>JARFJB010002327.1:327500-484211 GCA_036346205.1 Vesta saturnalis
TTATGTTTATGTTTATTTGTTTATGTTTAATGTTAATGTTAATGTTAATATTAATGTTAATATTAATATTAATGTTAATATTAATGTTAATTAAGTTAACGTTAACGTTAAGTGTAAGTCTGTAACGCGTGCGTATATTATGTGAGTGTGTAGTGTGATGTGTATGTTGTGTTGTGAATGTGAGTGTGGGATGTGGGTGTGTTTAGTATGTGATGTGTAGTGTTAGTGAGTTTTGTGATGTGTGATGTAATTTGTGGTGTTGATATGTGATGTGTGTGTAGTGTGTGTGTGTGTTGTGCGCGTGCGTGCGTACGTGCGCTGGTGCGTGCGCGTAGTGTGTGAATTGTGAGCGTGTGGTGTGTTGGTGTGAGATGAGTGAGTGTGAGTGTGAGTGTAAGTTGTGATGTATGTGAGTGGTGTGAGTTAGTATGTGAGTGCAAGTGTGAGTTGTGGAGTGTGGGTGTGATTGTGTGTATGTGTGTGTGTGTGTGTGTGTGTGTGTGTGTGTGTGCATGTGAATGTGAATGTGCATGTGTATGTGAACGTGAATGTAAAAATGTGAGTGTGGAAGTATGCAAGTGTGCGAATGTGTGAGTGTGTGGCTGTGTGTGTGTGTGAGTGAGTGTGTGAGTGAGTGAGGGCGCGAGTGTGTGAGCGTGTGAGTGTGAGGGTGTGAATGTGTGAGTGAGTGAGTGACTGTGTGTGTGTGTGAGAGGGTGTGAGTGTGTTAGTGAGTTATAACAAATAAAAAATTATTACTTAGGGTTGTTCGTATTTATTGTTATATGACAAAGGTAAATTGCACCACGGTCTAGCTCAGTGAGGTACAAACTTATAAAACTTACTGAAATTGAGAACTCGTTCATCAGGTGTGAGGAAAGCAGGGAATTTTCATTTATGTAATCAGTATTACATTGGTTTTATTGGGAACCACTCAATTTCTAGGTTTAGTAATTAAAATACAACAAGAATAGGGAAAGGTTGTTTCTCAAAGCATAATAGGTAATCTGAATAAGCATTAAACAACTGTATTTATATGTATATTTAATAAAGCAAAATGTCTGATTAATATCAGAATAAAATAACTAAAACGATACTTCTTGTACGGCCTTACAATTTTAATATTACTAAGTTAAGCACCGTAGATAGGCTTACTATCTATGTTTACTTAAAATTCAAAATGCAAGCTATTCAACATGTATTTAATAATGAAACGTGTATTGACCTATGTCAACTAATTACAGTTGTTATGAACTCAAATGTTTTAATTTCAGGAGCAGGACTCAGCTGTTCCTCTTTTTTTAACCGTATCAAAATAACACCAAAGAGTATTCTGTATACTCTTTGATAACACCAACTGAGGATAAGTACTTACTTGTACAAAATGGATATTTTAATCTCGTCTTAAACGAACTGTAGCTTGAGAACTTTCATCTCCAATTCCAAGACACATATACGTTAATGTAAAGGTGACTTCCATTTGTAATTAACGTACAAATAAACGAAAAGGAAACGTATAGGTAAGCACTATATGTTTCATCTGTCTTCAACATTACTGTCAATTTCGATAGTTTAAGTTGTCTTTTATTTGTCAAAATGACGCTAACTTGTCATCATCCGAGGGATACTTATTTGAGGATTGAAGATAAAATAGTATATTGCGTTGTGTAGGTTGATCAATATTTCGATCACAATAATGTGTTCTTACATAATAATCTACTATTTTTAACTTCCAAGTAAAAGTGTGAAACATGGCAATGAGCATTAATAGGTTTTTTAAATTCCTTAAAAGTGTTACGTGATCCTGAATCTGTCATTACAAGTGAAAGATATTTATTATCTTGGTGTAATTGAAGAAGACATTAATAAGCACGTAACATGTTTTTCAAAACCCACTCCTTATTACGGGCCAATTTGAATAATATATACCTTATGCAAACAAGTTTCCACAAGTTAAAATAAAATGGAATGGAACCATAAGATTGTCATTAAAACGTCGGCTTTTGTACTAAACACTTTTCAGTCAATTTATTTTATTTAAAGTGTGTCTAATTTTTGTATGATGGCATTGGAATTTTTGGACCAAACTTGGCAGAAATGTTTAACTAGTCAAATGTAGTATTTGATTAAAATTTCAAAGAAATTAAACAAAAGAAGTCATTCTTTATTAATAGTGTGTTGGATCACACTTATTAGTTTCACACTCGCGCACCCTTCTTGGCATGGATTCCAACAGGTGCTCGATTTCTTCCTGTGGTATTGCATCCCAGGCAATCTGTAATTCATGCCGGAGAGCTGCTAGTGTATGTGGAGGATTGGCTAATTGCTTGAGTCTCATGTCCCACACGTTCGATGGGCGAAAGGTCGAGAGATCAGGGTGATCACGGCAGAATATTGACGTTAGCTTCTTCGAAGCGTTCCATAGAATGCCTTGCAATGTGGCGACGGGCATTATCCTGTTAGAAAATCAAGTCCTCCAGCTCCTGGAGGAATGGAAGGATATAGGGTTCTACCACTTCATCATCATATCGGTGGGCATTCATATTGCCTCGGATGAATACCAACTGACACTTGCCTCCATAAACAATAGCACCCTATACCATAACCCCCACAGTGTGGTGAACATGCCGCTCAACAGAAAACAACATTGCGACGTTTTCCACGTCTACGTCTGACTCTCATGTGACCATCGTGTATTTCCAAGAAGAATCGGGATTCGTGACTGAAGACCACCCTATGCTATTCCACGTCCCAATCCAGTCGCAAGGTACACCACTCCAAACGTTGCTGTCGATGACGTGCCGTCAGCGGAAGCACAAGATGTGGTCGATAGAACTGCAAGCTAAAAGCTCTAATTCAACGGTAAACTATACGAACGGTTACAGAACGTCCTTCGTTTTCAAACCATTGATCGGCTATTGACCTTGTACTCGAGAATCGGTCTCTTAATGCCATTAATCGGAGATGGCGGTCCTGGACCACATTTGTTTGTCTTGGCCGTCCACTACCTCTTCTACGTCGTTATTGACCTTCTCTAGACAATGCTTCGTAACACCGTACTGCAGAGGACTGATTACGGTTAAGACGATTAGCAATTTCCTCGAATGCAAAACCACCTTCTCGTAAGCCAATAATGCGACCTCTGTCTAATTCACTCAGTTGTCAATAACTTTCACGTTTCCGCATAATCGCTGCCACAAAATTCAAAGAAGAACACATAAGCAAAAGAATTGCAGCCAAAAACAATACCGAAATCGACTTAATCTCTCAAGAAATACATCCGATAGTTTCGATTGTTACAAATATAAACGTCAAATTTTCCATGGCTACTGTATTATTTTGAATGAAAATTTAATCAATTGCTACATTTAACTAGAGAAATATTTCTGCCAAGTTTGGTCTAAAAATTCCAACGCCATCCTGGTGTTGCATTGTTTATGTCACAGAGTATACATTGCAACTGGACCAATTATGAGAAAATGATCTTAAATTGAACCATTCATTTGGACAGTACTAACAAACGAATCTTTAATGTAAAATATATAACAGATCCGAACCAAAGAGAAGATTTCTACACCTTACCTTCCAGCACTGCTCCACTTTTAGATCACGTGACCTCCTCAACATTAATCCCTACTTAGATTAAATTCTATTAATTATAGGTAAATTCTTGTAACGGTAGTTCAACGTCAATGCAGCGCAAATTCTCATTAATATCAAAATATATAAACATTTTTTTATGGTCTCATTCAAATTTGAGTGAGTATATAGATGAACAAATTTATATATAGCATGTGCCTGATGACCACATTCATTTGCGAAAATAATACATTTTCCCGCGGAAACGCCCCCTGCTCCGTCCCTTTTTTAGGTCCTCACAAGAGCTTCAGGACAAGTATATATATATATATATATATATATATATATATATATATATATATATATATATATATATATATATATACAGAGTGTCACAAACTTTTTCCACAAAATAAAACTGCAGATTTTAGAGCTGATTTTATGTCGATTTAACGTAAAATACCTTAATACAAAAATACTTCCTAAGAGAGCTGGTGCTCTTAGAAGATGGTTTAATTCAAATATCTTCAAAATGGTTTCCCTTTAAATGATAGCGTTCTGTACATGTATTTAGTGGAATATACCCAATCGTATGGCGTGAATATGATTTTTTAGTTGTACTCATAAGCGGCTTGTTTGGGCGGGACATTGAACATTGTTATTCAAAAGTTTTTTGTTTTTCAAAATTTCGCAATTTTAACATCAAATTAAAAAAATTTCGCTTGAAGTCGTTACGGCGCACCATTTTCGAAATAAATCGACTTGAACTTAATTAACTAACGAATTCATTTACAATTATGAAAGATGGCCTTGGAAAATAAACAAAATAACAATTGCGTGAACGTCAAACTGCTCTCATGCCATAAATTAATTTTGTTTTAGAAAATAAGAAACAAACTCGGGTAAAAATAATCGTTTTTAATGCAAAAAGATGTTGCTGACACAATTAATAATTAAAAAAATTCAAAATGACAACTGAAAGCATGAAACACAAAACTGAATCTACAAAAGGTGCTCCGCATGACGACCATCCGTTTCTATGCACAAATTTATTCGTTTATGCTCCAAAGCTGATCGCGTGTTTCTATTGGTTGGGAATAAACCATTGATTTTAGATATCCCCAAACACAAAAATCGTAAGGATTTAAATCTGGAGACCTTGCTGGCCAAGCAACCGGACCGACTCTTCCGATCCATCGCTCTCGGAAATTGTTATCTAATAAAGTACGAACAGTTCTGCTACAGTGAGCCGGACAATCATCATGTAAAAACCACAACTTCCGCCGAATATTCAGATTAATATCATCTAATAAATCCGGTAAAGTATTTTGTAGAAAGTCGAGATATTCTTCGCTGTTTAAACGATTAGGCAATTCTATAGGTCCAAGCAAATTATCACCAAGAACACCTATCCATACATTAATGCTAAACCTTTCCTGATGTTTAGTTTCCCTTATCGCATGAGGGTTTTCATCAAAATAGGAGTAATAGTGTGCATTGTGCATATTAAAATTCCATATTTTGTAAGAGTGGCTTCATCACAAAAAATCTTGGTCTTGATTCTCTTTATTTTGCATCCAATTGGAAAAATCAACACGAGCAGGAAAATCAACTGCTTGCAAGGCCTGGACTTTTTTGAAATGAAAAGGATACAAGCCTTCCTTATGTAGAATGTTCCACACAGAAGATTTTCACACGTTGGGATAGATTGCAGCCAACCTTCTTACGCTTATTTCAGCATTGTACTCAATTTCCATTAAAATATCATCTTGATATTCTTCCATTACATCAGAATGTCTTCCCGTTTCATTATTTTTAGGAAATGCCGATCTTATTTCCCTAATTCTTCGATGAAGAAGCGTAAATGATTTAGGAGCAGCAAATTTATCTGCATATCTACGCGCTGCTGCTCGAGCGTTGCATTGTATTTCGCCGTACACTAAATGCATATCGGCATATTCTTCGTTACTAAACGAAATATTCTAACAATATTCAACTTTTTGTATTTACGGTAATGTAACTGAACAATAAAAAATCTTTCACTTAAAACTTATTTGACACTTTAACTTCAACTAGTATTTGTAATACTAGGTATTTTGACGTTCAAAAATGTTATTTTGTTTATTTTCCATAGCCATCTTTCATAATTAAAAATGAATTCGTTAGTTAAATTTCTAAAAGTATGATTAACACATGAAAAGTTCAAACCGATATATTTCGAAAACAGTGCGTCATAGCGACTTCAGACAAGAGTATCATTATTTTATGAAAAAATGGAAATTTTTTAAATTTTATGTTAAAATTGCGAAATTTTGAAAAACAAAAAACTTATCAATAACAATTATTATAAGTTTTTGTTATGAACGAATAAGTTCAAAGTTAAATATGTAATTAAAAATTGGCGCAGTTGGTTAGCGCCGTACTCTAGCAAAGTACAGGTCGTAGGTTCAAATCCTACTCGAGGTAAACTTTTTATTTATGTATTTAATAAAATTAATAATAATTTTTAATTACATATTTAACTTTGAACTTATTCGTTCATAACAAAAACTTATAATAATTTAATATTAGTCAAGTTGCTTTGGTATATGTGAATCCTTGCGATATTGCAGGCTCACATTCCATTAATATAAGTAATTTGATTGTAATTCTCATTACATTTAGAATTTACATCAGTTCTACATACATACAGACAAAATTTACATCGATTGGGGCTTGAACCTTGATGGCGCAGTTGGTTAGCGCGGTACTCTAGCAAAGTACAGGTCGTAGGTTCAAATCCTACTCGAGGTAAACTTTTTATTTATGTATTTAATAAAATTAATAATAATTTTTAATTATCAATAACAATGTCCATTTCACCCCCAAACGAACCGCTTATGAGTGCAACTAAAAAATCACATTCACACCATACGATTGGGCATATTCCACTAAATAAATGTATAGAACGCTATCATTTAAAGGGAAACCATTTTGAAGGTATTTGAATCAAACCATCTTCCAAGAGCACCAGCTCTCTTAGGACGTATTTTTGCATTAAGGTAATTTACGTTAAATCGACATAAAATCAGCTCTAGAATCTGCAGTTTTCTTTTGTGGAAAGAGTTTGTGGACACCCTGTATATACAGAGTGTATTTTAAAATCACCGACAAACTAAAACTGGAGATTCTATGATTCAAAATAAGACAAAAATGATCATAAACGGTTTTCCGAAAATGCTTCCTAACCGAGATACAGGTTTGTTTAAAAAATACTTTTTTTAAGGTTTTTTTAAGATTCCTCAAAAACTACAAAAGATATTACACTTAGATTTGGTACACCTAAATGTCTAATTAAATACAAAGTCAACAGACTCCATCCAGTGGCGTAGAATATTTTAAGTTAATCAGTTAAGTAAAATTTGTTTTATTTTACAAATAAATAACGCAGTTAACTATTAGGTACATTATTAAAGAGATATTGAAGGAATCAAAAACAAAATAATAATTATTTTTATACATATTGTTCAAAATGTCCTCCTTCCTTTTGAAAGCAAGCTTGTATTCTTCTTAGCAAATGAAACCTAACACGCCGAAAAATTTGTGACATAGCCCTAATCTCATCGCATGCCATCTGTATGCGATTCCAAAGTTGCTCTCGATTATCAATTTGAACAGATTAGACACGAGTTTTCAGATACCCCCACACAAAAAAAATCCAATGGGTTTAAATCTGACGATCGTGCCGGCCACGGTACTTCACTTCCTCGTTCAATCCAGCGTCCAGGGAACCATGCATTTAAAAATTCTCTGAGGTGTCGTGTAGAATGTGGTGGTGCACCATCATGAATGAAATACATGTTCATTCTAACATCTAAGGGTACGCCGTCAAACAATTCTGGAAAATCTTCTCTCAACAAATTTAAATAGAATTCGCCAGTAAGTCTTTGAGGGAAACGGATAGGTCCGATTAGGTGATCGTCTAGTATACCTATCCAAATATTTTCGCTAAATCTATGTTGGTGAGCTGTAACTACAGTTGCATGCTGATTTTCATCTAACCATTTGTGGGAATTATGCAAGTTAATTATTCCATTTCGGGAAAAAATACACTCATAAGTGGTCAATAAGTTTCTAACAAATTGTACATCTTCAGCATTTTAATTTAAAAACCATTCGTAAAAATTCATTCGATGAGGATGGTCAGCAGGCAATAATGCATGCACTTTTTGTAGGTGAAAGGGATGTCAATTTTGTTCTCGTAAAACTTCCCAAGACTTGTTATGCGACACACCAAATTCTAAACCTAACGCACGCGTACTTATTGATGAATTTTCATAAACTCTATCGAAAATTTGTTCCTCAATTTCAACTGGTACACGAGCATTTCGTCCGGAATGTTTCTTTCCATTTAAACTTCCATACTCTAACAACTTACGATGAACGGTTCTAAACGTAGTATGATGTGGATATCTTCTATTTGGAAACCTTTGTTCATAAAGTCGAGCAGCTGCACGAGCATTGCAATTAGTATTACCATAACATAAATGCATATCGACCAGTTCTCGTTTGGAATAATTCATTTTTTCACAGTAATTAGACTCAAACAATGACTTACAAAAAACGCAACTATTTTAGCAAACAAGATACGTAAGTGTCAAATGCAAAGCAATCTCTGATTTATTTCATTTGGTTAGTACTGAATAATGTAGTCGTTTATGTTAATGCAAAATATTTCAAAAACGGGTGCCGAATCGAAAACATACTAAGTATGATTTTATTTGCAGAATTAAATGTTGAATTTAACAAAAAAATATTTCTTCAAAAAAAGCAGGTACGTGCGTTTTTTTTACTTAAAGTGATTAACTTAACATCTTCTACGCCACTGGATGGAGCCAAACTTACCTGATTAATTGTACTTAAGACATTTAGGTGTACCAAATCTCAGTGTAATATCTTTTGTAGTTTTTGAGGAATCTTAAAAAATCTTAAAAAAATTGTTTTTTAATAAACCTGTATCTCGGTCTTATTTTGAATCATAGAATCTCCAGTTTTCGTTTGTCGGTGATTGTAAAATACACCCTGTATATATACACACACACACACACACACACACACACACACACACACACACACACACACACAAACAACAATATATATATATATATATATATATATATATATATATATTCTACATGTATACACGCGCGCGCACGAACACATACACAATTTTTTTTTAAATAAATGGAATACTAGGTGGCGAATTTTATAAAATGAGAATGTATTTTTCAAGTGGGTTGACACTTATTTTCTTTAATAGAAACATGTAACTTTTTGATATAGGCGAATAGGTACAAATAGATTTTAAACAAATTATATTTATATCTGTGCTATTGAGTAAAACCATAAAATAAAAAAATAGTATCTTCTCACTGGTTACGCTACTTTACTACTAAGTATACCAAACTTAAAAAGCATCTTGTACTAAACTATTTAAAAATATATCTCCATATGCGGTTTTCGTTTAATATTCTATAAATACGTATAAATTCAATTGTTCCACGGAATGTTTTAGTACACTTTCCCTAATAATTATTTTGAAGTGTAACTGTAATATACAATATTTAAGAATAAACTTAGTTATGTTTGGTTTGTTATAGGAAGTGTATAAACAACTGTTGTTAAACAAAAACATAAATAGTGTTTCCTATTGATTTTTTTCTTACAATTTTATTGGTAGAACTGCTTTGTCTGGAGGTCGCTCTGTACTAAAATCAAATTGTTTGGGCGTAACGCTGACAGACGAACAGACTACAATCAAACGTAAATGTATTGAAATATATAAGATGGAAAGATCATGTTCAGTGATTGGTTGTTATAACAATAGCGATAATTTATCACTGGATCATTTTTTTCGCTTTCCTCTAAACTTTAATCTGTATGTTTTTTAATGAATTCAGTTAACCAACAAAAACAGATCTAATTACAATTTTATAGGTGCATGTCATGGGTGCAAAATTGTGGTGATTCTCAACTTTTTGAAGATTTTATGTACAGTGGTGCTTTACCATTTATAAATAAATTTATTTGTTCTTTTCATTTTAAATCATCTGATTTTGTAGAAACACATAATATAAGTTACGGGTAAATATAAAAAAAATTACAGATTGTGTATCCTTTATTTTTGTATTGCAGCATAAAACCAAACGCCGTACCCATTTTGTTTCATTTGGAAAATATCAATTTAAAAAATGAGCAAGGTTTGTTAATGTTTATTTTTTCACATCAATTTTGCTAAAAACATTTTGTACGACAGACGAATATCCAATTAACGACTATTCATCTCATGAACAAACTGCATTACACATTAAAAGTGAACCAAATGAGTTAGAAATAACCTCTGAAGATGAAATAAAAACTGAAATATTCAGTGATGGTAAATAGTTCATAACATGACATATCTATTATCTGTATACTTTAAATTCGTAGAAAATGATTTAGATCAACAATTAGAAGAGATATGTGAAGATACATTGCAATCGTCAGAAATTGCTTCATTCCCAAATGAGAAATCTGTGATACATGATACCTTTGAAATTAAATGGAATGACATAACCGAAGAAGAAGAATCTGACATTATTCATCAGAAATCTAAATGGCATAAGATTAGGTTTGTTGTTATTTAGTAATGTCATAATTATTGTTAACAATTATAGAAATCAAGTTAATGCAGTTCGAAATGCAAATAGAAGAGCCATGGAAACAGAAGAGCAACGTAGAGAAAGGTAAATATAGATTAGATATGTTGGATAGGTACTTCTTTTTTCTAATCGTTTACTTAGATTCGTAAGCAAAAAAGTAGTAGGTATACAACTAAATATTTAAACTGTTTTATTTAAATGCTATGAATTTTATGTTATTAGAAGCAAGAATGGTACTTCTATATTAAACCTGTGTGTGCCTGGCAAAGTAAGTTAGACATAAGTGAAGCACACAAAATGCTTTTTCCAAATGATATACACTGTTTTAACTTCAAAAATTATAATACCTTTGTAATACATTTCCTCGTTACACTAAATAAGTGATGTTAAATATTCATTTAATGTATGAAATATACAATACCTAAGCTCCTAAAATCAACAATCAAGTCACAAAAACTGTCAATTGTTTGAAGATGAATTGGTTTGAGCATATTGTTACGGTGTTTCCTATTCAGATGGTTGAAGTTTGAAACACATACAAGTGGGTGAACAACTAAATCATGTGTATAAAAGCCATAACAATGGGTTATGTAATATTTGTTGTTATTGCTGTCTTATAAAACCACTGCAGTCATGGTTGTTAAGCAGATTATAACTAATCTGAGCTCAAGTTAAATTTGATAGAGTCCTTATTTGTGATGGAGCTGGGTCTAAGTATGGCTAGTATTAATTGTGCAAAAACAAACGTATGTGAATAAGTGGTCAAAATTTACCTCTTTATGTAAACAATTACAAATATTATATGTTACATTTTTGGTGGCGTACGTTTCATTTAGCTGATGCCCACTAAGGCATCATGCCAAAAAAATGTGTAAAACAATGCAATAGTTATATATTAAACTTTTCAGGTTATATAAAAATGCTATTCGCACAGCGTTGAGAAGAAGCATGGAATCAGAAGAAGAACAAATGCTTCGACGACAAAAAAATGCCCTAAGGGCTGCTGATAGACGAAGTAATGAAACAGACGAACAGAAGACAGCTAGGCGTTTGAAAGACAAATTAAGATCAGCAGAACGACGAAAACGTGAAACAGACATTCAAGCAAAAATTCGAAAGTATAATGATGCTGTCAGAGCAGCTTTTCGTAGAAGTAAGGAAACTTCCGAAGAAAGACAGCAACGGCGAATGTATGATGTGGTACGAGCTTCTAACAGGCGAAAATCTGAAACTCCAGAACAAAGACAAAAACGGTTACAAGCAGATCGAGACAGAGCAGCTAGACGTAGGTTATCAAAAAAAATTGAATACAATACAATTTCTAAAGATCCATTTTATGAACATGAGCTAAGACTTTATTTAGACCAATATAATATTAATGTAAGTCCACATTCCAACAATGAATTCGAAATTAATAAATGTATAGAAACTGTAATAGTAGATCAATTTGATAATACAATAGAAACTGTAATAGTAGATGAATTTGATAATACAATGGATGAAAACAATCAGCATCATGCTGACTGAAACACTAATAATTTATGATAACTTTAATTTATTATACAGAAAATATTTAATAAAGTTACACAAATTTACATCAGTTTTATTATTTATTTACACAGTGGGTCTGATAAGCTTCATTTATCAGTTCATTTAATAATGTATCGTCTATTGTGTCATGATTAATCATTTCGAAATTTCTATCAACAACTTTATATATTTTATCAATTGGGTACTTGCAATCTTGCTTGCTACATAAAAATACAGCTTTTGTTTCTGAAATCTGCATTAATTTCAATGGAGAATTACAAACGGAGCAACTATTTTTGTCAACCATTGTAATTATTGGAATACATCACAATTGTCTTTGGATTAGTTTACTTGTTAAATGTATGATTTAAGGTTTTTGGGTAACAAAATGAATTATTTCAATATTATAAACTTCCATCATATTTTGAGTCCATTGATTTTCTCTTCGGTTAACTCATGTGCTGTATAATTATGGTTCGCTTGTGCTTCGTAATTGATTATATTCAAAATAACAACGGCAGAATATAAGTTAACGCAGAAATAATGCACACAAATTAAGATGTCCCAGTTTTATCAGATTAAAACTTAGATTAGGTTCCTTGTTTAAGGACTAAACCAGACCAAGACGTGTTCTGTGGACTAAATTGATAAAAAAATCAGGAAGCATATGAACTACTTTAATGCAGTTTAACTATACTAATTTGCACGAGTCAGAATTTCTGACAGTAAACATTTGACATAACAACTTAAATTTTATTATTATGAAAAAATAAATATAACCCCTGAAGCTGAGATATGACAGTTGTCAAACTGTTATTTTTCATAATATGACATCGGTGTTCTCTGACAGTATTAATATTAGTGACACAAGTGCTCTGACTCGTGAAAATTACTATATCTGAAATATACTACAACATTGTAATTACAGACTATTTACACCATCGATGTAAAACGTCAGAGACCGATATTGGGTAGGGTAAGCATTTTTTTTGAAGGATAAAAGTAAATTTTTCAAATATACCTACGTAATTTTATTATTTAGAAAAACCAAGAACATGAAACCAAAGAATATGTAATGTAAAAACGATAGTCATCTACTTACTATTATAAAAACAATTTATAGATATTTAACGTTGTAACTAGTGTACCATATTTTATAAAGAAAATAAACTAATACAGCTGCAATATTATGTTACGTCTGTGATTGTAAGCTTGGTTAAAAATAAATCTAAATCTTAGCTTCTGTGCGCCAAAAACAGTAATTCGGATATGCGTTGATGCGTCATGGACTTTTCTGTGGACAGTTAATGTAGAAAATGTTGACTCACATGTTTGAGGACTATACCCAGATGTTGCGATGGCGCCAAATAGCTCATAACTATGCCTAAAAGCCAGCTGTTGTACAAAAAGCTTGTGGAATATGTCGACATATGATATTTTAGCCATTAAATCGTTCACTACTTCCAGTGCCTCCCTAAATGGTACGGCAATACTATAACAACACACTTGTGCAAATATGTAAGCTTTTGATGCACTGCTATAATCGCATTTAAAAATGGTTATTGTAACAAAACCTTTCAAGCGTATTTGTGTATTAATTTATGAAATACGTTGTCAAGCTCAGTTGATTCATTTTCGGCGTTGGGTGATAGAATCATATAGTCGTTCAAATCAGCAGGACGTGTCATCTCTTTTTCTTGTACCAGCTGTCTTTTCCTGATTTTAGAAAAATATTTCGACCTCTTTAAAAACATTAAATTCAGTGCCTGTTCATGTGACAGATATTTGGAATTTAACAGACTTTATTTTTGATATGGCGTCTCTTAAACTGCTCACACGTGTCAGGAGGTCGGCATCTACATGTTTTAAAAATGTTACTTTAACAACCACAACGTTGGGTTAGAAGCCTAACAATACCTTTCTCTTTGTAAAGAGCTGCTATTGTTCCATGTTGAAAATATTTGGTGTGGAACAACACACGACCTTCCAACGTACAAAGTGGAAATTACAATAAAAAATTAATAGTTATTATTTTAGGATAGGCATTCCCTTTTTTTTAATGATAGATGCTTGCATGCATTTTGATCAGCGATATCTATTGGTAAAAAGGCCAAGTATCAAAGGAAACACCTCTTAAACAAACTAACGTAACTGTTACAATGGATTGTTTTGATATTTCTCTATATAAAATAAGTTTTCCATTTAGCATTATTGAGCGATTCAGTGTATACAGACGCTAATCACGGGGCGCTCAAAATTGCATTTTCGACATTCATTACTTTAGTTATTTGATTTGAAGAAATCTGCTGCTGAATCACATCAAACAGTTTCAGAAACTTTTGGTGATGATGCTCCGTCATATTCCAACGCTTTAAGAGTGGTGAGTTTGATGTCAATGATAAATAACAGCTTGGAGGACCAAAAAAGCTCGAAGACAATGAAATACAAGACTTATTGGACCAAAACCTAGCTCAAACTCTCAAAGAACTTTCAGACAGCTTAGATTTTGATCATCTGTTTCCAGATGTTTACACACGATGGGAAAGGTCCCGAACGAGCTACCATACGAATCGACTGAAAATGCCACTTAGAGCCGTTGCAATATCGAGATTTCATTGCTTGCCAGGCAAAAAAGAAGAGTTTTCTGTAGCGTATTGTGATTGGCCATGAAAAGTGGCTCTACTACGACAATCCCAACCGCATAAAGTCATGGGGGTTAGTCCAGGAGAGCCATCCACATCGACACCGAAGTGGGATATTCATGGACATATTGTGATTGGCCATGAATAGTGACTACTACGGCAATCCCAACCGCAAAAAGTCTTGGGGGTTAGTCCAGGTGAGCCATCCACATCGACACCGAAGCGGAATATTCATGGCGATAAAGTCTTGCGGTGCTTATGCTGGGATCAGCAAGGTGTAGTGTTTTACGAGCTACTAAAACCGAATGAAACTGTAACTGTACCTGTCTACCGACGCCAATTGAACAAATTGAATGACGCATTGTTGCAAAAAAGGCCAGAAATATCGAGGAACAGACGCAGTCATCATTTTGCATGACAACGCTAGGCCACACGTTGCAAGAGTTGTAAGGGATACATTGTTGCAGAACGAATGGGAAGTTCTACCGCACCCAGCGTGCTCACCAGACCTAACGGCTTTTGATTACCACTTGTTCCGATCGATGAAGCATGGCTTGGCTGGCACACGGTTTCGAAATGCTGAAGAAGTGCGAAAATGGACCGATGGTTTGATCGCTGTCAAACCACCATCGTTCTTTCAACACGGTATCCCCATGTTGCCACAAAGATGGGAAAAAAGTGGTAGAAAATGATGGAAAATATTTTGATTAATAATATTGTCCCAATAATTCTCAATAAATGTCTTTTTTAAGTTTTTCATTATACGTTCATAACTAAAATAGGAAAGATTGTAAAAAAAATACAATAATTTCAGATGGACGAATTTTTATTCAGATAGAGATTAATAGATTTAAAATACATAGTTTTCTTGGTTTCTTTTTTTTATGTATTTTTGTATTCATGTTTACACAAATCTACACGTTTCGATGACACTTACAGTTATCGTCCTCAGTAGTAATAAAATCTTTTAGATACTAACTTAAAAAATATTCCAAAACCGTCCGCTTCTATGAAACTATCGATATTACAGTTTCAGCATTTTCAATCTTATTTAATTAATTTTTAGACACACAGACTCACACACTCACAGACTCATAGCCTCACAGACCTACAGACTCAGACAAATACACAGACATCCATACATCATGGCCGATCTTCGCGAAACTTGGGCAAAAGTTGTAAAATGAGCTAATAAGTCGATTTAGCGATAGTGAAGAAAAGGTCGATTGTATAACCTACTATACATACATATGTATATGTAGGTTGGAAGGTAAAAACAACAATAATTTCAAGGTATCCGAAATATGTAACAATAACTTCTAATCCTCAACATACAACAAAAACTAAGTCACGTTAGGCAGTGGAGTCTCAAACAATACATAAAATCTTATATGGTCGATGAGTAGGTCGCTAATAAAAGGAGAATAATATCAAAAATAATATTAAAATTAACCTAAAAAACTATAATACGAAAAAAAATCATAATGAAAGGTAAGCATTATGACCTTATTTTTCGTTCATTTTTTAACCTATATCTTTATCATCATTTTTGGTCCAGATTTTAATCGGGTCATTTGTGTCATCTTTTTTATAAGGTCTCGTAGGCTTCCATCTTGTTTTCGTGTGTCTCTTTGGCTTTGTCGCCATCTTGTTTCCGTATGTATTTTTAGACTTTCGCTATCTCATTTCGGTATTCCGCCATCTTGATTACGTGTGTCTTTTTTAACTTTTCGTTATCTTGTGTCCGTGTGCCTTGTCCGCTATTATAGCCCTCTTCTGACTCCTGCATCCGATGCCTTTTTGGCTTTGTCGCCATCTTGTTTCAGTCTTGCACTACCTTTTTTGCGTTCAGCTATTTGGCATGCGTGTGTAATTTGGTTTTTTGTGTTTCCCCATCTTGCTTGTGTGTGCATTTTGACTTCGCCATTTTGTTTTTGTGTGCCTTTTTTTTCTTAGTTTGCAGCAGCTTTTGAATCCCATTTTTTAAACCTATTTTTAACCCCTTTAATCCATACCATAAAAGTCGCTAGTAGCTGTATGCTAACTTCTGATCATACCACTAGATAACACTTCTAGTTTAAAATAATTTTTTTGTTTATATCACAAGAGGGCTCTGAAGTTATATGCTATAATATGTTATACTAAAAAATATTGCTTATAGCGTTTAAGTTATACCACAATGGCGTTTCAAGCTGCAGTGAAGGCTAAGTTCTATTTATCCCAGGAGACGGTACTGAGCGACTCAACTGCTGAAAATGTGAACTGCAGCAAAGCCACATCTGTTAAACAAGAGGGCCTAAGTGGAACGCAAGCTGTTGGAAAAGAAAATCTGTAGTAGTACACAGACACTAGCCCCTCCACTTTTTTACGTCAAAAGCCCTGCCCACTTTGGCACCTTCCCCTCCACTTTTTGTACTCACCCACGTGGGAGGAGTATATTTGGAAGGTGGAGTCGGCTTCTTTTCGGGGGCCTTCTTCAACCATTGGGCGGAGTTAAGTCCCTAATTAAGGTACTTTTGGCAGTATTAAGAGCCTTTTTGGCTGTATACCCCTTGGAGGTTAGGCAATTGCGCGCACAGGGTGTTCTGATTGTAGATATTAAAACTAGGCCACGCCCCACCTTTTAAACGATTGGTCGTGCATGCACCCGCCTCTCTGGTTTCTGATTGGTTCTTAGCCCACCACTTAGCCGCCGTGCTCTGATTGGAGGACTAAGTCTGTGAATTCTGATTGGTTATGGCGGGAAATTTGAATTTGTATTCTAATAAGGGGCCCTGATAATAACTTGTAAGACAAGTGTAGATCTTCAAAATTCGTTCTAGGGCCTTCGCCCCTGTCGCGGCCCCCTTGTTGGAAATGGCATGGGGCCCTAACCTATAAGTGCAGAAACTAGCTCTTGGGACTTCGCCAGTATCGTGGCCCCCTTGGTGCAATTGTATGTGGGTTCTAACCTAACACAATCTTATAAGACAGGTGTAGGTCTTTGCCCCCGTCATAAACATTTGTATTCTAATAAGGTGGCCCTAATGGTAACTATAAGACAGGACTTATGTTAGGTCAGCGCCCTGGCCCTCTTTGAGTTAAAATTGATTTTTTGGTCATCTAGTTGTGTATTTTTAAACTAGCGGGTGTTTTTTGTAATAAAGGTAGCGGTTGGACTAATTAGGGCGCCATCTAGTGGTGTATAGACTAATGAACATTTTCTGTAATAGAACTTGATCATGCATACCTCTCTCTTTCTCTCCCTCGTTTATCTGTCTCTCTCTCTCCCTCTCTCTCTTTCGGCTCTTTCTCACACACGCAAACAAATCAATTAATCAATTAAGCAGATGAATCTCAAACAAATCCTGCTCGATCAAATCAATCAGATCAATCTCAATCAATCAATCAACCAAAATCAATAAATCAAGTCTTACAGTTTGCGGACACCAGCTTATAGTTCAAAAACTGATTTGGTTTAATTAATTACAGTTTGCTTGCTCAAAATCAGACACAGTTCAAAATACCAAATTGCTATAACGGAAATAAAAGACCACAGGTTTTAATGGTTTATTATTTTATGCGAATCAATAACTACGAAGTTTAAAAACCAACAAATACGTGCCGTATACTGCTATTAATTAATTAATTTAAAAAATAGCGTAACACTCACACCTTTATGTAATTAACTAAATCAATGGGTAGAATAACAATAACTACGAAGTTTAAAAACCAACAAATACGTACCGTATACTGCTATTAATTAATTAATTTAAAAAAATAGCGTAACACTCACACCTTTATCTAATTAACTAAATCAATGGGTAGAATAAGAGCTGATGCAGAGTTGGTTGGTTTTATGACAGCCTCCCCCTATAATAACACATTAAAATCTTTATTGGCATTTTTGTGAACAATATCAAGTAAAATATATATTAAAAAATAATACGCATACCTTCAGATGTATTTTTTCTTTCAACTGTTCGAATAATAACGGCGTTGGGGAACTAAACTACATATTAAAATATTTTATACAGCTCACTAAACCGTTTTGTGTTTTTACTTATGGATAGTTGATATAAAACTGGCTATTGGCTTTCCCACCATTAAATAATTTAGAATGTAAAATATATAAATCTAATTATCTATATCACCTTACTGCAACTCGTATTTACCTTTCACTTTCGCAGACTACTTAGAACGAACTTGTATGAATTTATATACAAAACGATGGTTATTTACAACATACATTTAAAAGATTTCACCTGCTTTTATGGAATGAATTTGTTATTTAACAATTATACAACTTCATTATGATTGGAAACTGGCGGCGTGTTAATTAATATGTATACAAAATATTTTAAAAATTTGCTGTTGCAAAAAACATTAAGGTCCAGTATTAGGTGAAATAATAGTCATTTTCTTCGTCCGCTTCACCTTGAGCGATTATAGCTTATTAACTAGTAAAACATCTAATACCCTGATGCTACTTCGTAATAATCTTCACCCGTTAGTAATTGTACTTTAAATACACGCAAGGGATAATGTCTAATATATTTATTTTACCATTAGTATTACACAGATATGGGATTATTCTTAAAAATTAGCTAAGTTTTCCACGCTACCTTGAAATACTACATAGGCTTTCAATTCTTCTTCGCCCCTGAAGCTGTACCGCATACATCTTTCTTTATCCAACTCCGGATAAGTAGCATGTTTTCTAATACACACAAGACAGCATCTTCAATATAGTGTTGTATACGCCGAAAAAAACGGCTTGTGTCTTCTTCTTTAAGCTAGATTTTGCCTCTATACAGCATACAAGCTCTATCTTACCTCTGTAAAAAAAAGGGTTTGTATCAAATTAAGTATATCGGCCCCTTTTAATCTTTGAATTTTTGCCGATAAGGGCCTGCCATGCTATCACATAAGACGGCTTTACATACAGGTTCTGTCTCGGATGAACTGTCGAAAAAGGGCTTTTAGATTTATAAACGTGCTCCTAGGGAAGATATTGGAGTGTAGTTACGGAAACATTTTGAGTTATGACCGGCAGATCTTTGCGATATCATATCTCATATAGGTAAAATTTCGCGACGCGAGAATTTCGGAGAAGGCTGTATCGGCGATTCCACTCCAACCCTCCCCGAGCATAACCGAGATTGTAAGACAGGTGTAGAGTGTCGCAACTTGTTCTCGGGTCTATGCCCCTTGTCGTGATCACAACTTGTTCGTAGGCCTTCGTGCATTGTCGTGGTACCCTTGCCAGAAAGTTTGAATTTGCATTATAATAATAAGGAGCCTAATGCTAACTTGTAAGACAGGTGTAGCGCTGCGCACTTGCTCTCGGTGCTTTGTACCTTCTCCAGGCCCCAATGGCGGAAAATTTGTATTTGTATTTAAGTATTTGCAGGTTATGGCTGGAAACATGAATCTGTGTTACAATAAGGGGTATAATGCTAACTTGTAAGACAGATGTAGGGCTTAGCAACTTTCTTTCAGGCCCTCGCTCCTCGACTAAACATTTGAATTTGTTTGTGACGCAATCTATGAGGGGAAATCTGAACTTGTATTATAATAATAAGGAGGGCTAGTGCTAACTTATAAGACAGACATAGGGTTTCGCAACTTACTTTCGGGCCTATATGATGTATTTTTAAACTAGAGAATATTTTCTATAATAGATTCGCCCCTCTACCCTCTCCACGTCTCTATCGTCTCACCATCGTTTCTTGCGTTATTAGGTTAGATCGAATACGCTTACTACACACCCAGGGACAAAAATCCCGGACATTTATAGTTATAAACAAACATAAAAGTGTCCGGGATTTTTTGTCCCTATGTGTGTGTGTGTGTGTGTGTGTGTGTGTGTGTGTGTGTGTGTGTGTGCGTGTGCGTGCGTGTGCGTGTGCGAGTGCGTGTCCGTGTGCGCGCGCGTGCGCATGAGCGTGTGCGCGTGCGTGTGTGTGTGCTTGCGTGCGTGAGTGTGTGTTTGTGTGTGTGTGCGTTTGTGTGTTTGTGTGCATGTGTGCGTGTGTGAGTGTGTGCGTGTGTGTGTGCGTGTGTGCGTGTGTGCGTGTGTGCGTGTGTGCGTGTGTGTGTGTGCATGTGTGCTGTGTGTGTGCATGTGTGCGTGTGTGTGTGTGCGTGTGCGTGTGGTGTGCGTGTGCGTGTGAGTGTGCGTGTGCGTGTGCGTGTGTGTGTGTGTGTCTGTCTGTGTGTATGTATGTGTGTGTGTGTGTGTGTGTGTGTGTGTGTGTGTGTGTGTGTGTGGTGTGTGCGGGTGTGTGCGGGTGTGTGCGGGTGTGTGCGGGTGTGTGTGTGTGTGTGTCTGTGTCTGTGCCTGTGTCTGTGTCTGTGTCTGTGTCTGTGTTTGTGTCTGTGTCTGCGTCTGCGTCTGTGTCTGCGTCTGTGTCTGTGTCTGCGATGGCTAAGTTAAAATTTAATCCTTGGAAATCATTTGTTTTGGTGATACAAAATTTCCGGGGACCCTTAAATCGGACGACTATTCTCAGTATGTTGTGTAATCTCGACCATTTAGGTTGAAAATTAAAATCCATTATTTACACTCTCAAATAGATTCCCAAAAAATCTCGGAGATTTTAGGGAAAAGCAAGGTGAAAGATTTCATTAAGGTATACGCAAAATAGAAGAGTTTTATTAAAGGAGGTGGAATGGCCACATGATGACGTATTACTATTGAAGTCTCGAGTTACACTCTCAAGGAAGTTCTGTATTTTGTTAATTAATATAAACTCGAGCTGACGCAAAACATGTTATTATTTTCGCAATTTGCACGATAGATATGCTTAAGAATAACTATTAGATTTCAGAAAAAAATGTTAGTGTTGTTAAATGTTATTTAATAATACATTCATTTTTTTAAGATATACATCGCTCAAAGTCGCAATGTTTGGATGGTTGCATAAAAAGCTACCGTGTAACGGAATTTAACTTGAATGCAAATATTTTAAAACTTATGACCCTTGTTTATATACATTCTATAAACAAGGATATGACTAGACCGCCGATGTCACGTGCACTTATTAAACAATCCTCGAAAAAATCTTAAGTGTATACGATTTATGGTGCGTTTGTATCGGAAGTATTTTTTTCTAGTTATGTGGTGTGATCCAATGAATGGTGTGCTTTATTTTACAATCCTTTGTCATGCCATCTACGTTTAGGACGTAATGATTGAACTGGTTAAAAAAACTAAAAAGTCCTGTACAAAATAGTAGTTCTAATAATCACATTCGTAGCTCGTAGTACGGTTAAATTTGTTACTGTATTCACAGGTATCTACGTTTTCGTGCAGTTTTATTTTATCTTCTATAACACATCAAATTCATAAATAAATAAAAACAAGTTTTAGACCACTGTGGATTTCTATTGAAGTAAGCAATATGTTTAATTTAACCAAATTTTATTTTTGTGTAGCAAAATCATACTTATTAACCAATACTAACTATTCTATCTCTAAATTGCTAATGGTTAAAAAACAGCAGAAGGGATTGCCTAAACTTTCTTCATTTAATCTTAAGCTTGTACCTTTCTATTGTTTTTATCTTGTTACCAGAGTTAATATCGTAATATTTTGTTGACGCAGATAGTTTGACACTTATTCAGTTGATATAATCTCAGAAAAAATTCATCTGTTCTAATAATGAATTTAGAAAATTATTATAATTTGTAGTTACATGGTACGATTTATATTATTGTGCGATCGATTCTGGTACCTTGGATAAAGAAGAGTTGTCCTTTATTTCAAAATGTAAACCGAACATTTTGGTACTGTATGTATGCCATAATAAGTAGAAGTACACTTTTTGCAGTATCTTAGATAATATTGAAGTTTTGTAATGATTATTATTCTTTGTATTATGCAACACATTAGTCTGACCATTAGTATTGGATCCATTAGCAATATAACTTTTTTGTACAAGTATTCTGTTTTTAATAATATGAATTACTATTATGCTAATTTTTTCAAAATAAAAACTTGATACACGTCACCAGTGGCCCTTAAGAATGCGGTTTATACTAGTGATGGGACCTCTCGATAAAAAAATATTCGATTGTACTGATATCTCAAGATATTTTGCATCGTTATGCAAAAATCATTCGAATGGTTTGTTGATTGAAATCAGCAGTCACTCCGTCACCTCACTCATTGCATTTATTTGTTCCTCTTTCCTCCCGCTTCCAGGTCCCAGCAATCAGACTGAATTATTATTACACTCGGAGTTAGGAATGCTACATTTGGATTACTTATAAACCTATCACACGTTTTGTAGCTTGACATACGGGTCATTTTTTGCTTGTACCGTGTTTGTTTGGAAATATCAAAACGATTTTATTTAAATTTTATTGAATCAACGAACATTAAAAATAATTCTTGTTCAAGTTTTAATGTTTGAAAGGATAAATAGCACAATTCTAAATACAACAAATTCTTAAATTAGAAGTCTGGTTCAGTATACAAAATGAAAAGAAAATGTGTCTTGCACAGCTTACATTCCACACTGGACTGATTCGTTGATTTTATAAAAAAAAACTCCCAAACTATAGATTTTTTATTACCAATACGGCAATTCAGTTCAATTTTGGAAAAATTGACTTGTTGCACGATTGATTTGACTTCAGTGAAACTAAACTCAAACTCAAACACGAATGAAAAGGGAAAGATAAGGGAGACAAAATTTGCAACTACCGTCACAAAACAGTTTTATTAGGATATAATAATAATTATTTATGTTACCACCTTCTACTCCTTTGACGGTAGCTGCACATGCAGCAGGGAGCTGCACATGCAGCAGGGTAAGCAATTAGGTTATCCCAGATGTAATACATCCGTGGCTATTGCCGATTGTACCGAGCCAACTTGGCAATGCAGGACTTGAGAACTCTTGTTCTCCTGAGAAATGAGAGATTGGCCTAACTGACGAAATGATATCATCCGATTGTAAATTTCACTCGAGACTAGTTTTCATCAAGTATAAATAATGCAACCCATTACTATCATGTGCAGATAGCCAATTTTAAATACATTTGGGCTTGGAAGTATAAAACCAATAGGTCATTTTCTTTTTTTGCTACAACACAATATTCGTAAGTTGAACTTTTTAAATAGGCGTTAAAAGATAACCCTTAAAAATGTTGATTGTATGTAAGTTTTTATTAACATTTATTTCAGCTTTTTTAATTTATACCATAATTTTAAATAATATTGGTATACTACATCATACAAATAATATTCCTCTTTAATCAAATGTTCATTACATTTTTTAAACTTCTGTAATATATTTTGTTATGTAGGTTTATTATAAGCGGAGGGGTGAATCACTAAGGAAGTTCAGTATAGTAGGTAAAGAAGTTTGATGAAGTACTGACAGTATGAGGAAATACGTGAAAGTATTAGGATGTACAAGCATGTACTAGAAAAAGGAGGAAATAAGTAAAGAAGCGGAAAGTAACCTATTCCTGTGGAGTTTCTGTCCACATGCTTTAATTTTTTTTATAAAAATGTGGAAGCAAAAGTTTTATTGGGTTTCAGGTTATTTTTATTTGGAATTTCAAAAATGGTAAAAAAATAACGTTTGATAAAGTTTTATGGGTTTGTAACCAGCTAATTACTTTAAAGGTAAAATATTTTATCTAAATATGAATAGACTTCATGAATCATCATCTAATTCTAATGTAATCAGTAATCACATAATGTGATTACTCAGGGCTTTTGTGAAACGTTTGAAAAAATATTGATTTTAATATTGGTAAGACAGAATAACAGTAATAAGACTTCACCTCATACAGAAGTCAAATGTTAAAAGTAAAGTTGAAGGTAATAGGTAGTTCTTCAACGAATATACAAGATCTGCAGTTATGGATCTTTATCAGTCAAATATTACGTTATGCTATCTTGGCTTTACAATGAATAAGCATACTAAATAGTATTGATGCAAGTTTCAGTATTACATGTGATATGCACGCAGTTTTTTTATTTATCGTAGCAATAAATAATTTAATAAAATACTTTTTTTAATAAATAATTTAACTTAAAAAAAATTTTGAAAATGTTTTGTTTCTTAAATGTGAAAACTCCTTTGTAAGGTATGGTTACTTCCAGCAAAATTGGTTAAAATTACATCAAAAATTCAGTGTATGCATATTTTAACTATTTTTCGGAAGCAGCTAAGATTAACTTATAACATAACACCAATGAAAATAGGTAATCATAAGAAATTGAAATTGTCCAAGAAGATATTCTTTAGTTATTAATTTAGTTACTAAGCAATTGTTGCATTAGTACATCCTTGTTAATTTAGTTGTGTTTATTAGGTTATGCATAGCATATCATAGTTTCATCACCTCAATCTGTCCTGGAACATTCGTCCGTCTTTGATATTACGAAACATGAATTGACTTTCAAGTCTATTCTGTGTAATTGATAGCATTCGAAAGCATTTCTTGTGGAGATTTCAAATATTGACTTCGATACATGACCTATTTCTGTGCGCGATTACAGGATACAAAGTTTAACATTTTTCAAATGAAAATCTGTTTTCCTTGCATATTAATTAAAATTGTGCGGCTCCAATTTTTACTTTAATAAGGTGACCATAACCGGATCAAAGGTTAATACTAAATTGTTACTGTACACTATATAGCAGTACAGGCCTCATTCGAAGGAATTTTTCCTAATTTCAAAAATGCATTTCATTGTGATCTATTTATGATCGTTTGTCATAAACCGACTGATATGAGACTTAGCATCCAGGAAATGACGTGACGTAATGGCGTTGCATAACCTATTGTACCGATGAAAGGATTCATTATAATTAATGGGTATGCCTTTGTTCGTAAAATACTAATAATTATAGGTACAAATGTGTTAATGATTCCTATTGTGTACCTATTGTCACATTTAAATGGAAACTGTGTTTAAAACTTAACGTTTTGAATGTAGAACTAATTTTTGAGAGGATATATTTACTGGTAGGTTTTTGTACAAACACATTTGATCCTTGTTTAAGAACAAGTATGGAAAAACTTCTAGTACAGTGGCTCATATCAAAAGTCAGGCAAGTTATTTAGAAAATGTTGACACCATTTACAAAAATACTAATTTCGATTTTCCAAAATGTTTTTTTTTAAAATAAAATAAAATATTTATTAGAAAACAAAAAATAAGTACTCCGGCTTTAAAAACAACAGGAAGAAAAAATTCACAAAAACCTTAAAACTATGATCACTTTGAAAGTTGGGCAGACAATTATATTTAACGCTGAGAATATTTAGTATTTCGTTGCATAGGTATCTTTTTTGATTTTCAACAACTCGCAGTCTTTTTGGAATGGACTCACCTAGTTTTATTGCATACATCAGTACTTATTTGGCTCCATTCTTATTGTAATGCAGCTTTAAGCTAGGCTTTACTAGTGCGCAACCTATTTTGTATTCGACGTCCGAGTTCGTCCCACAAATGCTCGATTACGTTTAGATCTAAGCTTTGCACAGTTGTTTTCATGACCTTAGCACAATTGTACAATAACCAGGTCTTTGCTATCTGTGATGTGTGCTTTGGGTTATTGCCTTGATAAAATTTAAAATTATCAGCAATACCCAACTTGCAAGCACTTTTTTAACATTCATTTCAGAATGTCAAGATACATGTTTTTATTCAGTCTATGATTGAAGGTTTTCAAGACTTGAAGCTGCCACGCTGTCCCACACCACCACTGACAAGAGCTTTACTGTCCTTTTACTGGTTTTGTGATAATATTCTTACGCTTACGACACACATAACGCCGTCCATCGGACCCAAACATATTAAATTTGCTTTCGTCCGTGAAAAGAACCTGTGAAGTGTTAAAATACTGGTAGATATAACCAACTTAACATGGTATATAAATCCTAGCGTGCTCCAAAATGAAAAATCCGTCGAAATGTGTCTTCGTGCAAATTCTAAACGATCTTTTCTATTTTTTTTTCACCAATACATGACTGTTTTCGATCCACTTGACCATTCAAATTATTTTTCCGTAGCACTGTTCGTACCGTTTATGAACTTCTTTTCCAAAATTGTTTTTGACAATATGGCAAGTTATGGAGCAGATATGAATGGATCCTTTTGTACCTCATGAACTATAAACGTCTCATCCCTAGGGCTAAGCTTCTTTTTCACTGGCGCACGTTGATTATTTGATATTCTATTATATTCCTTATATCGCTTGATTATGTCATGGACTGTCGATTTACTTTTGTTTACATTTGCACTTTCACGTTGTGTTACTTCCAAATAGTTGTTAATAACGTTTTATTCATTCTTCCAAACTCGATTGCTTAATTGTACAGGGTATTGTATAAACTCGCAGTGCGAGTACAACTACAGATACTCTAATACACAATGCGGCAATTAAATTCCAGGATTGAACATTGAAGCTATAAAAAGGAAACGAAACAATTTTTTTCCAATCTCTTTTTCATTATTCAATGTATTTTACTCCTGATTCAATGCACTTTCTACAGCGACTCAATAGTGATTCAAATGTCTTCTCGAGCTCATTTTTCGGTATTATCCCCAAGGTGCGGCTCGACGCTCTTTGGGTGGTTTCAATGTCATCAAAATCGCGTCCTTCATTTCTGGAATTTCATTTTTGGAAATAGTGTGGTGATTACGGTGAATGATTCAACACACAGACGTGATTTCGTGCCAAAAATTGCCGGACAATCAACGATGTATGATTCGGTGCATTCCTCAGGATCGCGACATTCTGGTCGAATTCGACGAATTCTGCCGCAGTAACTGTTAGACCAACTTGCTATCGAAGAAAACAATGAACATTCTCTTGATTTTTGATGGAATTTTTCGTGTTTTTTTGGCTTGATTTCCATTCGGCACTTTGACGGTTTGTTTTCGGGTCATATTGAAAACATCATGTCTCGTCGCCAGTGACAATTGATTTCAGGAAGGTTGGGCTGTTATTTGCTTTTTATACGATTTCTCTGGTATGTTTGACTCTCATCAATTTTTACTCTTTGGTTAGTGTGTTGTGGACAAGAAATTTAGCACAGACCTTTGTTTTTCCCAAATCCTCATGCAGAATTTGACAAATTGTTTCTTTGTGGATGTGTAATGCCTCTTCCATCATTCTCAGTGTCGTATTGCGGTCGGTGAATACGAATTTTTGCACTTTTCGAAACAACTCTTCTGTTCCAATTGATGTTGGTCTTCCCACTCGTTCGTTGTCCTCCAGCGATTGTCTACCTCGAAAAGATCGTTTGGCCCACTCAAAACTCTTTGACCGTGATAAACCTTCTCTCTCATAAACTGTTTGCATCATTTTGAACGTTTCTGGGTCTGTTGTGCCAAGTTTTGAAAGAAATTGAATAACAGCGCGTTGTTCCATGATTGTATTCGAACGCGTAATTTTTACGTTACGTTCACAAGAGCCCCTAGCGTCAAAATACCACAATTTCAATAGATGTCGCTTTTGGTACCTGAAATATAGCTTTAGTGTCGGAATTTAATTGCCGCACTGTGTACATAACATTAAATTAAAAATTGAAAAAAAACACGATACAATTTTTTTTAACCTCTAAAAAGTAAACAAATTTTCGTGAATCAGAGCTAAGAACAGTCTCGATCAAGTCATCTTTCAAACAAACAAAAACAAATCAAAACCTCCAATGACAGAGGTGTCAAAAATTTTTAATAAAAATTTCGTTATTTTAAATCAAACACCCTGCATTTTTTAAACTAAATTGATGCATATTTAGATGCTCTTTCAAACTGTATTGCTGTTTCCTACTCTTCTATTTGGGTTAGGCTTGGAATAAAAAGCGAGTTTTTGAAGTCTTATTTTTAAAAGGGTCTTTAATGTAACTTTTTGCGAAACTAGACGTTAAGAAACAAGTTGGCTGTGTACTGACTGTAACAAAAATTAGCGGATATTTAAAATGTCAAGTAAACTTGACAAGTGCCTTAGCCATATCGTTGAATAGGGTTTTCAATGAGCAATAGTAGTTTATTTTCATTTAAGTTTTAATTTGTTAAGAAATGAGGAAGTATTCGCTAGCGGAACGAATGGACATGCTATTTGTAATTGGATTTTGTCAAGGGAATATGCTGAACGATATGAAAAATCCTGTTAAGCAGAAACCTATCCTTGGAAATGAAGAAAATGAATTTAACGTTATTGGCTGTCTCACAGAAAATCCATATACAAGTCAGCATAAGGTACATCAAGAACTGGAAGTCTACGAAAGAGACTATGTTTCCCGGACTAAGTTTTGCTTGTGAGTTTTAGATCAAGTGGGAGAAGATAATTTTCTAGATTTCCTTTTATTCGCGATCTAAATGATCTTCTCGAGAATGTGCCTCTAAACGTCTTTCTGAGGATGTGGTTTCAACTCTTCTGTGGTCCCGCTCATTTTCAAAGAGACGTTCGAAATACCTCATGAGATTTTTCCCACCAAATGGATAGTGCCAGCAAGATGTCTAAAAGTTATAATTGTATTAAATTCAAGATTTTTTTCTGAGACAATTATTTGTTTAACAATTTGATCAAATTTAAACAGGAGAGCCAATATTTGCTATTCGTTTTTACATGTTAAATCGCTATGTCTCCAAAACAGTTTTATACCCTGTATATGACCCCCTAGAAAAACCTCATACAGGATGGACGGTAACGGGAATCAAACCCATTATCTCCCGAATGCTAAGCAGATCGTGTTACCACTGGCCTACTAACTCAGTTTGTATTCAGTGTATTTGACAATAATGCAATGTATTATTACATATTCACACTGAATACAAACCGAGTTAGTGGGCAAGTGGTAACACGATATGCTTAGCATTCGGACGGTAATGAATTCGATTCCTGTTACCGTCCACCCTGTACGAGATATTTCCAGGAGATTTTCTCATACACATATAGCGGCATGATCATGTGCGACTATCTAACCGATTGCTGGGGTAGTAACATCTCCGTTCCTTCTAATACTATCCTAACGGCACCTACCCTTAATCCCATCATGCCCACATACTTAATGTATCTATGTTGGGATTCCATATATGTGGCAGAAAAAGCTTGGAAATCTTAACCTGCCCGTCGTCCCCCATGGGGAGGCGGTGAAACACTAAATAAAACACACAAAGTGAAGTTTTTAGTATTCTCGCCACTCTTGACAAAACAAAACTGTCACCACCGTAAAAAGTGTAAAATAGCGACTTCCGTCTCGCAAACTTTTAATGGTAGGCATTAGGGGAACCGATGTTGCGAACTACAGTGCACTGTAAGTTGCTATTTTCAGTGTCAAAACAACCTTCATTGTAACACTACTTATGGTAAAAAAACAGTTGTAGAATGTGATCATTATCATCTAAATAGAAAACAAAATTTTTTAAGCAGAGCTGTTTATAATAAACTTTGTTATTTCAAACTGTTACCAATTGTATTGTATCCATATGAACGTTTTTTAGCAAATAAAACGTAATTTAGTAAGGGTAGCAATCTTATTTGCTAGTTATAGTAAATAACACTAGATATAGGTAATACTTTTATAATGGCCAAATTTAAGTCTACATCAACATGGTCTATGCAAAAAATGAGTATTAACGCAAGCTTGGGTAACGGTGAATATTTGCATTGATTTATGTTATATTTTCAACTTTTACTAAGGAGAAATGCTGTAATTGCTATTGAAACGTTTTAAGTTTATAGAATTTAATTTTAAATACACGCTTTTTCCCAAAAGAAGATAAATATTTTAATTTAAATAAATGTATGTTCAAAATTTTATTAAATACACAAATAAAAAGTTTACCTCGAGTAGGATTTGAACCTACGACCTGTACTTTGCTAGAGTACATATTTACCTTTGAACTTATTCGTTCATAACAAAAACTTATAATAATTAAATGTTTGTACAGTTTAGGCATCTGTATAATTGTTTGGTTAATTAAAATTCTACAATATACTCGTATATACAGTGTCCGTCGAAAGCCCCCCCCTCCTCTGATGTGAACCATAAAATTGAAATTAATACAATTTTGGGAACCGAACTAAGGCACATATACAACGTTTTTGATGGTATTCAGTTACGTAATCATTACACATGGCATTCTTCATTCGCGTGGTATTGTGTATTGTGTACCTATATTATATCTTGTAATTTTTCATGTCGTAATTAAAAGTATGGGTAGAAAATGCATTGTTCCTAATTGTACAACTGGGTACAACAGTAACAAAGACAAAGTTAGTTTATTTAAAATACCAAGTGATCGGTTAGAAGCGTCAAAGCGTGGAAAAAAAGTATTTCGCGAAAAGACAGAGAGTTAACGTGTAAAGATCATGTGTTTGCAAAACATTTTAACACTGAAGACATTCTTACGGAGATAAACACCGATTTAGTTACTGTACGTACCAACATATTACTTAATTTTTCCACATTTTATTTTGAAATCAATTTTAGATTAAATTATTGAAACCCAAGCTTTCTAAAGACGCAGTGCCTACAAAATTTCCATGATGCCCCAAGTATTTATCAAGTGATATAAAAAAAACGACGTATAATACGAAAATGTGATAATCAGCCTATTATTAAGAAGAGGAAAGTGCAAACAACAATTGTACAGGACACCCACGAAATAATTAAAAATAGTAAGTAGTATGCGTGTTTTATCGTCTTCAGCATTTTCATTTATATGTCATCAGCGGCATTATTCCAAGATATTTTCTATCAATTGTTGAATGGCACAGTTACAATCAAAATACCATCAAAAGCATGGAATATTCATTACGTTTCAAACCAAGTTATAGACCTTGTATCTATAACGGAAATGATTATAGTTAAAGAAAATGTTGTAGTACGAAAAAAGTTATCATTAGTCATACGGATATTTTGTTTTATAGTTTTGATCATGGAATTGCTACAGATTTGTTTTTTAAAAATAAGCAATTGCTGGGGATTACTACCTTAGAAGATGTTTTGAAAAGTTTTAATGAATTACCAACTTCTACCGGCGGCTTAGCTCTGTCTGATTCTCTCTCTTCAAATTTCAAAAATGTTCATTATAAACAAGACTTACATTTAAATGTATGGAGGCATCTGAAATGTACATATACTGGAAACATGGATACTTTGGGTGTTGATTTTGTATGTACGTTCTGTAGAAAAACGATGCAGGCCGTACGTACTTTCAGACATCGACATAAAAGAATAAAACAAGTTATTTCAATAAAAAAACCGCCAAAGCTACGAGAGAAATAAAAAAAAATGCGATCCAGACTGAAAACACAATACACAGTAATTCTATTGGAACTAATTGCCGCTAAAAGAAAATTAATGAAGATCTGCAAGTAAAAATAGACAAGCTGAATAACATGCATCTATCACAAATGTTACTAATTAATGAATGTATTAAATCCTGCAAATACAAAAAAAAACTTCTAAGTGATATGCATGTGAATGGCTTTTATTATGTTTGTTGATACATATTCGAGGTCCTGCAAATTACAAATTTTTGAGAATAAATGAAATATTACCATTACCTGCTGTATCAACGATAAGACTTTACCTCTCTAGAGTAAATTTAAAGTGTGGTTTGGATGACAGATTTTTTGAAGCATTCAAGAAAAAGATGAAGAGCAAAAATAAATATGAACGTCATGGCATGTTGATATTTGATGAAATGCAAGTCAGGCAATGTATAAGTTTGAATGTAAACAACATGAAACTTGTTGGGGTTCAAGACTTCGACCATAATATTGCTGGAACCATAAAAGTTATGGACAAACTTGCGGATCATGCCTTAGTTTTTATGTTTGTTTCATTAGCGGAAAAGTTTTCCCAACCCGTTCCTGTATATGCATCGAAAAATGCAACAAATGGTTCCTACCTGGCACAGCTGGTGTTGGAAATAATAAAAAAACTAGAACAATCGGGCAATTATAGATGGACTTGTTTGTGATGGTGATACAACCAATCGGAAAATGTGGAAAGAATTTGGAATATCGGGAAATATACACAACCCCATCAACAAAGTTGTCCATCCTATGACTGATAAAAGAAGTTTATATTTCTTCTCTGATGCACCCCATCTCATAAAAACTATTAGAAACAGGATTTTTAATAAATCGTTCTTTTGTGTAAGTGTGCTATCTAGTACTTAATTTTGAAATGAGATTATTACATTTATAAATCATTGTTTTGTTGCCCATACTTAAGATGCCTGAACGAACAGTAAAATGGAACCATTACAAAACCTTACTGGATTTAGAAATGCAACTGCCGGGAAATCTTAAGAGTTTGTCCCAAATTAATTCATCAACATATTGTGCCATCTCATTTGTTAAAAATGCGCGTGAAATTAGCGACACAGGTATGCAGATTTATTTCCTGCATCTTTTGTTATGTTTAAATAATGTACTACTGTTAAAGAATTAATCTTTCAGATATTTAGTAATGCTGCAGCGGATGGTCTTAAATTGTACCTGTTCTCAAGTGATTTGTTAAATAATTCAGAACCCACGATTTTATTTACTAAAAGGATGAACGATTTGTTCGATACTTTAAATAGAAAATTTTCAGTAGAAGCTATCCGTAAAAATGGTAACGACTTTAATGTAAATTTATAGTGAACAGGTTATGCTAAATGAACATGGCAATATTTAGATACAGAGTATTCATAAGACAACGATAGGATTGGCTTATAATATCGGAACAAATTGATCTAATGATGGCAAATTATTTATTAGATATTGGTTTCCAGTATGATTTAATAAAAATAGAATGAACCAAGATCCTGCAGGTATGTTTTAATTGCTACGCCATTCATTATAGGTAACTTATTAATCTTAAAAAATTATTTATTAGAAATTCTTTGGAATTATTCCAGTGGATGCATTTAATGATCACCCAACAATAGAATGAACCAAGTTTCTACAACTGTACAAAATGCTTTCAATTCTACGCCATTATTAAAACCTCCAGCATTTGGAAATTGTTAAGTTACTGAAATGACTTAAGTGCTCATTTTAGAAATTCTTTGACGATTATTAACGCATAGTTGTGCTAAAATGATACACAGACAAACACATTTGCAAATAATTATCTACAAACTTAGTACAAACTAATTGATACTGATGATCAGAACAAACAAATTTTTTATTAGAAGACAACTGCAGGCAAGAAATTATCATTTGTGATATTATTTACAGGGTATATATGTAGAATGACTTAAGTGCTTTACTTCACCAAAATTGACGATTTTAAAACCATATTTTCTAAAAATGATAACACACAAGACAATACATCATTTGCAAAAACAAGGTTTATTATCAGCAAATTTAGACTTAAACTAATTGGATACTGATGTATGAGAACAATACAAATTTTTTATTAGAAGACAACTGCAGGCAAGAAATTATCTAATTTCGTCATTTATTATCTTAACAGGGTATATATGTAGAAAGATCTTTACTTCACCAAAATGTGAGTTTATATGCAGAGCACAGATTTTATAGCAACATATAAAGAACAAAAATTCACCACGAAAAGATAACTGCATAAGTTAACATTAACTTTTTTTTTATAAAATCCAAGCGGTTTGATTCATCCAAACAGAAGTTATGTTTATTGTATCTTTAAAGAATTGGATTTACTAATAGTTATTAAACATATTGACAAAGTTGATGTGTTTTATAAAACCCTGGATGAATATTTCGTTAAAACCACTAATTTATTTCCTTTCCCTTGTAAAGAGCATTGAGAGGATGTTGTTTCCCAATGCTTGATGTTTTATACGACAATGCGAATACAGCAATTTTATAAGCAGCAACAAAATAAAAAAACAAAAATTTCAGCGCAGAAGAAAAAAGAATCACAACTGCAATTAAGTTAACACAATAACTTTTTTTGTTTCTTTTGAATATATTATATGTCGTTCTTAAATAAAGTTTATTTTATATTGTAAGTCTGTATTTATTTTGTGCATTTTTCCTGAAATTTTTTAAACTTACAGCTGACAAATTTTATTGTCACTATTTGTACTAATTCAAGGATATATGTATTTGTTGATTCCAATTTGTCTAACTTATTCCACATTAACAAATTTGAGCAAAATTGTTAAGTATTGCAAGGTGCTTCCACGCCTACATTTGGCCCTCTCTCTCGCATATTAGCATTACATTTTTGGGGACACTTCCAGGTCGGCTGTCGTACTACCTAATACATTTAGTACCGTGGTTTCAACCCAAAAACGCCAATTAATGTTTTGAGGTTTTTGGGTTGAAACTGGTAAATCAGTAGTAATATTTTAATGTTGTTGATGGCATTGAAAATGACTTTCAACAAGCTTTCAAATGAGGTATTACATGCATATGATCCCATTTAGAATTATTTTGTAAAATAGCCGCCATTTTGTAAAATAATTTACAGGGGATCATATCACAAGTAATATCTCATTTGAAAGCTCGTTCCAAGTCCTTTTTAACAACATCAACAACATTAAAATATTACTACTGATTCATGAGCTTCAACCCAAAAACTCCAATTAATGTTTCAAGGTTTTTGGTTGAAATGCATAAATCAGTAGTAATATTTTAATGTTGTTGATGTTGATAAGGACTTAAAACCATCTTTCAAATGAAGTATTACTTGCCATACGATCCCATTTAAAATAATTTTACAAAATGACGGCTGTCCGCCATTTTTAATGATTACGTCACTGAATACCATAAAAACGTTGTATATGTGCCTTAGTTCGGTTTCCCAAAATTTTATTAATTTCAGTTGTATGTACGTCGTTTTTATTGTTTATTTCCCATGACCGAAGAACATAGATTTTTAAGTTGTCTGTGATGTGAAATAAGTATTCTGATAAGTGATTGTATCTCAGATAATATGTATAGCCCCTTAAATAAATAGATTGGAAAATTTATGTGATTGTTATAGCATACAAAATATTTTTATGGTTTAATTAAATATACCATCATTTCATAATTTTTTGCTTCTTTTCCTTTTTTTTGTTTCAGGTGATAGAAACTGTTACAAGGCAGCATAAAAAACTTTTATAAATTAATATAAATAATGAATAGTATACAAAACCATACAAATGGATAATGCTCATAAGTCAATCACTCAAAATGTTAAAGAAGAGGAAGCTGTGCAGTTGTTTGCTAAACAAATGCTACAAAGTAGATTTTTTATTGGAAATTTTCGAGAAAAACGATATGTAGCTAATCTTCAATCATATAGAGATGTGATATCAGTTCCAAACGATGAAGTAGAATTTATTCGTGATTTGGAAGCAGTTAAAAAACGTGTGTCTGGTTTTTATCCAGATTATTGGATAGGCATAACTGATCCAGATACAGTCGGCGCTCCTTGTGGTTTTTGTATATGGACCGAGTTATCTGACGAAATATTTGGAAATTATTGGTATAAGATCAGCAAAGTAAAATTTAGGTTCAATGAATTTGTGTTAAAATTAAAGATGATAAGACCTGTAATAAGTACCACAAGTGACTCTCTATCTAAAACCATTTTGGCTGTTGATAAAAGTGAAAATGTTAGCAGCACTGGCACAGATGAAAGCTCAATTTTAACTAATAATGGAAATATTTTATGGTTTTTTCAAACAGTTGTTACAGTTAGAAATACTAAAGAAGCAATTACATTTTTGTCAGTGTTGTTTTTTACGTTATTAACTGGGTTAATAAAATTTGTGGAATATTTGGGAGAATTTACATTGAAATTTATGAGAGAAAGCTCCCACTTAATTCATGTGCTAACACCTACCATTATTGCTTGTATAAATTTAATTGCAAAAATTATTGGTGGATTTTATTTATTGATTTTAAGTATGTGGAAAACTAGATCGCCAGCCAACACAGCTTATCAGTCTCTTTACATTCCTAAAGCACAAGTGGATAACAGAAATAATTTTAACACAGTATATTACAGAAGAGCTTTAAATGCGCCACCTAATTACACCAAACCTGGTGTTGTTATCACTCCTTTAGATTGAAATTTTGTTTAAATGTGCTATTTTTAACAATGGTATTGATTTGTAATAAATTTGTGTATGTGATAATAAAATTATTTAATGAAACTGTACCAGTGGATACTTTCTCATACAATTGTAAAGTAGTTATAATATGTGTGTGAAGTCAGCTTGGTGTTTTGGATTCGTTTTTTTACAGTGGGCCAAATAACTCTTGGATACAATTCAAATTCGAACAAAAACACTATATAAAGCTAAATCATATAAAATTACAGAAGACATTACAAAAAAGGCTGAAACAAACAAATTTATTTTTGAGTGGCGACATCAATAAAATCAATCCGCACTGGATTTGCATTTTTTATTTTAGATAATAGAAAATGTAAAAACACAAAACGTACAAAAAAAATAGAGTGAATATCTTTCTGTGTGTGTCTGTGCGCGTGCGTGTGAGCGAGTGTGTGGGGGGTGAGTGCGTGGTTGTGTGTGCGATGGTGTGTGCGTGCGTATTGATGTTTATGTGTGTTTGTGTCGGTGTGTGTATGGGTGGGTATGTGGTGGATGTGTGTCTGTGTGCGCGTGCCTGTTGTGTGTGGGTGTTGATGTGAATGTGCGTGCTTCTGTGAGGGCGTGCGTGTGCGTGTGTGTGTTGGTGGCTGTGTGTGTGTGTGGGGGTATGGGTGTGCGTATGTGTGGGTGTGGATGTGTGTGGTGTGTACGTGCGGGCACGTGTGTGTGTGGGTTGTGTGGATGGGTGTATATGTCTGTGTGTGTATAGGAGTGTGTAATGCGTGTTCGAGGATATGTGTGTGTGGGGGTATGTGAATGCGTGGGGTTTGTGCCTGAGTGTGTAGGTGCGTGTGAATGTGTATGGATGTTTGTGATTGAGTGTGTGTGTGGGGGTGACTGCGTGTGTATAGTAGTGTGGATGGGTGTTTGTCGGTGCTTGTGTGCGGTGCGTGTGTGAGTGTGTTGCGTGTGTGAGTGTGTGGGGGGGTTGGTTGTGTGTGTGCGGGTTTGGTTGTGTGGGTACGTGTGTGTATGTGGGCGTGCCGATGGGGGTGTATGTGTGCGTGGGTGTTGATGTGCATGTGTGTTAGTGTGGATTTGTGTGTGTATGTGTGTGCGCGTGTACGTGTGTAGTCGCGCGTGCGTGCTGTATGTATGTGTGTATGTGTGTGGATGAGTGCGTGCGTATATGTGTATGTGTGCGTGCAAGTGGGTGTTGACGTGCATGTGTGTGTATCTGTGAGTGTGGGGGTGTGTAATGGGGTGTTTGTGGGTGCCTGTGTGAGTGTGTGTCTACGTGCGTGTGGGTGTGTTGTGTGTGTGGGCGGATTGTGTGAATGGGCGTGTATGTTGGTGTGGCTGTATTTGTCTGTGTGTGCGGGGGGGGGGGCTTGTGTGTGTGTAGGGATAATGTGTAAATGTGGGCGCCAGGTTATGTGCTGGTGTGGGTGATTACGTGAATGCGTGTTTGTGTGCCTGGGTATGTGTGGGTGGGGTTGTGATTGTGTAGGTGCGTGTGTGTGTGTGTGTGTGTGTAGTTTGTAAGTGCACGTGGATGTATGTGTAGGTGTATGTGTCGTGTGTTGGTGCCTGAGTGTATGGATGTGTGAGCGTGTGTGTGGGTGTTGATGTGCATGTGTGTATGGGTGGATGTGTGTGGGTGCGTGTGTGTATGGGTATGGCATATGTGTGTGGATTTGCGTTGTCGTGCGTATGTGTATGTGGGTATGGGTGTGCGTAAGGGTGTGTGTGTCAGTGTGTGTGTCCATCTTCAGTGTTACACAGCACTTTGTTTGCACACTACTTTGCTTCAAAGCTTCCAACATCATAGTTTTTTTACACTCCATAGATATTATGTCATGCTGCGCTTTAATCTTTTTTTGTAGTGTGTAATATATCTTGGATTCGTTTGTACATTTACTGTGCAGTCCAGAAATTGACGGCAAATACTGCTTATGGCTAGAACTATTACTTTTGCGGCGATATAGGTGTTTTATGGTTAGCGACGATTTATTTAATATTTTTTATAATAGTTTTTTTACGGCCCGAAATTCCATTGGTAAGCTTGAATGTCTTAATAATGGCAACAAGTTTAGTTTTTGTTAGCCATTAATTCAGTTTTGTTGAAATATACCATATCTGCTATTCTGTTCTTCGTGAATCTCCATGCGGTAACAAAATCATTCCCAGCAATTGTCTTTTGAGCATTTTACGCCAGAATATTTCTTCAGTTTTTCTTTCAATTTTGTTTACAAGCTTTTGCCACAACTGTCTTACACAATTACCTTATGTTTTTGGGGTTTACTGGATGTAATTCACATACAATGGTTTCAAACCAGACTTTCGGGGGCCATTTTATGCACTTACTATTCCTAAAGCGTTTTTAAAATGCTGATGACGTAGTTGTTACAGCTTCTCATAATGGCTGTACAAGATGTTCCTTGGTGTGGGAGGAACATATGTAATTACTGAATTCTCTCCGGGCTTCCACTTTGTTTCATTGATAGTCTTCGATGGTTGTGAGATTGTATGCTGGTGTTAATTAGACCTTCCATCGAATATGGCCACATTAGATATTTGTGTAAGTAACATTCATTTTATTCTGGTACGTCGGTAAATTGGTAAATTTGCATAACGTTTCAGGCTTTTACTCGACGTGGATGGATTTTTGAAAGACTTTACTGCTGTGCAAATGTTGAACACGTTTATTTTCGATTTTAGGTGCACTAGTCTTGAGCCTCCGTAGTAAAGTGGCAGAAAAAGGTTTTTCTTGCCTGTCCAATTGTTTTTTGTTCCTTAATATAAAGTTATCATTTTCTTTTGAATTTCATCAAGTACTCTGCCTGGTATAGCAATTACTTGGGGGTGTGCAACAGCCTAGGTCCTTTAAAAGTGTTTATATATTTATATATGCTCGCTCTAAAATCCCATTTTTCTAATGCTGTGCTATTTTACATTTATTTTTGTCTTCAGCTATTGCATCGGCTGTTGTATCCGTTTGATCCAAGAGTTACCCTGAATATTTTAATATGGACGATGTTCAGTCACATCCTAATAGCGAATCAGTTCTGTTTTTCCATTCACCACACCATGGTTTTTTAGATTTAGTTAGGTAAATTACGGCGTCTGATTACGCCGAAAAGTGATTGACCAAGTTTTTATACTTGGGTAATCCTTGTTTTGTGAGACAAAAATTGATACGCCATCGGCGTAAGCCGCAACAGTTACGCTGCTCTGACATTCCAATGGTAACGGAAAGTCAGTTCTTCTGCGCACACATAAAAAAGGTTGCCAACAGAGGGACAGATAATACATCCTTGTCTAATGCCTTTATGCAAAATTTACCAGATAATAAATGTTGCACACGTATATACGAATGTGCTCAGAGATATAGTTGTTTTATTATATTGATTAACCCTAGAACACAAACGGTATGTTGTTAGTACGTTATTACGTAATGTGGTTTTTAGGTTTCTAGTGCAATTACACGTTTTACTGGTAAACGAGGGAAAACTTAAGCAGTGTACAAACCTTCTTGCTACAAGAACATGTAAAGAACATCAGTATAAATGATATTATTTTATTTTTTGGCTACAGCTCAAACATTTTGATTTGACGTTCACCACACAAGCCGCGACGGTTTGTGTAACAAATTGAGGTCGTCATTATCTCTTTGACTGTAGGACATAAACTGCAGTAACTTCACTTTCCTTTTCCTTGAGAGGTTCCCCGTACCTCTGCCATGGGTTGACTCAGCTGTAAAATTTTGGGTATAGACTTTTAATGTTCTTGACAGGGCAGGTCAATTCTGCAGCCTTTCACGTTGCCATGGTATTATGGTGATATATGACGTATCAATTCATTGATGCCGTGTTCAATATATACACCAAACAATGGGGCCATCTCTTAGTGTTCCTATTAACACACATATTCTGAGTCATCTAATCAAATGAATCGACAGCTTTTTTTGCATCATACGTATGAATTTTTTCCGGTTTCCTTGTTTCTTGATTTATGGAGTCTGTGAATGCATCGTAGAAAGTAAAAGAACTTTTATTTTGATTGGGTTTATAAGACACTAGAGTCATTTTATCATCAAATACAACCATGGAGGATCCGCATTTCCGAGACTTATTATCTAGTAACTCCAAACGTATTTCTCACTTATTTTTACGGAGAGTATCAACTATTGTCAGATTGTATGTATTACTTAGTAGTTTTATGGACAATGGAATGCCGGTAAATCAGTTATCTATCATGATATTGCGGTTACCACCGTGTATAGGTGTGTTTTTATGAAAAGTTCATGCAACAGGTTGTTAATTGCCGCCGTTTTCTCGAGATAGAATTCCATGGTAGTGATGATGACGTTTATAAAGGCATTAAAGATGTTATAAATGCTAAGTATAATATTAATTCACATAACACTATGCTTAATGGCAGCATTGTACTATCGTCCTGCTTATCTAATGTATAGCATTTGCTAAATAAAGAACTATGATTTGTTTTTGTGATCTCTAATTAGGTATAAATACCCTGTTTTGTCTATCTAGGTACACAATGTTAGGTAAGAAGCTAAAAAGTGCAGGTGGTTTAGTGAATTCTCTAATCAATAAACTTCCGGTTGAACTGCATTTACATGGTTACCAGTATTGTGGTCCTGATACAAAGTTAGAGAAACGACTCGCACGCGGTGACCCTGGTATTAATCAATTAGATGATCAGTGCAAACTTCATAGTATCAGCTACAGAAATTACCGAGATTTGGAAAGTAGACATAAAGCTGATACAATTTTAGAACACGCTTGGGAACTCTTTAGATCGTCATGCGCAACATTAGGTGAACGAACTGCAGCTTTTGCGGTTGGTAGCACTATGAAATCAAAGAGAAAATTAGGAATGGGATGCAAACGTCGATCCATGCAGATAAAGAAGAATCGTTATGTAATAGTGGAAATTTATTGAACTTACGAAAAACAATAGCTAAAAAATTAAACCGAACGGAAATTTCACTGATACAATAAAGCCGGCGCTTTCAGCGGCAAAACGTGTGGTAAAAATTGTAGGAGGAAATAAAAACATTAAAGTTCCTAGAGTAATTTCCTTACCTAAACTAGGAGGGTTTTTACCATTTCTTATTCCGTTATTCGCAGGATTATTATTATTAATCTGTGCTTTAGCTGGTGGTGCATCGGGAATTGTTAAAGCAGCCATGAAGCTAAAAATGCCAAAAAATTGCAAGAAGAGACATCGCTCCATAATCACATGGTGGAATCTATCGCTATAGGCTCCGTGAATAAGAAAAGTGGTGCACTTTATCTAAAATCATACAAATCAGGTGGTGGTACATTATACTTGAACCTGTTTCCAAAAAAGTAGAGTAGTGTAGATTACCCGAAAGACGGTTAACAGATATTGATTTAAAAAATTCATCAAAAAAAGGTTCCTACTTCAGGGCTATTTTTATGAGAGATAGCATGTCTAAATTACCATGGAAAAATGAATCTGGAATTATTAACTTCGATAGCCAAAGCGGGCCAGGTACGCATTGGGTTTGCTACAAAAACCGAGGTAAAAAGGTATGGTATTACTATAGTTTCGGTAATCTTCGAACACCAATCGAAGGTGTTGGTAACACAGCTAGCTACAACTTCTATCCGCCGATAGAACTAGATTTGGGGAAGAAATACGTTATTGGATTGGTTGGATTTTACGACTGCAACAGCATTAGAAACATTTATACAGGAAAACGATGGACTTTATTATGGAACAAATCCATCTCATTTGCAGGTCATTAATATTGCACATGGTGAATATGAGTTAGATGAAATTAGTGGTTATTAAAATCTAAGATACCCACAGGAAAGTTTATCAGCAACAATACACTTAAATTTGAGATAAACAGTTCATTTGAGATCGATTTTACTAAAGAAGATAGCATTGGTCGCATGCTAGGGTTTAAGTCTAAAATGTTAGAACCAAATATTTTATATACGCCTGCGTTCGATATCTAAATACTTAAACACACTAATCTACACGTAGAGTGCAACATTATAAAAGGATCTTAGCGAAATGGTAAACCTGCAAAAGTATTATATGAAATTGGCGTTTCTTTCCCACCAGGTTATCGTTTAGATGAAACTCCTAGCAATACTCAATATTTAGAAGTAAATACCGACATAATTAGTAATATAACAATTAACTTGACTAATCGAAAGGGTGAATTAATATACATTGGTGAAAGTGAGTCATTCACAGTACGCCTAGAACTAAAAGAACATGGGTCTGTGAATTAATTAAGGACCAATTCCATTTTCCAAAAATTCTATTAATTAATCATCAACCTTCATTGCTGTTAACATCTGCAGAGAAATATTTTTTAACGTCAATTGGTTCAAACGTTCTCACCGACAATCGCCGAATCATTAAACGTTTTTCAAAACGTACATTTTGATGATACTATAATTGAATCAGATATTCACACTTATCTTCCTTATGGATCTTCTAAATATGGACCTTCTGAAGAAATACGCATCTTAATTTAAAGTCAAGATCTAATTACGGCTGCCTACGATAGTTTTCTGTACATAGAAGGTACTTTGAGCGAAGATGAAAGAAAATCATGCAACTTAATCCAATAATTTCAACGTTCTTTCGAAGAAATTCGTTATTTAGGTGATCAAAGAGTGACTTTGTAGAAATCTACATAAAGGTGATATATTTCATAAAGAAAGCATAAGCCATTATGTCACCAAACAAGAAGAATCATTACAAGTAGAATTTGATGATCAAATGGAAAAATCTCGTATGCATACCATTGAATCAGATGTTTGGAATAATGGAGGATTATCGATAATCGTGAATATGCGTCAAGAGCTGATTTTAATTCGATCTAGAAGCGATACAAACTGCTACTAGGTGAAGTTGATGCAAAAATAACCCTAAATAAAATTCAATGGAAAGTACCACACTTAACATTTAGTGATGCTGCGAAACTGGACTTGTTAGAAGGACTCAATAATAATTCTATTTTTTGATCACATTAACATCAGAAACCTTAAAGTACATCTGAATTCCGAGTATTATCCGTATGAATCAATGCATTTGAACTTCAGTGCTAACCAATACATACCCGCCTATCGAAATTTTTTGAAATTCCGATATGACTACTATGGTGAGGATGATACAGATGCGTATCGTGAATATGCGTCTAGAGTTTATTTTCATTCGATCTAGAAGCGATACAAACTGCTACTATGCTGAAGTTGATGCAGCCATAATCTTAAATAAAATTCAATGGAAAGTACTACATTTAACACTTAGTAATGCTGCGAAACTTAACTTGTTCGAAGGAATCAATAAGAAATCTATTATTAGGTACTGTTCCATTTCGTCAATGGGAGTTATATGAATTGCATGCTTTAAAACAAGCAACTTCAGACATATGGTCAATAAGAACATTAACGCAACTGGAAAAACCACGCTGGATAATTGTTGCATTCCAACAAGGTAAAAGGTACACAAGGTCAGAAACGGCAGGAAATTTTGATCACATTAAAATAATAAACCTTATAGTACAGCTGAATTCTGAGTATTATCCATATGAAGCAATGCATTTGAACTTGAGTGCTAACCAATGCATGCCTGTGTATCACATTTTTTTTAATTACGATGTGATTACTGTGGTGAAGATGATAAAGGAGCATTATTCAACTATTCCAAATTCAAATCATGTCCAGTATTTGTAATAGACTGCTCTAACACCTTTCGTCTCCATGACGCTATTGTGCAGTACAGCCCACTCACTGGAGAGGTGAAAAAAATATAAATATTGTAATATACTCTCTGTATGTCTAGTACATAAATAAAAATGTAATTATTCGTTTAGTTTTATTTCCATCACTAACAATGAAAGTAGTTGCTTAGAAACAAAACTTGCAATTCAAAATCATGACCTTGATGAAAAGTCTAGTACTCCAAAACATGGTGATTTACTTCCTAATAGTATACGTGGTATTATATGCGGCGTCCCCACTTACGGTAATATAAACACTATAATCAGTCTGGTTACTGAGAAAAATGGTTTGAAATTTAAACATGCGTACATGTACTCTAAGTCATTGAATCAAAACAAGTAGGTACAAACTTTTACAGGAAATCTTACTTCCAATGAAGAATATAGGTTACTTTACGTTCAATCACGATGTGATTGAACCTAATTGTACAAAATCAAAATCTATTATTATTTTCGATGATATCGCTTGTGAAAAGCAAGATAACATAAGAGCTTTTTTTTTTGTGGGTACTATAATGAATGTTTCTATTTGGGTCAAACTTACAGTAAAATTCCAAAGCAATTAATTCGTGACAGTACGAATCTAATTATATCATTTGAACAAGACGAATTAAACCTGAAACATTCTTTCTTAGATACATCAGCCGTAGGAGAGATTAATACTGATGAAGAAGAACCTATTAGTATCACAGATCATTCTACTACCCGTAATGAACCCATCTCGGAAGAATTTATCGAGCAGTACAATGAATTACCTCGTATATACGTTGAACGTATTATGACGGATCACAATCACAATTATAGGGTCCACCAAAACAGACAAATGGACAATTGGTAATACCCCGTTACAATTAAAGGAAGCGATATGATTATTAAATCTTATTATTATGAATGAACCCGATTTAAATCTAGTAAATTCAAAAGACAGAGCAAATTATAAAAGTATTTTAGAAGCTACAAGCCAATCATTACTCAACCTATAACAAAAGAATGCTGCAATTGCGGAACGTGTTATCAAAACCATTAAGTGTGCTCGATGTAAGACGTTTAGTCTACAAGGTAAACATAAATGAATTGACATAATTGATACTGTAACGATGGATTATAACAATCGTAAGCATAGAACTACCGGAATACAGCCCAAGGATGTCGGTAATCATACAAAGCTAGAGGCTTACACTCACATAAAAACATTCGACAGGAATTGATATTGTGTAGGTGACATAGTACGAATCAGTAAATTTAAAAGTATTTTCGCTGAAGGATACACCCCCAATTGGTCTAGTGAACTATTTAAGATTGTGAAACTTCGCATTACTAACCCCATCACGTACATGTTGGAAGAGATGGAAGGAACACCTGTACTGAGAGGGTTTTATAAACACAAATTACAGGAAACAGAGTATCCCTGTGTACCTGGTAGAAAAAGTGCTTCGCTCTAAGAATAATAAATATTCGTAAAGTGGTGGTGATTGAGTGAAAGGTCATATATCAATAAGAAGATATTGTTTTATAAGTAGACATAATTTGTGAAATAAATAGTTATAGGAAGAGTTTGTATCAAAGTATGTAGCTATTAGATGAAATAAAACAAATTAAAAAAAATTATTGTGATTTATTTTATTTCACTAAATATTACATAAATAACGTTTTACTAAAATTTCATTATCTTATATAGTGAACCTAAAGTACTTCTATAATCATTTAAAATACTTGATGGACATATTCCTGCATCTGGTCCACATGTCCATCCCAAGCATGAATCTGTATTCGTTTCGCCGTTATGAATGTTTTCTAATATCCAGCTATCGATTTTGTGATGTTCCTCGTTTTCCCATGGTTGAAACTTATAGCTGATGTTTTGTTTTAATAATATTTTAATCAAAATATTGAAGCACTTGTAATTAGCACAATATGCTGCTTTCTCAGTACATTCAGTTATAATAAACAAAGTGTCTAGAAGCAGAATTAATATTTTCTAAGCTATATTTAACATTGACCTGCATACACAATGAATCATGATCACCGCGTAATAAATTGTATACATACATTTTAAGTGGCACGTCACAACGTAAATTCATATCGTGTAAGATCCTTAACACATAATTTCATGAAACTTTAATGGAATTGTTTAATTTAATTTTTTATCAAATAATGTCTTAATAATAACTGCATCTGCACACTTTGAGTTTATAGCACAACAGTTAAAACACTCATCAGGATGTTGTAATATATTCAGTACAAATAAATAGTTTTCAGAGGAGCACTTCCCCAGCAAAGAACGCTTCAGTTTATTTTCAAGACTGCTCATAACGATAAAATTTTTTTTCTGAAACAGAAGAGGAATTAATATAATGTTATGTTCCCCAAGGTCTAGTATCAGTGAAATCAAAATTTACTAATCGTTTATCATCATAAGAATTAAGTATTACTTTATCTCGTTTGATTGTAAATATCATGTTTCTTAGGCCTTATCAAATGTTGATATCGCTTTATTACATTGCCGTCAAACAAAACATGTTTATGATCATTTACTTATCGTAATCTGTTTGACGCTTGCTTAGGTAGAGCCCTTTGATTTTTTTAGAACCTTTTCATTATCAGTGTAAGCATACATTTTTGCACGAAGTCCTACAAAGTCTAGAATAATTTTACCTTGATTTTCATCTTTCTACTTTCAGTAGTTTAGTGGTTACTGATGTGTTTAAGTATTAACAACTATCTGTTTAGTGTAAATGGCTATCTGTTTAGGCTAAACCGGTACCTGTTCAGTAAACCCGTTTTTGTTATAATAGCTATTAATATTCACCTTTAGATGTAAAAGTTCATGTCATGCCCAACCAGAATTCCTTTCGGAATACTCCTCTAATTTTTTTTGTAATTTATAATATACGTTTTCATTTTACCACTCACGTGTATTGGTCGCAATATCAATGAAAATCTATATTTTTGGTTTATATGACCTTGAAAATTATATTTTTAAATTTTAACACTGACCTTAAAGGGTTCGAAATTTAAATTTCCCACCAAAAGTTTGACCTCATTACTTTTAGATTACGTCGCAATAACGAAACTTCCCATACTATGGGAAGCCGTTTTACTTTTTATTATACCTTAACCATAGTCATTTTGACACAAGATCACTTGATATTTCAGATTTCTGAAATTCTAACTATTTATTTTAACAAGTTTACATTTCCATTTCAATTTAAAATTATATTTATATTTTTGTTCCTTTGTACAATGTAATATTTAATTTACATTTGTTTTGATGTATATCATTTTTTTAATTTTATTTTTCTACAATGTTAATTAATTTAAATTATTCTTTAAGCGAGTGCGAGGTTCTATTTATGAAACATATGATGTATATTCAATTTAATTACGGGTATGAATTATTACATCCAATATATCAAAGATTAGAGAGAGCGAGAGAAGATGGGAAACGTAGGTAAGAAGGGTATAGTAAATACTGACCCAAAAAATGAACGTATGTTTACATCTGAAGCACCAGAAGCCCTAGAATTCCAAAAGAATAACCGCAAAACTTAATTTCTCCACTAATCAGCTATCAGGCGTATTTTTTTAGGATTTAGGAAAATGAAGTTAAGATAAACAAAAAAAAGGTTTGTGGTAATAGCGTAGATTATATTAAAATATTTTGATACAGTTATACCAAAGAGTCAACCGTATGGGAAAACTCGTACGGCGTAATGTGTGTTGCCTATGGGTCAATACTACTATTTTATCTTTGCCTTTCTATTGTAGAAAGAGCAAAGTTAATTTTTACGTAATGAAAGAAAAAGATGTAAGAGAACGATTATTGCAGGTTAAATGACACTACTTGCTCTTCAGCAAGATTCCTTTACCAATCATGCCAAATGTAGTATTTACATTTAAGAACTATAAGGCTACATTTACATTCAATTTCAATTCGAAGACAAATTGGAAATTGTATGCATGACTAAAGCAATGTTAGGTATGCGTTTACATTTCCAATTTAGCAGGCGCTTGAGCACAAACTCAATTTCCATTCATTCTAAGCGCAAGAAATGTGCAAGCACGCATCGAATTTTGTGAGGTTATTGTAATTATTTACTTTATGAAAATGTCGATTACCTTTCACAAAATCATCTTTCCAACGGAAACAGACGAGTTTTTATTGCAGCAAATAAGTACGGAATAACAAAAGGCAACTCGTACTTTCCTAACCAGAAAATCTAACCTATAAATTGTAAACCAATACACAGCAATGTAAATGGCATTGCATTCAATTTCCAATCTGACTTCGAAGTGAAATTGAATGTAAATGAAGCCTAAAGGTTCACTAAGCATGTAGACGGTATTCAAAACTGCAGAAATCTCACGCCATAAATTAATTACCAAGTATTGAAAAGTACTGATTATCGCCATTAATATTGTATATACAATTTAAATTAGGTGGTAATTAGGTAGTTATATTACAATGATTTTTAGAATAATAATTGTAAATAGATGACAGCAGTTCATGTTTAAAATATTTATTTCAAATTAAGAAACAAATGGCAGGTTTTTGTTTAGTTGCTATGAAAATTACTATGAATTGCACTAATTGTAACATTAATTATAATTTTTGTTTTATTTTGCCACCATAATGTTCTTTATACGCCCCCAAATGCGGGCGTAATGTGGTTTTTATAGCACGGAAATGTCATTGTTGCTAGGCAGCATGATTGACAGCAAACACATGACATTATATGTCACGTAAGTTGAAAGAATTATTGAAACAACAACCTTACTATACAACCTTTATTAATAAAAATAATAGTAATGAAACTTATTCTTTATAAAAATTGAAAATACAGTTGGATGGATTTGAAATTCCAGATGAGCCAACACCAAAGCTGACAGTTCCTTCGCCGTTTTGTGGTATACTTATAGCTGCTGTACCAGTAATGTTCTGAGCGATTTTAATTTTATTTTGCAGAGAATTCTCTACATATGATTCGGCTACTTTATCCGATCGCCATCCACCAAGCTGCTTCAGTGCCCTTGTATCACCGCCGCTTTCTGCAAAGATCGTCGCCGCACTCCTGCGTAAGCAGTGCCCTGTGTACTTATGGGCATCCGATAGATTGAGGAACTCTGCTATTATCCTCGGCATTTTTCCTAAGGTCTTTTTTCCCAACAGTCTGAGCACTACATTTGCCATTATGATACGACAAAAACAAGCTGTCAATTTTAGTATGTTCCGGTCGTAATGCTGCATATTTTCGGTACAAAGAGACGTAATCAACCAATCCATCGCTTGGTACAATTGTAAATTGCCTCGAAGTATAAGTTTTGGTTTTTTTAATGTTCACTAATAGCACTGATCCCTCAGTTGTTACGTCCTGTACAGCCAAATCGTGCAGTTCTTCGCGACGACATGCTCCAAAAATACCAAAGGCTGTGGCATCCTATAAAACAATAATTTTTATAATGGGAATTGGAAAAAAAACACTAAAATCGTTATACCTTAACTAACAAGTACGTATGATCAGGCTCTTTCAACATGAATTCTTCAATTTATTGCCGTTGCAATACATATGACTTTTTAGCTTGATCACCTACAGAATTATTCTTCATGAATTCTGTGAGCATGGAAAAACGAGATATATCAACATCTTCCTGCAACTTGAATATCTTTTCAATTTAGAATATAAACACAGTGACTTATAGATCTTTGACTGCAAAATAGATATTTATTGAACAGAGATAATTGACTAATGATATATAATCTACCATTTGAGACAAGTATGCCATCACAACTTTTTCATCACATTGTGGACATTTTTGTGCCTACGGCAAAACTTTTCGTACCCTTTTATGTATAAATATTTCGATTTACTTGAATTATTTTTGCCTGCGCCTCAAATTCATCTAAAATTTCTTGTGAATAAGTTTTGCGTTTTAACCTTCCATTTTAGAATGCAAATTATTTACAAACAAACAGTACCTTAGCAACAATTTAGCAATATCACAGTATCTTAGTAACAACAAATTAGCCTACTGTGGACTTTATTTCACTGCATTTGCATTTAAAAACTTGCCGAAAATACTGAATCTTTTTTAAATTTTGTTCCAGGTTCATGGTGCAAAATAAAATAAAACATTCTATGTACCACGGCATAATTAGATTATGGCTCAGGAATATAAAGCCCTCTGCTTCGCGTCGGGCTTTTAACATTCCCTCGAGCCATAATCTTCTGATTATGCCCTTAATACATAAATATCTATTATAAGTAAATCGTTCTTTGTATTAGTTACAAATTACAGCTTCTTTTTAAACGTAAACAAAAGAGTCTAATCACTTAATGCCTTAAATAAGTTAATTAACAGCAATTCAGCCAATTTTTTTTTTTAAATTTGGAAACAATTTAAATATGCTGTAAAAGATATGGATGAAAAAGAAACTCACAGATTATTAAATGTTTCATAAAAGATAATTTGTGTTCATAGCAATTGTCTTGGTCGTCTAACCACTCCGGCATCACTAATTTAATTTTGTTTATACACATGTCTAATAAAATTCTTTTAAAATTACGTTTTGCTCGATTACTGATGAAATAATTTGGAAATATGTCTAATATTAAGGTCGCCACTGTTACAACACAAGTGTTTGGTTTTTTTAAATACTTTATTTCACTTCTAGCGTAGTCGTTTTCTAGTTAAAAAAGTTGTGCACTGTTATTTAATGGTTCTTCATTCATTGAGCTTTTGCTTTAGCACGATTCAGGTTTCTGTAGATCGATTCCTAAAATTTAACTTTTCATCATTCACCGCTTAAATCTAATTCAATCATATGTAAACTTCCAACCAAAGAGCCAACAGTAATTACGAAACATTATTATTAATTTTATTAAATACATAAATAAAAAGAAAGTTTATCTCGAGTAGGATTTGAACGTACGACATCCACTCTATTTTTCTATTTATGGAATTAGCAAAAGTACTTATTTATATTTTGTTAACGCGCTAATGGGTTTTATATTTATTTCAAAATACCATTTGCACCTAGGTAAAGGCACAACCATTTGTTAACCGGATATATAAACCGGACATAAAACTTATTAAATCGATTTTAGTTGTTTCATATAGAGCAAACGCCAAATACGAAGACACCTGTGCAGAAACCGACTATTGCATTAAAAGAAATGGAATAATGATTTGAGTGAGAAGTAGATATGTTCCGTCCACAAAATGTAGTGTTGTTTATTGTTTTCTAACCTCATTTTTCGTGCACGTTTTTATCAATTGTAAACAGTTTTTTTCAAAACTCCTTCCGTTTCAGCACCTTTTATTTACAAGTAAGTTGTATTTGTAATCCATATGTATTAATATAATATATTGATTTAGTTCGTTGTTTATAAGGGGTGATGCGAGTACATCGTCTGATAGTACATCAAACATTCCAGCAAAGAAGCGGCGTGCCTCATCACAAGATGGCCGCGAAATTATTTGGAATGTTTATCAGTTTCTTAAAAATATGAATGAAGGTATGTCATTATTGTACGATTAACATCTGTCAGTTTTTTTACAATTACATTTCTTTACAGTTAACATTCTTGATATCGTTGTGAAAGCAACTGGAGTATCTAAAAGTACCGTCGTTAGAATTATTAGGGAAGGGAGTGCAATTCAACGTGGTGAAATAGAATCGTTCAAGACTTCAAATAAAAGAATGAAAACCGCACCAAGATCATCTGTCGATAATTGTGGGGAACAAGTCATTCGACACATTGTACACAATTTTCATGTCACGGGAGAAACGATGACCAACCGTCAATGACGAATCCATTGGTTTCTCTGGGAAGGAAACGTCTTTAAGATCATTAAATAAAATAGGTTTTAAATGGACGAAAATCGTTAACAATCGTAAATGTTTAATGGAACGATACGATGTACGATCTTTACGTTGTGCTTATATCGAGCAATAACAAAGTATCGGAGAGCAGGGCGACCCATTGTGTATACAGATGAAACATATAGACAAGCATCGCATACAACGCCACATTCCTGGGTAGATGATTCCAACGAAGGTTTAAAATGCCCAATCGGTAAAGGTCAACGTCTTATAATAATATATGCTGGTGGTGAAATGAGATTTATCAATAATGCCCTCTTAGTTTTTAAATTGGGCTCAAAAACAGGTGATTATCATGACGATATGAACTTTATTAATTATAAACGATGGATTGAGCACCAGTTATCACCGAATTTGCTCGAAAAGTCAGTTATTGTTATGGATAATGCAAGTTATCACAACACGTTAGCAGTTAAACATCCAACTTTTAGCAGTAAAAAAATGGAAATGATAACTTGGTTACATGATGAAACCGAGCTACACGGAATATTCAATAGATGCTATATTTGCGAAACATGGTCACTCTGTATGTCGACTACCTCCATACCACCCGGAGCTAATTCCAATAGAAAAAATATGGGCCATTGTGAAAGCTTGGGTGGCATCGAGAAACACAACTATTAAATTAGTCGATGTTGAAAAACTAACTCGTGAAAAGTGTTCGATGGATTTGGAGAGCCACTGGCAAGAAGTGTGCCATCATGTTAAAGAAATTGAAGAGGAATACATTAATAAAGAGCATATTATGGATGTCGTTTGTGAGGAATTGATTATACGTAGGAGTGGAGACTCGTCGAATGAATCTGATTTTATATCAGATTATGATAACGAAGAAATAAGTGTGGAGTAATTGTGTCATATTTTATTGTATTTATATTGTTAATTTCACATTGTGTTGTTCATGTTCTTAGATATGTTTCTAAGGCACTTTAACTTCTTAAGCAATTAGTTTATGATCTACCAACATAACGTCTTCGTACCATAACCCTTTTTATAGTTCGCAGAGTTTTTATGCATTGTACCAATTATTATACATGTTCTACACATTAGGATTATTGTACTTCATGTAATCAATATCTGTTATGTGTTTAATTGCTTAATTATATTGATTTATATGTGAAATTTCTTATTTATCTTTAACACACGTGTTGACCTTTTTAACATGCTTATACGTGTATACGCCATAGCTCAATGCTTTTATGAATACAACATCATTGTGCAAACCCCATAAAACCTGTTTTGTTGTATAAAAACCATCTGTTTATATTCGTATAGTATATTTTCCTCATAACAAATGATATAACTTCTTCAACTTTATTTGAACTTGCATACTATCTAATAGTTGAACTCGATAAAACTCTACTCCCTCTATTACACCTATTTATAACCATCGCAGTATAAAACTGTTTAGAGACGAATTATTTACGCTTAGAACAGTGGCGAATTACAACATTTCCGAGTAAATTTATAAACAAGTAACATAACCTTATATTTCACTTTTCACAATTAAACAAATGTTTTTTTTTGTTTAAATTGTCCTAATTATAAAATATAAACATCATAATTAAGAGGTTATTAACTAAAAAATGTACAAAACGTAACTTTTACTTTTCTTAAAAAAACTATTATTTTCCGGTTGAATAATACACGGTTACGTGATTTTTTTCGTGCAGCTTGGTGTCTTCGTATTTGGAGTTTAGTCTAATAGTATGAATTCCTTGTTCAGTTTAACAATTGAAAAATTTCAACAAAAAAATTACGTGTGAAATATAAAAGAACCAATACTTTATTTTAATAATTAAAAGTCATTTTGATCTTTCATAATTATTCTACGTTAGGGATGGCGGGAAGTACTACATGAAAACTTCACATTCATGTATTGTCTTACTCCATAAAAACAACAAATTAGTAAAGACTTTTTTTATATGCTGCTTTTTACAAGAGAAACAATTTTATAAATACCCACACGTTACCTATAAAGCGATTATGTTATGTATGAAACAACCAAATTAAATAACAAAGCGAAAACGACCATTCCTTTGTAGAATTCTAAATGTAATACGTTGCTAAATAAACAAACGTCATAAATCAAAACGGTATCCCTTCCAGCAGGTAATCGCGGAGATTATGTGGCAACGCTGTGTCAACAGCAATGAAGAAATTTGTGGAAAACGGTTCAATTCTAAAATGAATTAGTTTGATTATAGTCGAGTACAAGAGGGCCGATACTAGCGCCCAAAAGCGGTCGACTAACTTTGGCGTATACGATATTTAATACGGACACTGCCTCTCTTCCCTATTATATACTCTTTGGTTATACATTCACAGTTAATTTTAACTAATATTATTTTCAGTCTCACTGTATTTAATAATAATAAAGTTCCAAAATATAAATTAACTAACACTAAAAAGCACAAAAACTATATACACAAAGATATTTACACGTAACAAGATAAAAAACACAATGAATATTTAATATAACGAGATAACAAACAAATATAACAATTCAAGCACGACGTTTACATGAGCGTCATAAACAACAAAATTTTAGTTTCCAATAATTATTTGTTATCGACTTGTTTGTGCGAATACACACCTGAGCGATAGATGTCGCTACCTTCGCCTTTGTCGTTACGTTTCCCACCTTTTTTACTTCCTAATCTTTGCAATATATTTAATTCAAAAACTATTTCGTCTATGACTATCGCATTTAAATAGAATTAACATTAATTTTCATTTTAATATTACCATAAAAATCAATCACGGTTTTATTTTAATATTAAAATAAAAATCATTTTCCTTAACAAAAGGTTTCCGCTAAGAAAATGAATTTTGTTTAGGTGACCTCAACTGTTCAATAGTGAGTGTGATCATTTTCTTAACAGAAATGATTTTTGTTAAAGGGAAATGATTTTTATTTTAATATTTAAATAAAAATGTAACTTATTTTCATTTTAATATTTGAATAAAAATCATTGTTAGTTTTATGGTAGTATCATTTTAAGCGCATCAACGATTACATTTCAATTTATGAAATAATTAAGCTACACAAAAGGAACATATAACGTACATGTTTGATTGTATATCAAGTAATGAAGGACATACGGTGCTGCGACTACCTCCCTATCACCCGGACTTAAACCTGATTGAGTTGATTTGGGCTCAAGTGAAAAATAATGTTGCAAAGAGAAATACCACCTTTAACTTCAACCGCGTTAGAAGATTGTTGGAAGAAGAATTAGCGGCTGTTACTCAAGAAAACTGGCAAAAGTGCTGTAAGAAGGTAATCGACCAGGAAAAAAAATATTTAGAGAACGAAATATTGATTGACGCACAAGTCGAAAAACTGGTGATAAATTTGGAGGACGATTCAGAAACTGAAACTGGCTGGTCTAGTGATGAATGATTGTGTGACTTATTTGTTAGTAGTATTTAATATTATTATAGTAGGTAATTATCGCCGTTTGGGTAACTTTTCCCCAGTGTATGGAAATATAAAAACTGATTACCTAAGAAATATCATAATTTTTTTAAATCCTGAATAATACTCTTAAAATACAGCCTATTCTGTTTCTATAATTAAAAATCGAACTTATACTTTTTTGATTTTCATAAACGATTAAATTGTTGTGTTCATTTGTAATTCAAATATAAAATTTATTACTTGTTAACATGGTTATTTTTTTATTTTATAAATGTTTAAACTATTACTGTTCATATGTAATTCAAATAAATAAAATATTTTAAAATTTCTTGTGGTTTGGTGACGAATAATTGAAAACGCGACACCGACGCCACTGGTAATGCTTTCAATCGCTATTGCGTTAACGAGTGCGGCCGAATGCACGAACATCCATGCGCGACACGAGGCATTCTTTGGCCGCGCGGACTGTACCACATGACAATTGAACTTAAATTTGACTTAATAATATCTCAAAAAACTATTTTATGTTTTATATTAAACTTCTTTTAAGATCTTCCATAAGTGAGAATATATCAAAATAATTTTTTTTAGATGTATCCCCACTTAGGAAATAAAACTGCGAAAAGGTTTGCCTACGAATTATTCCAAAAAAATAGTCCCTTCATTTTAGATTTAATTTGAAACAGAAATGGGCAGACATATTTGAGGAGGAGATGTAATAATATTCAATTACATTTTAAATATGTATGAAATTTCAAGAAATACATAAAGTAGTATACTTGGTTTTAAAGATTGCATTTATTAAAAAATTTGTAATTTATACTCATTATTCAAAATTAAAACTAAATACTTGTAATGACAAGAAGAAGAATTACATTTACCTACCTTTCGGCATGTCATTAACTAAAAAACAGGAAAGTACATGCATATTTATATGAGCGTTGTGTTTTAATTTCAATTTTAAAATGTCACTTTAGATTTAATTTTTAAATTAAAATAACAATACTGTTCTGGTTAAGGATAATTGGCAAATCTAAAATACTTGCCCAAAGATGCCAATTAAATGGGAATCTCATGCCAATGCCTCATAAACAGTAAAACGGTTTGCCAAACCATACAAATAGAAAGTGTAAAAGAATGTTATGCGATAGTTTCTGCATGCTGAGTTATAAATTTATTTCATGTCATATATCATGCATATAAAGAAAGTGTAAAATACATCAAAGTACAGTTAAAAGTGAAAAAAAGCTTGTGTAAAATAACATTTTTTATTCAAAGTAGAAATAGTTCCCAAAAGTATGTAAATAAATAAATCTGAAAACTTTCCGCCTTGTATTTATGCAATAAAAATTACACAATTGCATATCATTCTATAAAACTCTTCGATTTATAAATCCTGTAAAAATAGTCCCCAAAACCAAATAAATCAGAAAAGTTTTTTTATTCAAATATATGATCGACCCCTAAAATGCTAAAAGTAAACTTGTAAAATATTTTTATCCTATAAAGGGAGAATATTCGAAAAATGACATTTAATTATTTGTAATAATAAATAAACAAAAGCTTTCCGTAGTATTTGTTAATGTTATTTTATTCACAATTAGTTTGTAACATATCGTTTTTTTAACCATTTAAAGGTAGAAAAGTGAATCATTCTACGGGTTTATTTTAAGCGGTTAGTAATAACAAAAAAAGGAGACAGTAATGACATGAAGCGGTCAGTAATGGACCACTTTCCAACCTGTGGGGGAGCTACTATCGATTTAAACTATCAATGTCAAATTGACAACTTGCGAATTTTAATAAAGGGTCAAGAGTACGCAACCATTTTTTCGAGCGTAGATGGTGAGTGAACGCAAGCAATAGGTGGAAACAAACAACACGTTTTCTTTAATAAGCATATTTAATAAGTGAATTATTGATAACAAGTAACGACAAAACCAATAGAAAAATAGTAAGTATAACATTTATCGCTTCTCATTAAAGTAAAAATTAAAAGTCGCATTGTCACGACCTTCAATATTAAACGAGAAGCCGTGATGGATGTGTTCCAAAATTTTTTGATTTGAACTGTATAATGTTGCTTGTTTTTTAATTGTGAATAAAATCGTATACAAAACTCGGCAAAAGTACCATTCCCCTCTCTCGAGAACTAGTTCACCTTGAGACTTCGCCTCGACAGGAATGGAACACTCTCCGCCTCGGTATGTAATATACTATTATCAGCACCACGTATTATGATTTACAAAAATTGAACTTATAGAACAATTTTACGTTTAATTTATTTTCAGAAATAGCATTTAAATGATATTCAAACTGTGTAAATGACTAAATGTGATAAGAGCTTCTGCACGTTGCATCACAAATCAAATTTTATGTAATTTTATATTAATATAAAAGAAATGAAGATGAAACTTTTAAGCAAGTTTATTTTTAATTATGAATTACTTGTAATTATTAAAAGTCGAACAATTGGAATAAGAAGCATATCATTGCGCTAAAAATAGAATGTGCATAAATTGAAACTTTTCAGCAAGTATATATTTTAAAATATGATTTACTTTTCATGATTAAAAAGAGTGGAATTCAGAGTGTTACTTAAGTTAGACTAATACCATTGATTAATAAGTTGAGAAGATACGCAACGGTAACGCTTCAAAGTGTACCTAGTCTCCTACCACTTTCCTGCTTAGTATATTACCGCAACGCACCCCGCAGCCGACAAACTGTATGCTAAGAAAGTGGCTCCCTCCGTAAACCATTCTAAAACTAGCTTATAACTCGTTTTACAAATTTAATTGACAATGCTCGATCAGCTTGACGAGTCAGCAGGTTACATGCATAACAGCAGTTAAGAAAACAAGTCCATAGAATCATTTTTATTTCTTTTAAAAGTGTGAAATTTAATTTCTTTATAATCATTTAAAAATTTTTAAAGCATAAATTACATATATACATTATTATTCCTTACCAACATTGATCGTATTCAATTATGCGTTAAAAATACATATTTATAATTAAGAAACCCTATTGACGATAGCGGCTCAAACTTATATTAAATTTTATTTCAAACAAAATCTCCAAATACATAATTATATTCAATTTGTGGCAAGATCTTTAGAGCATTTTTGTTCTTCTTAATTATTTAAAGTGACTTTTTCTTAATTATTTGTCAACGTTGAATACAATTCGATTTTTATTCGCAGATATGTCCAACGTTTATGTTTTGTTGAAAAAGTTATAAAACACTTAAACATTTTTTTTGAAAAATACGTAATTATTTTGGGCAAGAACTTTAGAGCATTTTTGTTCTTCTTTCTCAAGAACAAATTAAAAGAGAGTAATTATTAATTTTTAAAACTATCTTAATTATTTAAAGTGACTTTTTCTTAATTATTTGTCAACGTTGAATACAATTCGATTTTTATTCGCAGATATGTCCATCGTTTATGTTTTGTTGAAAAAGTTATAAAACACTTTAAAATTTGTTTTGAAAAATGTGTAATTATTTTGGGCAAGAACTTTAGAGCATTTTTGTTCTTCTCAAGAACAAATTAAGTAATGAAATAGATTATTAATTTTTAAAACTTCGATAAAAAAAACTCAATGCGCGGATATAACTTACCTTTGTTCTATTGAAGTTGCAAAATACATTTCAAACGTCGTTTTTGAATACATATAAGAAAATAGGATTTGAAAAAAAAATTAGAAATTATTATTAGGTGTGGTTGAAGACAATACACGTAGTTTTCTGTGCTGTTTATGGGAATTACAATGATTAATATTTAATTTCTGGGAAATGAGTTTCTCAGAGTCATTTTTTAATGTTGCATAAATTTTAATTTTTATGAGTAGATGTATGCTGTCGTTTATATGTTCTATGCAAAAACTGTCAAAATCCTTCGCAAATTTTGTTTTTAAAAATATATAAGTATTTTTGGCAATACCTTTGCTGGACTTGTTTTTCTCAAAAAAGAAATTAAACGATACCAATAATTTAGATACAAATTCTACAAAAGAGTCGGATGGTCTTTTTAAATGTGATAGTTGCTCCGTTCCATAATCTTTGCACAATAACAATAGTTCGTTTTCAGAAAGCAAACTTTCTTCGCACTTCACTAGTCTTTCACTACACAACGTGCAATTATATTTGTTAAGCAGCTTGAATACTAAATAACCAGCTAGATACACAATACTGCAAGATTCCAAATTCGTAGGACTAACTGATTGTGTTTGTATGATAGATTCATTATCATTGCCACCGTCACTAGCACTCACTTCCATAATATGTCGATGTGTGTTTGAAGTACTATTTGGTAATTCGACATCCGATTCCAACGGTTGGTTATCCAATTCAAAAGTTTCGGCTTCATCTATTTTGCAATTTGCAGAATCAGCTCCCGTTTGTAGTCTTATGAACATATTTTGTTGCATAGATATTCTAAATTGGCGAACATAAGGCGTTGGATTGTATCCGCCTCTGCTGCGAACTACTGAGAAAAAATTTTCTAACGCATCCTGATTAATATGCCCTGTTATTAAATACTTCACTCCTTCTTTTTGTAAATCATTCCACAATAGTAATATTGATCGAATATTCCACTTAAAGCCATCTATGCAATAAATGTTACTACGCATTTTTCCATCACTATACACGCGAATATTACTAAAGTACTTTAACCCGTTTTCCAAATTATTTAGTGAAGTATTTCTATATATGGACAAGGGTCTTCGATGAGGGTTAGGATCTTCTAATGTTCTGCTATTAAGGGAATCAAATATATTATTAATTTCTTCAATAAAATTCCCAGTATTTTCGCACGTTGAACTGTCGAACTGACGTAGTTTTGAAACAGTTCTTACTGTAGAAGACATGGTGTGGCTAAAAATTTGCGCAGCAAGTTTTACTCGAATTTTTTGAAAGGTGTTTGGATTTATGTGAATTGGAGTTATTTTGCTCAAGGCTCTAGAGTTTGTACTACTCCTATCAATTTCATAAGTCTTCAACACGTCGCTCCAAGATACTGCGTTTCCGTTAACCACGAAATTTAATTTTGAATTGATGAAATTATTTCTTAGACTTTTCAGTAAGTGCGGGGTGTCAAAACATGTAAAAAGTTTTGTATTGTTTATGTATATTACAGGGTTTTCACTTGAAGCGCCTAATTTTGTCAAAGCACTTCTGTTATTCGTTCCTTGGTCGCAAATGAGAACCACAGGTTTTAAATACATATCTAATAATTTTTGAATAACAGTAACAATTATATCTTTTAAATTATCCGCCTTGATTGGTCCCGAAGATATGTAATTACAAAAGGGGATTTTCCAATTGTGTAATAACCCTCTCAGATATACTACCATAGCGGTATTAGCAACTTTGCCATCACGCCCTAAATGACCAAGATCCTCGTAACCTTCAACGATATCCTGAAATTTATTGAACTCTAATTTTCTTTTTAGAGCAATTTCATCAAACATAACCACACATTGCTTCTCGTCGTCATTCATTGTTTTTACTTTTGTCATCAACTTTTGTGTTAGATTTGTTGTGACGCCGGGTACTAAATTGGAAATTTTTAACCACGATTGAATTGTTCTTTCAGATGGTAAAACAAAACCTAATTTATTCCGCATATATTTATAACGCCCTGGTGATTTATAATATAGAGATAATGCTACCCGTTTCTCATTATATGACCATGGAGTGTTTTTTCTGTGAAATAATTGCATGTTTATAAAAGTCTTTACAGATACACTTTTATTAACCATCGAACCTTCAACAACGTTTTTGGTGGTAAAGTTCTTGCTTTTCAGTTTGTACCTGGTGTTTTGAATGGTTTTTGCTTTCAATTTTTTTTGCAGTATACGTAACTTAGATTTAAGTTTCCTACATTTTGGTCTTAAAGATACTGATGTGCTTGAGGACGGCATATTCAAAATCCTGTCACTGACGCAGGATTCGCGCGAATCACTGTCCTGTCCTACAAGGAAAGAGTTCTCCGTTACTCTAATTTTAGGTGAAGGCGATGATGGCTCTGAATCCGTCAATGATGGAGGTCGTCAATTTGGAGTAGGTACGTAATTCTTTTATAATCACAGGTGAAGAATCTAAAGGGTAAATGATAGCAGCAATTAATTATTAATTCCTTATTTAAGTACTGTTTTTTTTTATTGAAAATTATATTCTGAGGCAATATTTGAGGTAAGATTATCCTCACATGCTAGAACTTGGTTTGTTTTGAATCGTTTTCAAGTAATTTAAAATTGTTAGTGACTAAGATTTTTAATTTATCACTCAGCCAATTTAATTTAATCTACTTTGATTTAAAAAATGATATTATACACTGTGTCCGTAAAGCAAGGAACAAATTAATTTTTAGCTAAACAGACCATTTTAAGAAATAATCCTGAAACACGTCGATTTTTGATTTTAATTTACCGTATTTTAAAATAATAATCTAATATACAGGGTGAATTACTTTGAGTAATGACGCCACCGCCATTTTTTTTAAATGGAACACCCCCATTTTGTTTCAATTTTCGGATTGCTCTAGCTGAGCTGATTCCAAAAATGTATCACATGTTGATTCCAATTGGTACAAGGTGGACAAAAATACAATAGTTTTGTGTGTGCTCATAAAGTAACGCATAACATTCTTTATTAGTTAAATTAACAATATTATCAAAAATACTTGTTGTCTAGCGGACAGAATGATGAAAGACATGACTTTATAAATGTTCGAACTGCAGCCCTTGCTGTATTTGACAGTAACCCAAACGGTGTACAAATTCTTGTTGAACCTTGTTTATTGTGTCTTGAGAAATATTGTTTATTGCTGTCCGAATTCTCTCTTTTAATTCTTGAATATTTGCTGGTTTCGTTTGATACACAACATTCTTTAGATGCCCCCACATAAAATAATCCAAAGGATTGAAATCTGGTGACCTCGCTGGCCATTCAATATATCCATGTCTACCAATCCACCTGTTCGGAAAAATTTCGTCTAGGTACCTTCTAACATCTACAGCATAATGTGGAGGTGCACCATCCTGTTGAAACCATAAACTTTCATCAAAACCTCCAGGATTACGTCTGTTGGGAAACAAATTACGTAAATTAGGTACGAGATACCCCCTTAAAAAATCAAGGTACCTTGCCCCATTTAAATTACCTTCGATAAAGTAGGGTCCGATGATTAGATCTCTTACAATTCCAACCCATATAATTACTTTTTGCGGGTATTGTGTATGATGCTCACGCATCCAGTGGGGGTTTTCTTTTGCCCAGTATCTACAATTCTGACGGTTGACCTCGCCAATTAACGTGAAAGTGGCCTCATCAGAAAAAATAATGTTTTGTATCAAGAGAGGGCCTCGGTGACATTTATCCATCATTTCTTCGGAAAATTGTATTCTTCTATCGGGATCATCTTCGTTTAATTTCTGCACAAGTTTGATTTTATAAGGATGCCATTTTTCAAGTTTTAATAGTTTGTGTACCGTTGTTTTGCTAACACCGATATCGCGACTAACTTTACGCACAGAAGTGTGCGCATCTTCTTCAAAACTAAGTAAAACATCTAATGCTGTATCAGCATTTGCAGAGGGACGACCTGATTTGCGTGCATTTTCAACCGTACCAGTTTCTCGAAATTTCTTTTCAATCTTACTGACTGTTGAACGCGTTATAGGTCTTTCTGGATATTTATCATTAAACAAATTGCACACTTCCATCTGAGTTCACGATCTGTCTCCATACCCAATCATCATAAGTATTTCAATTTTATGTTTTACACTTAAGTTCATTTCTACTTTAAATTAAATCCAAGCAATAATTAAAACATTCACGAATACCATAAATATTGTAGTACTAAACTGTCACTGAACATCAATAAATTACTAAACAAATAATGACATTTCACAAAAAACTAGGCGACTATGTTTTTTTTAAATTGATAAGAATTAATTTCTTTCATATTCTGTCTGCTAGACCACATGTACCAAACATGTTTGAAAACAGCTCATTTTTATTAATCTAATAATGTAACAAAACATTACAAACTACATTTAAACCAATTGCCACTAGACAACAAGTATTTTTGATAATATTGTTAATTTAACTAATAAAGAATGTTATGCGTTACTTTATGAGCACACACAAAACTATTGTATTTTTGTCCACCCTGTACCAATTGGAATCAACATGTGATACATTTTTGGAATCAACTCAGCTAGAGCAATCCGAAAATTGAAACAAAATGGGGGTGTTCCATTTAAAAAAAATGGCGATGACGTCATTACTCGAAAGTAATTCACCCTGTATATTAGATTATTATTTTAAAATACGGTAAATGAAAATCAAAAATCGCCGTGTTTCAGGATTATTTCTTAAAATGGTCTGTTTAGCTCAAAATTAATTTGTTCCATACTTTACGGAGACAGTGTATAATTACGTACCTTCATCGGGAACTATGAATTTTTCAGGTATTGCACTTTTACTTAATATTTTACGAACAGAATTCTGCAAAATAAATTTGGAACTAAAATGTTTTTCACAAATTATTATTGTCCATCTCAATTATTTTAATATTCCCGCAGTTTTTCTTCCACTCGTCGCATCTCTTTTCATCATTAATAGGAAATTTAAAGTAACTTAAGTCTCTTCTATTTTTTAAAGTATTTTTACAATTTATATACACACAAATACTACCAGCTGCCATGGTGGATTTTTATTTATAATACTTAACTACACTAATCACTTAACCATATAGTTTATATATTAAAAACATGAAACACGTAAAACATCACAATACACCACAATAAAAGTTGTCAGAACAAGCAACATAAACCCCAACGAAGTCGAAGCTGTACTAAGCGGGGTCTCGATAAATGTACGCTTATGCGCCACCACGCGCTCGATTGATACATAAAGTACATTTCTTTCCATAAGGTTGCGTATCTTCTCAACTTATTAATCAATGCTAATACTTTACTAATAGTAGTAAAGGGACACTATCCCCTCCACTTTTTTTACGTCACAAGCCCGGCCCCCTTTCGCTTTTTCGCTCGAGACGCATGCGTATTAGTGCTAAAGTAAAGCGCGAATTACGGACATTTAAGGTTAACTTAAGCATAGATTCTTGTTCACTTCCTGACGAATTTTACAATTGTTATAATTACATATTGTGGGAATTTGCGGTTCGCTATAAAATTTCTACAATAAATATAATTATAGAAATTAAAGTAATTGAATGAATCAAAGTTTATTAATGATGTAATCGTAATAGTAATACAGTTAAAATTAGCGTTTAATGTGCATACAATGATCAACTACTTTCATTCAGTAGTTAATACTAATTATGGGAAATAGATTATAATCAGTCATGTGTTGTAAATGTGCTAAACTTGACAAATTGCAGGCTCACATTACTCACCCAAAAATCACTGTGATCATTCATTTGTAAATTATATACTTACCATCGTAACTGGTAAGGTACTACACACAGTTTAAGATTGAATCCAGTGTAATTAGCTTCCTCGATAGCTTAGTTAGTTAGAACCCTACTCTAGCAAAGTAGAGGTCGTGGATTAAAGTACCACTCGAGAAGTATATATTGTAAGTATAACAAAAGTTAATTTTAATTATATTACGGCATTCTTTTGCAATAAAGTAATTACTGACGAGTTCTCTGCCAGTGAATTAAAATGCGTAGCTAACAGTGCCCATGTTTTCTTTTTTACGTCACGCTTACTTACAAAATCTCTTTTTTGTTTTCCAAAACCAACGTAAATGCAAACCTAACCACAAAATGAAATATACCGACAACTGAATTGAAGATAGCAATTATGCAAATTATGTTCATTTGACCTAAAATGCGATGTTGTCTGATTGTAATTTTCATAACAGAAACTTAACTTACACTACACTAAGTACCATTACAGATTAGTTTAGGAATACTATAACAAAATAACTTACAAACGGAAGATTAAAATAATGTTATTTAAATAATGTGCCTCTGACTCAGTGGTAGATTAAGATAGGGAGAGTTCTAATACATAATTTAATTAACTTACCTGAGATGCTAGTTGCCTCTTAATGCTTGATTGTTCCCACTTAATGGCATAAAATGTTATTAAAAATTATGAATAAGATAATAAATTCTCGAGCGCCATGTTATCTTTAAATCAGGAAAATAACAAAACCCTAAATAATGAACAATAATAATTTTCTAAAAATAACAAAAATTAACAATGTGCAAATAAGTTTATTTACTCCATAAATGGATTGTTAAGGAGAGGTACGAAAAGGTTTTAAAGCTAAGCTTAATAGATATAAAATTTACCACAAAAATTCCTCAGCATAATATTTTCTATGGACAGCTTCCTGTGATTAACTACGGATGCGGAACGGTCAATCAAGATGAAAGCGTTTCTACTTCTTTCTTTCTTACTCTGGATGTTTTATTGAATTAAACTTGCATTTTAATATTATATTATTATTTTTCTTCGAGAGAAACTTGTGTAAATAAGTTACTTAAGAGCCATTTGTAATATAAATATAAGTACGTAACATAAAAGTGCAAAATAGAAGTAAAGTAGAAATATTAACGTGTTTAAAAATTAAAAGGTGGTGGTAGTATAGTGCCTAAAACAAACAAATGCTTAATTTTAAACTACAATGAGAAAAAAAGCAACTCACCACCCAAAATATGATGGCACTAATATAAAACATTAAGTTAGAATCATTCTTATTGCTGTTAACAGTCAGCATACACTGAATTACTCAAAAGCTTTCTGAATCAACCAAGTATAAAAGTTTTCTTGCGTTGCGCTGTTACATAATATCAATCCAATTTTTTAAAGAGGGAATTAAAACTATTTATGTAATAGTACACACAAAAGATTTGTTCTAGAAAATGTAATTTAAGTTGCCAGTTTTCACGTTTACATGAAAATAATTAAAAACTTTTCTAATTTTACACCAAATTAATTAATGATCTTAGATTAACGTAATTTTTAATACAACCACAAAAAAGGTTGTTACACACCTCCTCCTAAAATTTGGACTCGGAGATCACCAAAGCGGAGATTCCAAACACTAAGCTAATATATAAAATTATTAAAATTTAAAAAATACAAAATGTTAAGGTAATTAAAATATAAGCAATATTTAAAAAAATAACAAGAAAATGTACGAAGAAGTACGGAAAATGTGGTGACGTCGGTCAGGAAAGACCCCTCGCAACACCAAAAAAGCTAATGACGCGCTACCACCCGCACACGCCACTAGTCGAGAATCAAGGACCCGAAACCTTAAATAAAGTCAAAAAACTTTAACTGGTGGGGTTAGTGAAGCAAACCACCATCAGGAGAGCAAAATGAGTATCCGGTAAAAAAATTTGAATCTAAGGTAAAAAACGAACGGAAACCGTAACCTACCATGACCTGAAGGGACAGTGGGCAGAGAACCCGGAAACGGTCATCGTGCAACTTCATAAAAAATCAAGGCTAAACGCCACTCTACTCGAGAGTATAAGTATTAAAAAACAATCCTTTCGGACTAACAATAAATAATCGCGAGATTTGAGGTCGAGAGAGCGGTTCAATTACCCTACCCCGGTGGTCTCAAACCAAGCCTCCTAGGTACATAACACAACTACCACAGTCACGTTCGATAAGTGAGTCAAAATCGGTAAATCCAAGATACGATTATTTTCATGGCAAATTAGCTCAGGATGCTTCGTCGTGGAGAACAAGAGAGGCCACTCTACCCTTCACGAGATTCAGGTTTCATGTTGTTCCACAGTCATCGTCCAAGACTCAACATACCCTAACTAACACGCACATTTTGTAAATAAATCGAAATCTAGGTGAGATAGCCAAGAGAAAGGTGATGCACTCTTACGAACACAACAACCCCCTCCTAAAACTACCAAAACGTCATAATCAGGAAGTGAACTAATCGAGGTTGACACGAGGCGAACCGAAGTCCTCAAGCACCGTCCAAGAATAGTAACACTACACAAATCAGGAAAAATAAAATAATTAAATCAATCAAAAAATAAAAATGTATAGAAGCATTACTAGTTTTCTTATCAAAGGTAAAGAGTTTACACGTCAAATTAACGATCAGAGGTAAACTCAAAATAGTTATCTTCAATCTTACTATTGTAACAATAGCAAATGGAAAATCCATTAAAGAAAGATAATCTGCCTGAGAACTAATGTCCCACAAAGTCGGCAATTCAATCACACAATGGGATCTAAATATCAACCATCGTGCTAAACAAATGTAGCAAAAATCATGCTAACAAATGTAATAAAATAATTAAGTGGTTTGCAAAGCCACAACAATATAAAAAATAAAATAATGTGCGAAATAAGCACAAAATAAAATTATTTTGAAAAATTATCAAAATAATTTAAAAAATATAAATAAGAAAACCAGAATGTAAAAATACTAGAATAAAAAATAATTAAAAAGGACACGAAAAAAATAATAACTAATGAGGTTTTAAATTCTTAACATGAAAAACACCTAAGGGTTTATTATCAATAGGGGTGGCCAATCGGTACGTAGTTGGACCTACCACTTCAATAACTTTCGCTTCAACAAATTTTGGAGCTAACTTTTGACTATAATTTTTAGTCGCATCAGATAAAGTAAAATTCTTTTTCCAAACCAAATCGCCAACGTTTAATTTCAACGGACGACGTCGCAAATTGTAAGATTTTGAATTTCTTTCGTAAGCTGCATGTAAATTTTGTTTAACATGTTTAAAAATAGGTGAAAGTTCATTTAAATCTTGAACTAATTGTTCACGGTTAGTAATAAATAAATCATCCTCTTTGAAATCCTTTAGTCGACCATAAAAATCTCCAGAAATAGGAACTGTCCGACCAAACGCCAAAAAGGAAGGTGAAAATTTCGTAGACTCATGAACAGCGTTACGAATAGCATGCGTAATTTTGTGAATTTCAACATCCCATTCTTTGTGATCATCTTGAATATAAGATCTAATCGCAATACCTACTACTTTATTAACTCTCAACAAAATTTACTTGAGGGTGATAATTTGCATTAAACCAAACGGATTGAACTTTGTAAAAACTCATTAAATTTTTAAATTGTGAACTTTTAAATTGAGGACCATTGTCCACCATACAAATTTGAGGAACACCGTATACAGAAATACATAATTCTCAATATATTGACAAATACTTTTAGCAGTAGCACTGCGCATAGGGTGAATCAAAGTAAATTTAGTAAACCAATCACAAATAACTAACAAAACTGTGTTTCCACTCTTCGATCTAGGAAAAGGACCCACTAAATCAATAGAAATACATTGAAAAGGATAAGAAACATTTTCTCTTTCCCATAAAACCATAATGATTAAATTGTGAAGACTTGCTTCGATTACAAACATTGCAATTCCTAATATATTTGGAAATATCTGACTTCATTTTGGCCAGTAATAAAATTCTTTAATTTTGAAAAGTTTTAAAACACCAAAATGTGATGATGTAGGATCATCATGAAATTTTCGTAAAATATCTTTCCTTAAAGATTTCGGAACAACTAATTTCCATTCCACTAAATTCGATTCGATGTTTAATTCATTAGAAATAAATTTGTAGAGTTTATTATCTTCAACTCTCCAATTAGGAAATAATTCAGGATTTTTAGAAACATTGGCTAACATTTTCTTATACCAATCGTCTAAATTGACAACAGAAAATTCTAAAGAACTAACTTCCAATTAATTTGAAAAAAAATCTTAAGCAGGAATACTAACTAAAGTATTAATACTGTCAATATGTGACATAAAAATAAAATAATCTAAATTTGTAATTCATTATTAATTTCAAATTTTTCATTAAATGGATTCAATAAATTCTAATGAATCGTTTAAAAATTTAACAATTGATCGTATAAACATAAAAATAAAATTATCAAAAGTAATGTAATTCAAGAGTTTCAAAATTTAAATAAATGTATTAACAATTGAATGTTAAGAAGTTTATCAATAACAAAACTTAAATATGATAATCGAGGTTTACAAAATTCACATTTATCTTTTAATTAATATTTAACTTGGCATCATTTAGCCTTTAAAAGTACTAAAAAACAATATCGTTTAAATAAAACTGAATAGGATAAATCATGACCTAAAATGGAATCCATAAATCGTTGTAAAGTATCATTGTAATGCATTTTTTAAATAATTCCATTACATAAAATGTAATCAAAGCAATTTGGATTAATCCTTTTAAATTTAATTTACGTCTCTCATCTATTGTCAACGCTTCCGCTCCATTTACAATTAAAAAATTTTAAATCTACTAATATAACGCATCAATATAAAAAACATCAATTAAATAATTAAAATTTGACATCGTAAAAATATGATATAACACACAATCAATAAAGTTCCTTATATAAACACATAAAATACCAAGCGTAGTAACACTCCTTAAAATTCTGTCAACTCTACATAAAATCAATCAAAAAATATAAACAATCACAAGTGGGAATAATTAACATTGAAACAACAGCAATTCAGGTCCCTTTTCTGGCCCCACACAAAGCAATAAATTTCAAGTAATAAAAATCAAAGTCAAGTAATAAATTTCAAGTCCCTGCTCGGGCGCCAAATTATAACAATAATTAGCTTCCAAACGGAAGATTAAAATAATGTTATTTAAATAATGTGCCTCTGACTCAGTGGTAGATTAAGATAGGGAGAGTTCTAATACATAATTTAATTAACTTACCTGAGATGCTAGTTGCCTCTTAATGCTTGATTGTTCCCACTTAATGGCATAAAATGTTATTAAAAATTATGAATAAGATAATAAATTCTCGAGCGCCATGTTATCTTTAAATCAGGAAAATAACAAAACCCTAAATAATGAACAATAATAATTTTCTAAAAATAACAAAAATTAACAATGTGCAAATAAGTTTATTTACTCCATAAATGGATTGTTAAGGAGAGGTACGAAAAGGTTTTAAAGCTAAGCTTAATAGATATAAAATTTACCACAAAATTCCTCAGCATAATATTTTCTATGGACAGCTTCCTGTGATTAACTACGGATGCGGAACGGTCAATCAAGATGAAAGCGTTTCTACTTCTTTCTTTCTTACTCTGGATGTTTTATTGAATTAAACTTGCATTTTAATATTATATTATTATTTTTCTTCGGAGAAACTTGTGTAAATAAGTTACTTAAGAGCCATTTGTAATATAAATATAAGTACGTAACATAAAAGTGCAAAATAGAAGTAAAGTAGAAATATTAACGTGTTTAAAAATTAAAAGGTGGTGGTAGTATAGTGCCTAAAACAAACAAATGCTTAATTTTAAACTACAATGAGAAAAAAGCAACTCACCACCCAAAATATGATGGCACTAATATAAAACATTAAGTTAGAATCATTCTTATTGCTGTTAACAGTCAGCATACACTGAATTACTCAAAAGCTTTCTGAATCAACCAAGTATAAAAGTTTTCTTGCGTTGCGCTGTTACATAATATCAATCCAATTTTTTAAAGAGAGGGAATTAAAACTATTTATGTAATAGTACACACAAAAGATTTGTTCTAGAAAATGTAATTTAAGTTGCCAGTTTTCACGTTTACATGAAAATAATTAAAAACTTTTCTAATTTTACACCAAATTAATTAATGATCTTAGATTAACGTAATTTTTAATACAACCACAAAAAAGGTTGTTACAATACTGGCAGTAAGTGTAAGTTGTACTTCAACTAAGCTAAGTGCGCTATTAGCAGTAGTAAAGGGACACTATCCCTCCACTTTTTTTACGTCACAAGCCCCGCCCCCTTTCACTTTTTTATATGCCCACGTGGGAGACCATATTTTCCATCCTTATTTTTTTATGGTTTCTTTTCGGAGGCCTTTTTCAACCCTAATTTTTATACACCTACGTGTGAGACCATATTTTCAACCCTTTTTTATCCTTAATTATTTTTACTTGCGCACGTGTAGGACGTGTTTTTTCACCCCTATTTTATGACAGCTCACGTATAGGACGCGTATTTTCAACCCTTATGGTTTCTTTTCGAGGGTCAACTCTAATTAGAGCCTTTTTTGCACATGCTTTCGTGCGGGGCTGGGGCTGGTCTTGGTGCTGGGGGCTGGACTTGGATCTAGGTCTTGGACTTGGAGTTGGTCTTAGTGTTATTTTTGATGGTCATCTAATTAAGGTCCTTTTGGCTATATTAAGAGCAGTGCCCCTGGAGGTTAGGCAAACGCACACGCATACAATGTTTGAAATTGCATAATTAATAAGATATTATTAATAAAATTATCGATTCTATTGTTTTAAAATGGTCAAATACTATTGGATGATCTTTTACCTATACGAGAAAACGTTGTATTTCTAATAAGGAGGTCCTAGTAAGACACGTGTAGGGCTTCGCAACTTGTTCTCAGGCCTTCGTCCCCCTGACCGGAGATGGTATGGGAAAAGACAAGTGTAGAGATTAGCCCCTATCGTGGCCCCCTTGATGCAATTGTATGAGGGATTCTAATTTAATCTTACAGCTGTAGGCCTTCGCCCCGTCATACAAAATTGTATTCTAATAAGGAGGTTCTTGTAAGACAAGACTTGTATCAGGGTCTGCGCCCTTGGCCCCTTTGAGTTAAAATTGATTTTAGTGCCATCTACTGGCGTATACACTACAGAACATTTTCTATAATAGAAGCTGATAACGCACAGCTCTCTCTTGCTCTATCTTGTTTTTCTCTCACTCCTCTCTCTTTCGGCTCTTTTCACACACACACACACACACACACACACACACACACACACACACACACACACACACAAACAAATCAATTAATTAATCAATCTAAAACAAATCACGCTCGATCACCAGATCAATCTCAATCAATCAATCAATCGAAATTATGTCTTACAGTTTGCGGAAACCAGATTACAATTCAAACTGAATACATTAAAACCTAATTAAATATGACGTGAAATAATAAATAATTTCTACCCTAATGCAATGATGCTTTATGTATAGGCAGACTCTCTAAACAGTCACCACCTATACATTCGGAACATCATATCTGATTTATTTGCATGCTCAATTACATACTCACAAAATTGTTTCATTGTAACGTGTTCATTAACAGTTGTAAAACCTTATTAAAAAAGACTGGAGAGTAACAATTACTTATATCTAACATAGAGTTAAATTAAATTAACATGTTTTTAAGAATATCAAACCGATATAATGGAAATAAAAGACAGAAGCTTTTAATGGTTTTATTATTATACGTGAATTAACAATAACTGCAAGTTTAAAATCCACGAATACGAAGTGTTTTTTCCTTCAACTGTACCATACGTTGAACTGAAATTTTTTTTTATACAACGTGTCTCACTGAAATACGATTTGTGAATGGCTGGATATAAACATATTACATACCGATTATTAACTATTTTAGAAAGTAATATACAAAACCTGAATACAGCTACCTGTATTTAACACTCATGTTGTACTTACAAAAATTTACATTCAAAACACAAATATTTTAAAAATTTTCCTAACGCAGAAATTACTTTAAATAATTGAATCTTCAGATTACATAAAACTGTTGTATACTCAATTACGTTCACACACACACACAACACACACACACACACACACACACACACACACACACACACACACACACACACATGTAATTCACGTTATATGGATTTTTATCAGTTGGGATTAATAGCAATGTCAAGTAAACGTTTTAAAAAATTTCTAATCTGAAATAAGAGTGACGTAATTTAATTTTATTTGAAATTTCTTGGAGAGCAACACCATCATCGTCTTCACCTTGAATGATTATATTGTAACAACCTATAAAAGTAGCTAATAACCCCTGACGGCTTTTATTAGACACTATTATTATTATTATTATTATTATTATTACATGGACATGAGGTTAGCCCTAAATTAACTGGTTTCAACACGGCTCTGGAAATGCTGCACACGCTTCAAATCGTTCAGTTCGTACGCAGAAGTTGTACCGTATTCATTTCCTTCAATTTTTATCTGCATTCTGTTTCGAGACTGTAGTACGTTTTCTAATACATAAACAGAATCTTCAATACTGTGATACGTGTAGCAGCAAAACACATTAGCTAGTTAGTTTCACCTCTATATTATTTTACATGCAAACCTGACCTTATCATAAATACATCTGTCAAAAAGCTAATTAAACATAACCCCACGGACTGGGCATAGCAAGCAGCGTTCCAATTATAGCTTTTAATCGAGGTATTTTCTCCTAAGACGGCGCCGCCTTAGGAGAAAATACCTCGACCATAAAAGAGGCGTTTAGATTAATAAACATGTCCCTAGGGGCGATATTAGGGTGTGGTTAGGTTAATACTTCAGACATCCACCGAAGATAACCGATTCTACCCGAAGATTGACGAGCGCGCTGGCGCGCAAGGCTCAAGGCTAGCTGCGTACTCGTTTCTCGTGTGTTTCGGTCTTTAAAGTGTAACTGTTATCGAGTGAACATTATTATAATGTATTCTCCTGTTTATGAGCCAACGTCAGCGGACATTAGAGATTTTACTGACTTGTTAATAAACTATTACAACATAACCGTTCCAGATAATGATGAAAGCGATGACGTGGTTGAGCTGAATGTATCTCACATCCAAGGTGATGGTGATGGTTCACAGAAGAGCGATGAGGTAGGGGAGAAGGGCGAATCTCAAAATCATGATGATAATGATGACGAATCACTGTTACGATAAAGCATGTTATTAAATAATAATGATGTATTGTTGTTTATAATAATAATAATAGTAATATATTTTCAAACGTTAAGCTTTCCTTCAATTTTGTTAATAAACTTGTTTTTCTCCTAACGGTGCTCCACCATCTTGTTTCATGTTTGCAGGTTTACGAGTTTTCGCCTTAGCGTGTTTTCGTTTTGCGTGTTTTTTTGTGTTGGCGTATTTTCGTTTGTGTTTCCGTATTTGCGTGTTTTCATTTTACGTGTTTTCGCATTTGTACGTCTTCGCGTTTGCGTATTTTCGTGTTAGCGTGTTTTCGTGATAGCGTTTTTCGTTTGTGTTTTTGTGTTAGCGTGTTTTCGTGTTTACGTGTTTTTTTGTGTTAGTGTGTTTTTGCGTTTGCGTGTTTTCGTGTGCGTGTGCGTGTGCGTGTGTGTGCGCGTGTGTGTGTGCGTATGCGTGTGCGTGTGTGTGTGGTTGTGTGCGTGTGTGTGTGCGAGCGTGCGTGCGTGCGTCCGAGGGAGCGTTCGTGCGTGCGTACGAGCGTGCGTACGTGCGTGCGTACGTACGTGCATGCGAGCGTGTGCACATGCGTACGAGCGTGCGTGCGAGCTTGCGTGCTTACGTGCGTGCGTGAGTGCGTGTTTTTCATTTGATCCTCGTACTAAAGCAGTGCTAGTCGATTGTATGTAGTTGTAGGCACAATTGTGTTGACTAACACCTATAATTGGAAACGCTGCTTGCTACGCCCAGTCCGTGGGGTTATGTTTAATTAGCTTTTTGACAGATGTATTTATGATAAGGTCAGGCTTGCATGTAAAATAATGTAGAGGTGAAACTAACTAGCTAATGTGTTTTGCTGCTACACGTATCACAGTATTGAAGATTCTGTTTATGTATTAGAAAACGTGCTACAGTCTCGAAACAGAATGCATGATAAAAATTGAAGGAAATGAATACGGTACAACTTCTGCGAACGAACTGAAAAATTTGAAGCGTGTGTAGCATTTCCAGAGCCGTGTTGAAACCAGTTAATTTAGGGCTAACCTCATGTCCATGTAATAATAATAATAATAGTGTCTGATAAAAGCTGTCAGGGGTTATTAGCTACTTTTATAGGTTGTTATAATATAATCATTCAAGGTGAAGACGATGAGGTAATTGTATCTCAAAATCTCGATGATGGTGATGCTCTCCATGAAATTTCAAGTAAAATTAGATTACGTCACTGTTATTTCAGATTATAAATTTTTTAAAATGTTTAGTTGACATTACTATTAATCCCAACTGATAAAAATCCATATAACGTGAATCACATGTGTGTGTGTGTGTGTGTGTGTGTGTGTGTGTGTGTGTGTGTGTGTGTGTGTGTGTGTGTGTGTGTGAATGTAATTGAGTATAAAATAGTTTTATGTAATCTGAAGTTTCAATTATTTAAAGTAATTTCTGCGTTAGCAAAATTTTTAAATATTTGTGTTTTGAATGTAAATTTTTGTAAGTACAACATGATTGCTAAATACAAGTAGCTGTATTCAGGTCTTGCGTATTACTTTCTAAAATAGATAATGATCGGTATGTAATATGTTTATATCCAGCCATTCACAAATCGTATTTCAGTGAGATAAGTATAAAAAAAAATTCAGTTCAACGTATGGTACAGTTGAAGGAAAAACACTTCTAAAGGTAAGCGTATTATTTTTAATATATGTTTTCTACCTGAAATTGGAAACAAAAATGTCTTAAAATGTATTATTACTCTTATAGGATGACGTCATAAGATCAACTCTCAAATAGCTGGTATGTATTCGTGAATTTTAAACTTGCAGTTATTGTTAATTCACGTATAATAATAAAACCATTAATCCCTTTTGCCTTTTATTTCCGTTATATCGGTTTGATATTCTTAAAAACATGTTAATTTAATTTAACTCTATGTTATATATAAGTAATTATTACTTTCCAGTCTTTTTTAATAAGGTTTTACAACTGTTAATGAACACATTACAATGAAACAATTTTGTGTGTATTTAATTGAGCATGCAAATAAATCAGATATGATGTTCCGAATGTATAGGTGGTGACTGTTTAGAGAGTCTGCCTATACATAAAGCATCATTGCATTAGGGTAGAAATTATTTATTATTTCACGTCATATTTAATTAGACTTTAATTCATTAGTTCATTAGTCTATACGCCCCTAGATGGCACTAAAATCAATTTTAACTCAAAGGGGCCAAGGGCGCAGACCCTGATACAAGTCTTGTCTTACAAGAACCTCCTTATTAGAATACAATTTTGTATGACGGGGCGAAGGTCTACAGCTGTAAGATTAAGTTAGAATCCCTCATACAATTGCATCAAGGGGGCCACGATAGGGGCTAAGCTCTACACTTGTCTTATAAGGTTAGGTTCTCATACCATCTCCGGTCAGGGGGGCGAAGGCCTGAGAACAAGTTGCCAAGCCCTACACGTGTCTTACAAGAACCTCCTTATTAGAAATACAACGTTTTCTCGTATAGGTAAAAGATCATCCAATAGTATTTGACCATTTTAAAACAATATTATTATTTTAATAATAATATCTTATTAATTATGCAATTTCAAACATTGTATGCGTGTGCGTTTGCCTAACCTCCAGAGGCACTGCTCTTAATATAGCCAATAGGACCTTAATTAGATGACCATCAAAAATAACACTAAGACCAACTCCAAGTCCAAGACCTAGATCCAAGTCCAGTCCCCAGCACCAAGACCAGCCCCAGCCCCTCACGTGAGCATGTGCAAAAAAGGCTCTAATTAGGGTTGACCCTCGAAAAGAAACCATAAGGGTTGAAAATACGCGTCCTATACGTGAGCTGTCATAAAATAGGGGTGAAAAAACACGTCCTACACGTGCGCAAGTACAAATAATTAAGGATAAAAAAGGGTTGAAAATACGGTCTCACACGTACGTGTATAAAAATTAGGGTTGAAAAAGGCCTCCGAAAAGAAACCATAAAAAATAAGGATGGAAAATATGGTCTCCCACGTGGGCATATAAAAAAGTGAAAGGGGGCGGGGCTTGTGACGTAAAAAAAGTGGAGGGATAGTGTCCCTTTACTACTGCTAATAGCGCACTTAGCTTAGTTGAAGTACAACTTACACTTACTGCCAGTATTCCTAAACTAATCTGTAATGGTACTTAGTGTAGTGTAAGTTAAGTTTCTGTTATGAAAATTACAATCAGACAACATCGCATTTTAGGTCAAATGAACATAATTTGCATAATTGCTATCTTCAATTCAGTTGTCGGTGTATTTCATTTTGTGGTTAGGTTTGCATTTACGTTGGTTTTGGAAAACAAAAAACAGATTTTGTAAGTAGCGTGACGTAAAAAAGAAAATATGGGCACTGTTAGCTACGCATTTTAATTCACTGGCAGAGAACTCGTCAGTAATTACTTTATTGCAAAAGAATGCCGTAATATAATTAAAATTAACTTTTGTTATACTTACAATATATACTTCTCGAGTGGTACTTTAATCCACGACCTCTACTTTGCTAGAGTAGGGTTCTAACTAACTAAGCTATCGAGGAAGCTAATTACACTGGATTCAATCTTAAACTGTGTGTAGTACCTTACCAGTTACGATGGTAAGTATATAATTTACAAATGAATGATCACAGTGATTTTTGGGTGAGTAGTGTGAGCCTGCAATTTGTCAAGTTTAGCACATTTACAACACATGACTGATTATAATCTATTTCCCATAATTAGTATTAACTACTGAATGAAAGTAGTTGATCATTGTATGCACATTAAACGCTAATTTTAACTGTATTACTATTACGATTACATCATTAATAAACTTTGATTCAATCAATTACTTTAATTTCTATAATTATATTTATTGTAGTAATATTATAAGCGAACCGCAAATTCCCACAATATGTAATTATAACAATTGTAAAATTCGTCAGGAAGTGAACAAGAATCTATGCTTAAGTTAACCTTAAATGTCCGTAATTCGCGCTTTACTTTAGCACTAATACGCATGCGTCTCGAGCGCATATTTCTTTGAATACCAAAATATTGCTAATTATACGTTAAGATGTCGTGCTAAAGGAAGGCCTATGAATTCCACCCTACGTCTATAGACGCATGTACTTTCTACAATTACACATTCATTATTTCTCTTCAATTTCATATTGATCAAGTACACGCCATACATTTATGCAACACAACTTACACTATGCATATTATTCTAGAACCTGTATTTTCATTTCAAGTTAAATGTAAAAAAACACATCACTCAACCTTATGGATAATGTATTTTAAAATTACAAGCTTTTTTTTAACGTTACAAGCTTGATTCATTATTAAATAGAAATACAAAACATTGAAATGATTCATTTATTTATTTGAAAGCGCCTTTCATTAAATTTACATTTCGCTTTTTGTTCTCTTGTTCTAGACACATTTTTTCTTTCCTAAGTACATATCAAAATTAACAACTTACATTACCACTTAATTTTCACTAAAGTTCCATTTCACCTTTCATTCATTTATCTTCGAAACTCACCATTTTTTTATGTACATTATATATCTAATCTAAAGATTACAAGTTACACGTCCTTTATTGTACTTGCGTTCTAACTTAAGCTCCTTTATTTTCCTTTTAGTTTCATAAAAATCTACATCTAGTTTTAATTCTTTCATTTTCTTTATTAATTCTTTTAGCTTCCCATTTCTCTCGTCTATACTTAATACTTTTTCTTTTCTTTCTCGTCCTATCGAGCATACTACTACTACTTTTGTCATTTCGGCTACTAAAAAGGTTATGATTGACTGAATCATGCGTACCCAAGGAAGCGTTTTATTATAAATCTGCACCCTTGAAACCACTAACCTTGAAATAAAACTTCCTGTTGCCATAACTAATTCCATTTTTAGATCTCTAAGAATTGTAATATGATCTTGGAAATTCTATTTTTAGATTTCACGTTTCAAGTTTGACCTTGATATATTGATTTCACATCACTAAAAGGTGAGTGACCATGACCACGTGGGCTTGCCCTTGACATACATTGCCCGCCAAGCATAGATTTAGAAAGTTGATTTAGAACCCCCACTATATGACTATTGTAGAGAAGCAATGCCGATAGATTGGGTCTTACATGTGTAAGAGACAAATAGGAAAATACATGAGAGTGAGTAAGGGAGATAATATTGATCTCATATAGATACTTTTTTCAATATCATTGACTTAACCTAGAAACTAACCCATTCATCTAGGTAAGACAAATACTGGGCGCGGGTTTCATTTGCCATTTCAAGGTCAGTTTAGAATAAACCCATTAACCTAGCCAAGGTAAACCACATGCACAGTTTATTGACCTTTTCAAGTTTATGAACAGCCAAAAAACAAATCTATGAACCTAGCCAAGACAAACCAATTCCGGGTTGATGTAGTTACAAAGGCGTAAATGGATCAATGATTTAATAAGGAAAATACAAAAAAATATAAAGCGACTTGTCAGCCTTTAGCTTTAAGATGTTTCGGAATGATTCACGAAGTTGGGCCTTATTTACATCCGTGGAAAACCTGCACAACTTAACTCGTAGCGTAGTTCCTCTGAGACAGTCTGTCGACGTGGAGCTTCCAAACCGAAGCCATAGTAACTTTTCAACCTAACTGAACACCAACCAATAGGAAAATTATACCCTACCCGAAGGAAAAGAGATATTTATTATGAAATTTAAACTGGAGTTCAAAGCGAAACTAAAACAAATATCTAAGGGACCACCGGTTTTAGTTATAGAGGAAAATAAGTCAATAAAATGAAAGGGGGATGTAGTTAAAACTGTAAATCTGTAAGCCACGTCGGGGTGCAAAAAATTGTGACAGCCGAATCTGCCGTCCAATGCTCTAAACTATTGTGCCGGTTAGTCGTACGGACGGGGCATTGGAAAAAAAGGAAAAGAGCTAGAAACAAAAAGGAATGATGTTAGCGCCACATACTTTGATTTAGCCCCCAAAGTTTGAAATGGGCAAAAAAAAATTCTGCTGAGAATAATTTTATACTGCAAAAAAAATATAAATGAGAATAATAATCGATTAAACCAAATCCTCCAAGAGGGAGTTTCACTACCACATTAGAAATGAAGAATTTTAATAGTCGAAATAAACAGCAATGCAATAGGGTGGTAGCGGTCTCGCCATGTTCATCCCACAACACTTAATTAAATACAGTTACAATATGTAGTCATAACAGCACCTACAAAAATTAAAGAAAAAAAAACATGGTTATGATCTGAAAATCAATCGCCCGGAAGTAGGGTTAGAGCTCTAAACTAATTTTTGTTCTTTCAAAATTCGGCCAAGGCAGTAGCTCTTACGCCTCCTATGTGGTTAGTTTTGCGAGTCACTCCGCAGTATAGAATTTAAATTTCAATTTCCAAAATAACAAAAAAAAATTGGAGATCCGAATTCCTTCTTGAGGATAACAATTATGTCAATCTAAATTTAAGTTACAAAAATAAAAAAAATTAGTGAATGTACATAAATATGTATACACAAGGCAGTGATTTTAGTAATAATCAATTAAATTGTTTAATTTACAGTAATGCAAAAAACCTAAAAAAAGTAGGTAAGAGTTCAAACTCAGAAAATGAGCTTTTACCCTTCAACATAACCTTGTAAAACTGAACAGGAAATGTCAAAAAAATTCTTTTATCCGCAAACCTCACAAAAGTGACACTTTTATGACTAAATATCACAGGTAAAAGTTTTACGTCTCGGACATGGAGTAAAAGTTTCACTTTTGCGCCTAGACGTTTTTACTCTTACCAATTTTCTTATTTAATGAGCGTTGTTATGGTTTCATTACTTGCAAAACGTCCTGATTATTTTATTCTATTACATGCTAATTAGTTTTGCTTTTTCCTTTCGATCTTTACCAATTACTTTTAATTTATCTGATTACGTTTGCGGATATAATAGTATATGTTATTCGGAGTAAAAGTGAGTTTATGTAGCTCAGCTGAATAATTATACGCCTCACTTCGTTCTGCAAAATTAACATTCAGCTACACCACATCAAACTAATCACTCTTACTCCTAATAACATAATATACTATTATAGTGGGTGAAATCTTACTTTCTAGTTACGTTGTGTCTCGAAAAAAAAAAGGATTTTTAAATTTAGAGGAAATGTAAATAAGTTAGCTAACATTGGAAAATTGTAACAAATAAACTGAAGAGCACATGCAAAGTGTGTTGCCTATCTATCATTGTATAATTTTAACTACATATTGTTTAATACCTAAGTAGGTGAAATTTAAACGTTACGATACGTGTGCGAGCGCGTTTGTGGGTACGTGCCTGCGCATGTGTATGGCGTGTGTGTGTGTGTGTTCGTCGTGTGTGTGTGTCCGTGCGCGTGTGTGTGTGAGAGAGAGAGTATGTGCATGTGTTGCGTGAGCGTGTTCGTTCGCGCGCGCGCGCGCGTGTGTGTGTGTGTGAGTGCGTGCGTGCGTGGGTTGGGTACGTGTGCGTGTGTGTTTGTTTGTGTGTGTGTGTGTGTGTGTGTGTGTGTGTGGTGCGTGCGTGGTGGTTGGTGTGTGCGTGTGTTTGTGTGTGTGTGGTGTGTGTGTGTGTGTGTGTGTGTGTGTGTGTGTGTGTGTGTGTGTGTGTGTGTGTGAGTGAGTGAATATGTGAGGAAGTACGTGTGTGTTAGGGGTAGTTTTTAGTATTTTATTAAATATTTTCAAACAGTTGTGCATTTAAAAAGAAAAGTATCTGAGTAACGATTAATTTTATAAGAGAATGTGAAGGCATACTTTTAAAGATATTTTAATTTCACATAACTTTTCTTTATAAAGTATTTTAATACGAAGCCAAATGTATTAAAAATTAATTAAATAAAGTTGAAAATGCTTAAACTCTATGGTAGATATTTCCATACTAGCGAACGGCTTTGAAATCTTTTTTTAAATTAGCATCTATATGTTTATTAACCACTTGACATGAAGTTTTAAACGTCCATCTGAGATACATTATAGTATTAACTATTTGCGTTATGAACGTATTAAAAAAGAAGTTCATAATTATCCTAAAAAAAATAATAAAATTATTTCAAGATTATGTGTTGTTTCACACCAGATATTTTGATTTCATGGTTACTTGTGTTTCACCATTTAATATAATTAAATAATATTTTTTAGACATTTGTTTATTTATAAAAGTTTAACACTTAACAGACAACATAAAAAAATAACAAGAAATAAATATTTACGATAATAGAAATTGTATTGCTAATAATGGTAATCACCTCCCGAAGGTAAACTTCCTCCCTTATAACTAGATGACAATACATTTGCGTAACTATTTCCTCCTGAATATGCACCTAGTCCTCCACTTTGGATGCCCCCAATTCCACCAATGTTGTGACCACCGTAACCTCCTGCTTCTTGAGAAATTTCACTTACAGCTGCACTATGTCCTCCATATCCACCACTGTGCTTTTCATGAGATATTATGGTTCCCCCAAAAATGCCTCCTGTGGCTAAAATCTTTTGTCAACGTTACATTAGATTAAAAAACACTATATACCGTGTCCTCCAGTCAAATCAAATGTAGCTCCTTTATTTCCTGCTGATGCACCACCACCAACAACGCTTACGCCCCCATGATAATCACCTCCCCCAAGTCCTTGTCCATCTGAACCACCAACGTGATTACCTACACTACCAGAACCAGCTTCGTAACCATGTCCGGCGGATGGTGCTTCTGCAAACCCACCTAAACCACCATGTGCATTACCACCTCCAAAAGACCCTTCGGAAAATCCGCCATGATTTGCAAATCCACCTTGACTTGCAAATCCTCCATGACTGTCAAATCCACCAGACTGTAATCCACCAGCTTGAAATCCTCCAAAGCTGCCACCTAGATTCGCTCCACCGTATTGTCCACCTGCATGGAATCCTCCCAAGCTACCGCCTAGATTTGCTCCACCGGAATGTAATCCTAAGCTAGCTCCAGACAAGCTTCCTAGTGATGCTCCTCCATAGCTTCCAAAATTACCTCCAGTAGAAAAACCTCCTAAGTTAAATTAAAATTGGTAAAAGTTAGTGTATAGATTACACATGCAGTACATAGTAATACATTATGTATGTACATAACGTATTAGAGAAAGGTACTAATTTACCTTCTCTCGTAACTTTCATTTTCTGTATTATTTTAGAATTAAAGATTCTTACCACTGTTATGTGAAATGGACCCTGCTAAACACACGGTAATGATGCTGCTAAAATGTATAAACTGCAAAAAATATCTCGAATCAAATTTAATTTACAAACATGTTTACAATAAGCTTACTCTTAACATTTTAATTTTTATGTGTGATTTGATGTATGCACGCGAACTTGTGTATCACTAAGAAGTTATTAAGTATATATATACTAACTACATCCGAATTAGATAGTAATAAAAGAGGTGGAAACTCTTGTATTTTTGACATTGAGCGAAAGCCTTTCCCTGCTAAGAAGGGTCAATATCTCGATTACTAAATACTTGCTCTACTTATAAGTTATTGAGCTCGTTTATATCATTTCCTTTTTAATTAATTTTCGGAACAGTCACTTTCATTTGTTCGTTGTTACGGTGTCAACTTGATTATCGTATTATTAACGGTAGCTAAATTAAAAATAAATATATCTTACATTTTACTGTTCATTTGCACAGAAAGGTTTTGTTCGCAATTACTTTTATTTTTACAAATTATTAGAGAGTTTTCAAATTTTACTTTTATTTTTAGTTTAATATTAATGACGTATATTGCGAAACTAATCGAAAGTCTGATCTTGGTGATCTTAACTTGTTTTTATTCTGCATCTAGCATATATGCGTATGATTAATGACTAAAATCTGAAATGTTTAGTATCTGGATAAACATAATTTCAGTGTAGCATTAAACACGAATTATTATGTGTAACTTGAATTAATTAATTTATACCGTGGTTTGAGTAGCAATGTTTGACTTTGTAATGCATTTATAAGCTTGGAAAATGTTTCTTACCAGCAAAGTGAAATATTTAAATAATTGAGTATTTATTATAAATGTTTAAGAGCTTTCATATTTTATCCGAAATGTGATACAAAAGTACTGAAATATCTGTTAAACAAGGGGTATGGCTAACAAAATTAGTAGTTACTTAAATATTCAATTTCCAGAGTTAGACTAATAACTTTTATGCATTATTAAGCCATTGCGATAATGTTTTAAGTTGTCATTTAAATAATTGACGTATTTCAAATCAATACGCTTTGAACTTTATTCATTATCAAATCCTAGATAATGAGTACTGAAAGTATCTGTAAACTAATAATGGGCTAAACAATTTGTATTATTGAAGAATTAATTTCAAGAGTAGAAACAATGTTTACTGCCAATGACATTATTTGAGTGCTTAAGCGTATTAAATATAGTATATTGATTCGTTTCAGACTAAGATGAGACTGATTGAAACTGTTAATAATGATCAACATTGAGTTTAATAGATAATTTCATTACAATAATTTCATGCAACTCTTATGCCCATTGTTAAAAGATATAATGTATTTACGTTTTGACTTTCGACTCGAAAATAAATATTCAAACACGTCTACATGTTAACAATTGACAATAATTTAGCAAGTCTTTAAATCTTAGTAATAAATTAGATGTACTTTGATGTTTGACAATATTGACTTTCGAAACAAAATATATCTAGTAACCCCGTCGCACTGCTGAGATTTACTCTAAAACCTAATATGTCGTATGTAGAAAATGAAATCTAAGCCACACACACCACACACTATCACGTACACAAACAAAACACGCACGTCAGCACGACATGGACAAGCACTACACATTCACACGCACACTCAGATGCACATACAGACATACTGACACAGTCACAGTCACACCAAGCACAATTACACACAGCACGACACGCACACGCTCACCCAACACACACAAACACACACACACACACGACACACACACACAACACACACACCACACAGCACACACACGCACACACACACCACACACACACACACACACACACACACACACACACACACACACACACACACACACACACACACACACACACACACACACACACACACACACACACACCACACACACACACACACCCCCCACCACACACACCACACACACACACACACACACACACACACACCACACACACACACACACGCACACACGCACAGCACCAGCACACACACGACACAGCACAGCACACACACGCACACGCACGCACACGCACACACGCACGCACACCACCACACACAGCACACACCACGCACGCACGACACACGCACACGCACGCACGCACGACACCACGCACGCACGACACGCACACGCACGCACACGCAGCACGCACAGCACGACACGCACGCACGCACGCACCGCACGCACGACCACGCACACGCACGCACGACCACGCACGCACGCACACACACACACACACACACACACACACACACACACACACACACACACACACACACACACACACACACACACACACACACACACACACGCACACACAAGCAGAACTGTAAATACGCAATTAGATTTCCCAGAATACAAGAAATAGAAAACCACAAACTGGTCGTTTCTTTTGTGTTTTAGATTTTTGGAAAATAAAGTATCGCACATAATTTCTCGAAAAGGGTTAGAAGTAGATCCAGAAAATTCGACGTAGTTGTTAATGCATCCCTATCCGAAAATAGCAAAGAAATCCGTTCTTTCATTGGTAGGGCATCATATTACAATAGTTTTATTCCAAATGCATCTGACTTTTTATATCCCCCATATTGCGGAAAGCTGTTAAACTTCAATAGACACTAGAGTGTGAAGACTCGTTCAACAAAATAGAAAAAATTATGCAGAGAAAGTGTGTTAATTCAATTCCAGCGAGAGTTGCCGATTAAAGTAGAAATGGTCTCAGAGCAAATTTAACACACAACATTGATGGACAATCTAAGCCAATCGCATGCATATCGAGAACCCTTACACTTACGGGAGGGCAGGCCTCAAGCAACCTCAACAGTAAGTCTAGTCAGGACGTTAAGGTGAAAATGGCAGCCTCAATCAACAGTGATTTAGAACGTGTTCTTCAATGGGGAAGGAACAATCTACTCACGTTCGAATACGACAAAACCCAGTGTTGCCTTGCTGTAAATATGAATTGCTTAGATCTCAAGTCTTCAAACTCTATTTCTATGTTAGGGATGTCGTATTATCGAGCCTTTCATGGGTTGACCACCTTTTGTCAGCTAGTAAAACAGATGCCCGTAAACTGGGCTTTCTATACAGATCTAAACAGTACTTCACATCGCAACAGCTCCTTTTACTAATTAAGGCGCAAATTCGACCTCATCTGGAACACAATTCCCACCTCTGGGTCAGTGCTCCCCAATACGCCCATCCACAAAAGATCTATAAGGCGTATCAATGACCCGTCTCTGACTTCTGACCTACAGTCTTTTGAGCATAGAAGAACAGTTTCGGTTTTTTCCTTGTTCTATCGCTATTACCATGGCAAGTGAGCCTCCGAAATACATTCCTTAATAAGTTCGCAGGCCATCTTCGCTAAGAACACTAGGTTTGTCCATTCACACCATAATTACACACTCAAAATTTCATTGTGTCACACTAAACAGGCGCAATCTACATTTTTCCACACGGTGACCAAATTGTGGAATGCACTACCCAGTTCTTGTTTTCCTTCAAACTTTGACTTAAGTCAATTTAAGGTAGCCATGCATAAACATTTCTCGGCAGCCTAACACTTTCCCTAAACCCTCCCAATGTTCCTGAGTTAGGCAAATCTTAACCTATTCGGGAATACTAGAAATAAAAAAAAACACGGACAAATTATAGCCAAGGCGATCTATTAAGCAAGTTAAAAATCTATTTAATACTTGTATCATACTTATTCAGTCAATTTTCGATCGGGACGAACAATGACCAGAATTTAGACTGCAGTGTTTCTCAAACTTTTTTGTCTGCTAGCACACTGAAATTATTAAACAAAATTCACGGCACCCCTATTATTTTTTTTTGCTTTTTGACAGTTAGTAAAGATATGAAGGACGAGAAGTCTTTAAAAAAAAAAGTTTTTTAAAGTAAGTAAGTTTATTTCCAAACAACACAAAAACGTTCAAAACAAAAGTTATTATTATAAATAATGGTAGCTGGTGATAAACTGTGAACTTAATGTGACGGTGTTTGTATATTTCCTTAATATTAGGTTGTATTTTTGAAAGACATAACCTCATCTCATTTTCAAGGGACTTTAGTCTTTCTCTCTTCACAGAGATACGATGTGGAAAAAATATTAAGTCCTTTGACCCTGAATGCTTCAATCTTAACATACAATCGTTACGTATATCAATTAATTCTTCCACTTCTGTAAGACTGAATTCACTTGTTTCTGATGTCTCTACAAAAGGATTTCGAGTCCAGTCGTACAAATTAACTGATATGTCAGGGAAATAATGGTTAATTTTTTTATTTTAACGACGTTAAATGACTGTAAATAGTTTTTTGTAAATCTGTATTATTATATTTTCCTTTGGCAACTTGAATGAACATTTCTACCTTCTTTGCTTTTACTTTTATCTTCCATATTTTTATTTTATCTTTAAAAGCTTCAATTTTATCTACAGATGTTAAAATATTTTCATTTCTTCCTTGCATGCTTGAGTTTAACTTGTTCAAGTGATCAAATATGCCTGTTAAATAAGGTAGTTTGGAACACCAAGAATCATTTTGTAATAATACACAAAATCCTGGTTTGTTTTCATGTTGAAAAATATTAATATTTCTTCTTTAAGTTCAAAAACTCAATTTAATACGCGATCTTTCGAAAGCCATCTCACTTCGATATTAAGAAGCAGGTTATTGTGATGAGATTGCGTATCTTCATATAATTTTGCAAATATACGCGATTGTAATGGTCTAGCTTTGATATAATTAACCATTTTAATGATTTCTTCTAATACTCTTTTGAGTTCAAGGCCTATTGTCTTTGCTACCAATGATTCACGATGAATGAAGCAGTGAGTTGCTACAATGTTTTCGTTTTCCTTTTTATCGTATGAAACAAATCCTTTTATAACTCCTATCATTGCAGGGGCGCCATCTGTGCATACACCCTTGCAAGATTTCCACGATAGACCATTTGTATTAAAATATGTGTTCATCATATCAACAACATCTTTACCATCGTAATTTTTTCGAATTTCTTGCTGCATAAAAATCCTTCCAAAATTTTATCATCTTCAATAAATCGAGTGAAGACCGATATGAGTTGACTCATCCAATTGCACACTAAATAATTTCGATTCGATTATTTTATTTGCAACTGATTTTTCAATATCAACTGATATACAACTAATACGTCTACTCATGGTGTTATTTGACAAGGGAATCTTTTTTTTTCTTTTTCTGCTTCAGCACCAAACATTGTTCTCACAATTGCTTTACATCCCGGGCGATTTAAAGTTTTGCCAATAGTATGAGGCTTCGTTTCTTTCGCGATTATTTCGGTGACTAAATAACTGGATTCTTGAACACGGTCAACAACTATATATTTTTTTACAAAACTATTACTTTGTTTTTCTTGTATTTTTACCAGATCTTTGAAATATTCAAGGGGTTTCTTAGACTAGTGATCATGTTTTTTGGAGAAGTATCGCAATAGTTCACTGGGAACCATAGCCTCATTTGATAAAACCAAACCACACACAATACATTTAGGTCTGGGAATTAAATTATTACCATACTAGGTAAATCCCATTTTTAGGCAACTGTATTGATATAAACGAGTGTTTACATTCTTTCTTAACGCAACATTTTAACGAGAACTTATTGTTTCTGTTTCTGGTGTTTCAAGAGCGCTTGTTTGTTGCTCAACGTTAAAAATAATCAAATCTTCACTAATAGAGCTCTCAATTTTTTATGATTTACTAGTGCTAATTGATTCCTTAGCTTTCTTACAAGTAGCAACTTCTTGATCATTACAATCTTCACATTTTCTTTTTTTAATGAAAAAATTATTCATAATATTGAACGATGCGAGGGATACTATTTATGTATTGAGAATTGGCAACACTGGTATTGTCAGGTGAAGTTTGACATTTTTGAGGTTATACGTACTCAGAACGTTTTGTCGTGCGAGCACTATTTGTGTTGTTTACAGTAAGTTAAAAATTTCATCTCAGCCAAAATATGGAATTAATTTTCGAGCTATGATTTATTATGACCTTCGACGTGGTTTAACTCAAGAACAATGCATCAATCAACTAAATTCAACTTTTGGCGATGAAGCGCCATCCACAGCCACTGTATATCGCTGGTATACTGAATTCAAACGTGGACGTAGTTTGCTCACGGGTGAAGTTAAAGAAGGTCGTCCAAAATCAGTCGTTGTGCCGGAAAATATCAATGCTGTGCGAAAATCAATATCGTCATGTGACATATCACGAAATCGAGAGATGTTTAAGCATTAGTATGACCAGCATACATAAGATTTTGCACGAACATTTGTGTGTTCGGAAGCTGTGTGCACGTTGGATTCCACATTTGTTGACAGATGCTGAAAAAATGCTCGTGTCGATTGGTGCCACAAAATTATTTCAAAATACAACTGTGGTGCATCCAAAGCGGTACACAACATCGTCACAGGTGACAAGTCGTGGATTTATGCGTATGAGCCAGAAAGAAAAGGCCAGTCCACAGTTTGGGTGTTTCAATGTGAAGCAAAGCCAACAAAAGTTGTTCGTTCTCGAAGCGTTAAGAAGCAAATGGTGACGTTTTTCTTCACAAAAACCGGTCCTGTGGTAACTGTGGCTCTCGAAAATCAAAAGACCGTTAATTCTGCGTGATATACGACCATTTGTTTGCCTGAAGTTTTCGGTAAATTGAGAGAAACCAACCCAAAACGACGAATCGTTTTGCATCACGACAATCCCAGCTCACACACATCACATGCAACAAACGAGTATTTGGACACACAAAAGATCGAATTGATGGGTCATCCGCCTTACAGCCCCGACTTGGCACCCAATGACTTCTTCTTGTTCCCAATAATTAAAGATAAACTGCGTGGACAACGATTTTCATCTCCCTAAGAAGCAGTTGAGGTCTTCAAAACGCATGTTTTAGAGCTACCATCTTTTGACTGGACAAAGTGCTTTGAAGGGTGGTTCAATCGCATGCAAAAGTGTATAGATCTTAAAGGCGATTATTTTGAAAAGCAATCAAAATATTTTTCATCAAATTCATTTGTTTATTCTTTCTATTCTGAATACATAAATAGCAACCCTCGTATAATTAACTTCAATATTTTATTATAAAATTCAGGTACAAGTTAATAATTTATTTTTTTTTTTGCTGTAAAGAGAAAAAATATTTGTGTATGATGCTTTTTCGGTATTATCAGAACACATATTAACGATAATAAAAACTACTTACTGCATTAAACGCGTTAAGGTATATTTGCGCGGCACACCGCAGGTTAAAACTTGCACGCATTTTAGATGTGCATATGTACTGCGTAGGTGGCTATTGTCATTGTTTTAGGTTATGCACAACGTGTTCAATGACAGTAGCAAAATGTCAGTTTCAATCGTAACTTACTTAAAATTTGAAGTGCGAGCGGTCATTAGTTTTTTACGTGCAAACAATGAAACACCTACCGGCATTCGTAAAAAATACTAAACACATGCGGAGAAGGCATTATGGGTTGAAAACGAGTTTATGTTTGATGTCAGCAGTTCAAAAGTGGACGCACAGATCTGAACGATGATCCCGAAGGTTTGCCACGGAAACCATTAACAACAAAAACGGATGAGAATCATTTAAAGGTCGATATACTGATTCGACAAGATCGTCGGTTGAAAATACGGAAAATTGCTTTACTGACCGGCAATCCCAAAAGCTCTGGTCAAGAAAGAGTATCTCAATTAGACTATCGAAAAGTTGCCGCGAGATGGGTACCAAAACTGTTGACCGACCAACACAAAATGCAACAAATGGCGGTGGAAATACAACTATTGAGGCTTTATCGTTAAGAAAACGGATTTCTAGAGTCTATAGAGTCTATAGTTGGAGATGAAACCTGGGTACACGACCATAATCCCGAATCAAAAAAAGACTCGATGACGTGGAAGCGTGTGAGTTCACCAATATGGCAACTGTGTTCTGGGATATGCAAGGCATTTTGCTCATAGAGTTTTTACCACGGAAAACGATAATCAAAAGCGATATTTATTGTCAAATTCTCTAAAAGCTACACCAAGCCATTCGACTGAAACGAAGAGGAAGGTTGACAAAAGGAATCATGTTGTTGCATGACAATATAAGACAGCACACCTCAGCTCAAACGATGACCTGGTTTCAGAAACACAATTTGGGAAGTTATTGTCCATCTGCCCCATAGTCCAGACCTGGCTCCTGATTTTCTATTGTTTGGGCTGTTAAAAATTCATTTGGTAAAATGTTTGGAAACGTAGTCTGTCTGTAGTTCACAAATGTACCTTAGTGACCGGACATTTGTTCTAGTAGTTACGTGTCGCCACTTACCGAGTCACTAGAGAAGTGGCGACGTAACAACATTAGTAGAAAAGACATATTGAGTGTGGGAGTTATAAAAGAGTGGGAAAGTGAGCGTAGTGCACTTCCAAGACATAAGGTTGATAAATGGAATAATAAACCATAAAGTAAATAAAATAGAAACATACAAAACAGAATTGTAATAAAAAAACAAATATTCATTTTTTATTTAATTTTATTTTATTTTAAGTAATTTTAATTTAATTATTTAAAAATTTCGCGGTACGCTTGTGGCATACTTGCAGCACGCTAAGGTGCCGCTTTGAGAACCACTGAAATAAAGTAATATGTCTAGCATGATACACATTGTTTTTACGACAATCCAGTACAAAATTCAATCCAAATCTAGCAAACAACATCAAAATGTGGATTACTTATCAAGACCACCAATGCTTCAATCACATGCTAATGACATATGCTAATTGAAGCAATATTTAAAATTATTTGATGTCATCAGTAATCACAAGTGAACAGGTTCCAAAATTACAGTTACCTACTAAAAAAGAATTATAATTATTATTATTATCACTGTACCAACACATAAATGTGGAATACCAAGTAAACCGTGAACTTGCATACATTGGGATTTCGCTGATCCTATTAATTTGAGCTTTCAAGTATATTTACATAACACATAAAATATCATATTACTTAGATACATATAATGTGACAATTTTTAAATTACAAGAATTTTGTCAATTTACAATTATTTCAGCATCCGGCTAGAATGACCATTCAAGAACAATCCTAATAAACGAAAATGGTTCAGTAGAAAATACGGAGCAAGAATTTTGATTAATTATCAAATAATAGAAAAATGCAACGAGTAAATGTAAAATTAACATTTCCAACCACCGACCAACAGAAATCCATAACTTCACAATCTTTTGCGGCCACTTTGACTATCTTCCGATGATTCTCAAATATTCGAAAGGACTTGATACACACGATTGTTTATGTATAACAATGATAGTAAACTTTCTTTTAATTTATTAATTATAATATTCTTTTTCTAATTTTACTTTAAAAGTAATGGTAATATCTCTTATGCTGTACCAGAAGAAAGTACTTGCACTCGATAAACAAAGAATAATAAATTATATCTAATTACATATATACTTATTTTAACTGCTATTTACTAATTTTAAATTCATGGTTGAGAAATTCATGGTATGAATAGAATACATTGCTAATCCACCTAAACGACAGAAGGGGATGATTTTGTTATTTTTATTGCGAGTGGTATATAAGAGAGTTCCGAAAACTAACGTGATCGCTATGCCGGGTGCGGACTTTGAGACGTAAGAAAGTATGTGAGATTACAGACCTCCCTAATGATTATTTATTATTCAGAACCTTGTTTATATTCATTTCTCAAACCTTTTCACAATTCGATTGATAGCCGCTACAGCAACAATTGTTTTATCAATACGAGGATATATCGAAAAATTTCTAGAACAAGGCGGAGAAAACGTACCGTATTTGTTTTTCTACATAGACCCTTTCAGCTGTACACATTTAGGGGAAAGGTGTACGAGATGATCCCCTTAAGGTAAAATGGAGGTAATTTCAATAATATTCAATACAATTCAGATATGAAGAAGTTTCCTATTGCCTTCATTATTTATATTACTATTGCCATGCTCCAAAAAATGATTTCATTAGGGCATCATTATAATATTTTCCTTTTTTAAAAAGTTTGCCAAGGGATCATCTTGTACACCCCGGCGGTCAAGATGATCCCTACGGTATGGACAAGATGATCCCCGGAATTATCTTACCCCTGTTTTGGATTTTAGAATAATAAGGTAAATAAAAACAAAAATCGGCTTGAGATTACAATGTTTTTATTTTAACTAAGGTTTTATAAACTGAACGGCAACAAAAAATAACATAGTATATGCTTTAAACAAACAATAATTCTTAATAAAACAAAAATAAAAAATAATAAAGAATTCTTGGGACTACAAACATTTTGAAAGTTAACATTAAAGAATCTTTAACAAGATGTCATCAAAAAATTAAAAGAACTTGGTTTGTTTCTCTTAAAAGTCCCAACGCGTTTTGCTTGGTATTGTGCTACATAAATCACAAATAAAGTTATCTGGATCATCGCTATCTATCCCGGCACAAGCTTCATGACCCCATTTTTCACAAGCACAACATCTTATCCATCCTTCACCCTGATTATCTTTGGAAAACGTGTCCGTGCAAAACAGACATTCTACGTCTTCTTCTCCAGATGATTCAGATTCGGAGGCATTTGAAGTTTTTTTCCTTTTTTTTTGACATTCCTTTACCTACTCCCTTTCCTTTCTGTTTCTTTTTTAGTACAGCTTTTTTGTTAACTTGCTTCTTTTGTGGCCTTTTATTTTCTTTTCCGGTTTTCTTGCTAGTTTCTTCCTCTAAGTAAGTTTTATATGGTGTGCTGGTTAAAATTGCCGTATGCGCGGTCTTCCTTTTCACATGACTTCTTTCACCAACTATTTTTGGCAATGGTTTTAATTGAGCGGGTAAAATGACAAAATATCCAAGATTGCTATCATTTAGGTGTGATGGTGACTCACTTTTGTTGATTGCGTTGCTCGTGGATGGCAACGGTGATAAAGGATTACGAACTGAAAGTTGTTCTTCTACTATAGGCGATGGTGTTCTATTCCGTTCACTTTCCACATCTGGCAATTGTGGTGAACCCGGACCTTCTTCATGCAATTCATTTTCAGTTGTTGCAACAGCAATGAAATCGGCTTCGGTAAACACATCGGGGTCAAAAGGACATATTCCGGTTTTAGCAAATCCATTGATAGCATTTGTTGGAACTGCAGCTTTTAAGTAAGCTTCACCAAAAATCTTTGCTATCTGAAAAACGGCCACTGGCCTACCAGGATTGTTGTTCATCCATTTTTCTAGTGATTGGTTGTGAAAAACGCTCAAGAGATACATAACATCCAAAGGTTGGAGTTTATGTGTGCAGTGCGGTGGCAAGCAAACAATGGTAACGTGGTTTTCCCGTGCTTTTAAAATTACTTGTAAATTTTTTGTACGAGATAGGTGACCGTCTAGAATCAGCAACGCTGGATCATTTTCGGAAGGCTTCGTGTGGCGTAAAAAATGGTCAAACCAATGTGTAAAAACATCCAGTTTCATCCACCCTGATGAATTACATGCCCATATGGACCCTGGTGGTGCACCATCCATCAACTCAATCTTCATACGGATTCTTCGAAAAATAAACATCGGTGGAACAAAAGTTCCAGAAGCAGACATGCAAATTACAGCTGTTGTAGTAAGCCCTCTTTCAGCTGATGTAACTCGTGCTACTTGTTTACGTCCAGTTTTTGCAAATACTTTTGTGTTTTTAGTTGGTACCGTACAAATGCTCGTCTCATCTACGTTATAAATTCGATGGAAAGGAAAGTTTTTCCTTTCTTGGATGTCTTTCAATGTAGAATAAAACTTTTCTACTACGGGTTTGTTAAAGGCTCGCGCTCGAGCAGTTGAAGTGGACTCTGGAGCACGATGGGTGATATCCGGATGTCTTTGCCGAAATCCTTTTAGCCAGTCATTTCCTGCTTTTTCTCTCTTGAATGGGTGCGAAATATTGTTTTTGACTGCAAGTTGATATGCCAATGATAACACATCTTTTCTTGTTAACCCATACATTCTTGTCTCCGTGTCTTTGATGTGGTTCACAAGCTCGATTTCTTGCTCGAATGTAAAAACTGTTCTTATTCCACCTAAATATTTTACTGCGCCAATAGCTATTTTATTTTTTCCTTTAGCTCGTCGTTTTAATGACATAACGGGCACTAAAAATTCTTTGCTCGCTCGTTTATTTGCCATGCCATTTTTAACATCATCCAGGGCTGCTGTCATTGATGTCTCCGACCACCCCCCTCAAGTGGTTTTTCTTTTATAATCACGCGGCATCACCTTTAACAAAAAGAAAATGTTTATTTAGCATTTTATATTTTTAATCTACAGAAATATCTACAAAAACAACATCAAACAGTATTAGCCTACTTATTTAATTACATAAAGTAAACATTATGTCCGTTTTGCAAGCTATTTATGACTTTGAAATAAGAAATTTGTAAGTTTTAATGATTCATATAGAAGGTCATGGTACCCCGAATTTAACTTTTGTTATTCATTGTTTGATAACGTAACCTATAAGCACTACACAATTATTTCGCTGCGCAAAGTCAACATTGAACATATGAGAAAGCCACAAAAATGACAGCCATACAATCACCACCCTAACTTAAAAGTTATTTAACCTTAAAGTCAACCTTACCTTATATCAACAGCTTACTATTTTTATTTTGTCATAAAAACCAGTAGTACGTCACTCACGCCGCTATCACGCATCGACTGACGCACGTGGGTGTATAAGGCTATGTTTTACCAAATAATACAACTAGATGGCAATAATAACAACGCTGCAATTAGATAGGATCATCTTACCTCATGGGATCAACTCGTACTTCTTTCCCCTAGTCCAACATTACAGTATTCGATGAAAATTCTTTTCTAGCCAAACATTTCTTGAGATTTGGGAACAAAAAGAAATCCGACGGAGGCAAGCCTGGCGAATAGGGTGCATGTTCAATTAATTGGGATCGTAGTGCATGCAGTTTTGCCATTGCAATTGCCGACTTATGAGATGATGCGTTATTCTGGTGGTACCAGACCTTCTTCTTTGCCAAATCAATCCTTTTAGCTTTGATTTTTTTTTCAGTCTGTCTAATAACGATGCATAACACTGGCCCGTTATTGTCCTCCCTTGTTGCAAGTACCTAATCAATAAAAATTATTCCTCGTCTATTACTTTGACTGCTCCTTGGTCTCCGGAGTATAGTGCTTAATCCACATTTCGTCAACAGTTATAAAACGTTGCAAAAAATCTCTTTCATTACGCTTGAACGTCTGTAGACATTGCTGAGAAATGGTCATTACAACTCGCTTTTGGTCGATTGTCAGCATCCATCTACCAACAAGCTCCAAATGTTGATGTAAGATGCATGTACATGGTCGTATGAAATGCTTACTTTCTCCGCTATCTCTCCCAACTTTATTCGACAATCTTTTGTGACGATTGCATGGACTTTTTCCAATTGTTTCTTCATCGGTATCTGTTTTTGATCTGCCAGAACGTGGTGCACTTTCTCTGCTTGCATTACCGCGTTTAAATTCAGCAACCCAGTTTGCAATTGTTGCACACGAAGGCGAAGATACACCATGAACTTCATCTAACTCCGTTTTTATTTGTTTAGCGTTTATGCCTCTAAAAAAGATGTTTTATCACTGCACGGAACGATTAAGAAAATGCACAAAATGTTTACTTGTATCGATAGTAACGGCGTGTGTCTATATACAATCCGTTTGAAATTTTGACAACTGTTGTACGAACAATGGCGCTTTCAAAACAAGTGATCAGCACTAGTGTTCCTATATTAACAGCGTTTCGCAATTGCTTGTCGCCACTACTTTTGTATAAATATGGCGGAAATGTAACTTTAGACACATCCCACCATTGAACATAACCAATTTATATTACGTGTGAGTCTTTGACAAGGAAAGAGAGGGGACTCGTAACATGCATTTCAGACCTGCGTAAAAAATTGTGACCATATGTTTGATGCCAGACAAACTTTAGTGTCCTTCGTGCATTTTGAGTTTTTGTTTATAAAGGTGAATTAAACACAGTTTTATTTTTACGTTGTTACAATGATAGTGTGTTCAGCGTATGGCTGTACAATCCGTAGTGAAAAAAAGGAAGAAGGAGTTACATTTCACAGTTAAAATATATGAGTAAACTAAACAACACGCCTATAAATTTTAAAATATTTTTCAACTGTCTGGTATTTTAAGAGAATTATTTCAAGTTTTGATAGTAACATGACATAATGATTCTTCAATATTTTGAAGTAAACAGTTGCGCTATTCATTGAAAAATCTTTACTTTTATGTATGTTCATTCCGTGGTATGACAGACTGAGAGGATATGTTTCGCTCTTCTTTCAACATGTTGGTGTCGAATAGTCACAGATTGGTGCCCGAAATTCAGCGTTTTTGTTAGAGAATTTTTAATACAAGTTTCTTCACTTTTTTTCAATGCATTTCCTCTACACGTAAAGAAATGTGTAAAATAGTGTTTGCAATTTACCAGCCCATTACTGAAAATGTAAGGCTTTATTGCTCAAACTCGAACTTTTGAATTTGCCGCGTTGAGTTTTAAATAAAAATGGCGGAGTTTTTGCGGAGCTCTGTCAATATAGGAACAGTAATTAGCACGCGCGAATAACGCTATCTTGTGATTCATTCTAGAAACATTTCGATCTACCGTCTGATAGGGAACATTAAATAAAACACGGGCTTCACAAAACAAGTTTTTGGAAATCAAACACATTAATTTGTTTTTTACTGTTTTTGAGAACTAACTTTTACAAAAAGTGGTAATTTTTATTTATTTGTTACAATTACTTGCTAATTTCTAACGAGAGATGGAAAACGGTAGTTTCAAAAACTATGCAACTCCGCACCATGCATGTTGCTCGGTTAACCAAACACAATAATCACTCCAGAATGCACGTAGGTTGCAGACTTAGAATACTACGTCAAAGGCTCGTGAAGTTAAAGGTACAACAGAGCAACATTTATTAGGTGCTTTGCGCTTTATACTCCTGGGTTTTTATGCCAATTTTTACCATAAACTATAAAATTTGTGCTTATGTCATTTCGACGATATTAATGATTCTCTAACTTCACATTTACTTTTCGGTACACTAATGAATTTATACATGTTTTATGCCTAATTTTATTCTAGAAGTACACTGTCACAAATATCCATCTGACTGCTTTACAAACGAGAAAAAACTGCATAATTATTACAACTAAATAAAGCCCTCTAATTAGTGATTGACGGCGTAGATTGACAGACTGCAGACTTTTTAATTTATTTAAAATTATGACCTAACCTAACGTCATTTTGGAGGACCGGTAGTCACGATCATTTTTAAATTATAACTAAATATAGAATATGCAATGGTGCATGGTGTGAATATGTATACCGAGTATCCCAAAACCTACCGGCAATATTTTAGAGATGAATTCCAAAACTAATTTAAAGCCATATTATATATATATATATATATATATATATATATATATATATATATATATATATATATATATATATATATAGTCCAAAACGAACGTTGCCATTAGCGAGTTTTTTTTATGGCTAAAATGTTAATTAAATGAAATTCTGAAATATTTTAAAGAAAGATTCTAAAACTAATTTGAATTGCTAAAGTCTTAATAAACATATGTCCTAAATGTTATCGTTCACGAATTATTGTTGTTTATTTGGCTAAAATTTTAATTCAAAAGATTTCAGATCTAATTTAGTTGCTATGATCGCATCATATTTTGCTAATATTGTCATGCTATTTTTAACTAATTATTGTTTGTCATACCTACTTATTAGTTTATTGTCTTATTTGTTGTATCCTTATTCCCATTATAGTTCACAATTGAGTAAAATGCCAATGTGGATATCCATTGTGTTCACGGCCTGTGCGATGGAAATTCTTTATCAACACAAGAAGAATATATGAGAAGATATCCCAATAGAAGACTGCCTACACGTGCATTTTCTGTAATTCACATCGTCAATTCAGGGAAGACGGTACTTTAGTGTAAGACATTCAATAGGGCAAAGAGTTGTCTGTAGACCGATAAACAATAAAGAACAAACTGTTAATTTATTACAGGAAGATCCTTCTTTAAGTGTGCGAAGAATTTCCTCTCGCATCTTTATCATCATCAAATAGTTCAACCTCTAGGTAATGATTGTGAATCTCGTTTAAGGTTTAGCATTTGGGTGCAAAATAATGAAAACCCAGCGCATATTTTATGGACTGACTGAACTTTTTCACACAAGATGGTATAACTATCATAATTTACATGAATGGGCTACAGAAAATCCTTCTTTAGGAAGGCGCTCGCATTTTCAACATAGATTTTCTCTTGAAGATTTTCCAGAAAGATGGATTGGAGTAAGTGGACCGGTAGCATGGCCATCACGTTCGCCAGATCTGACGCCATTAGATTTTTATCTGTGGGTCATATGAAACAGATTGTTTATGCAACTGAAGTGCACACAATAGATGGATTACGCCAAATAATACAGCGGGCTGTTGATATCATTAGGAATAACCCAATAACCATATTAGGAGCGCAACGATCTATTCTACGATGTGCGACTCTGTGCATCAAACACAATGGAGATAATTTTGAACATTTCTTATAAATTAAATAATAAGATTGGATTAAAAATGATTTATGTCAAAACAAAAGATTTGTTTAATTTTTTTTTTTGATAAAACAAGCAATAACTCGTTAATGGTAGCATTTAGGACATATATTTAAGTGGACTTTTCGACTCTAAAGTAGTTTTGGGATGCACCTCTGAAATATTGCCGGTATGTTTTGAAAGGTTATGCCATTCTGCCTGGAGAAAGAAGGCGCAAGTAACTCCGCCCTTGAGTGGTACTATTTTCTGTGACGTACGCAAAAGCAATACTTTTTATTTAAATTTCCAATTCTTCAGAATGTTGAACAGTACAACATTTGATTCTGTTATTTATGTATACATTAATATAACATAACTATAAAATAAATTACTATATAACACAGGTATAAAAAATAATACTAAAAATAAATGAGCATTTCGACTCTTTCTCCTTTTCTAAATAATCATTTTCAGTTGCACTTACATGATTGCAGCGCTTTTTTCATGTTGCTTAAGTCACTTTTGCAAATGAATTTTCCTCTAAAACTTTGGCATCGTCGAGTTTAAATGTTGTGTTATGTTTTACCACATCACCTTTCACAATTACCCGTAAAACTGTATGGCCGTGCTTTTCTAACAATTGGTCGAATTTGTAGGTAATATACTGCTTTTTATAGAGCTTGATTTACTCATAAAGTTGGGGTTTGTAGATAGTTGGCGAATAAGATATACTCTTGCCAGAAAGCCATTCCATCATTTCCTCCTTTAAGGAATTGGATGTGGGGACTTTATTAGTAGACATATAAGGCCGATCCTGGACCAGTTCAAGGTCACCCATGTAAATCTTATGGGGATTTATTTCAAGGTCAAGTGAGTTTTCTCGTTATGCCAGAACGCGCTCCACGTCTCAAGCATGCTTGTGGTGGGGGATTTAAATTTTTGGAGTCACTCGCCCTCTGGTGGTGAAATCGGAAGCTTTTGGAGCTCTTTCAAGGTCGAACTTTAAGCGGGAGATTTAAAATGTAGTTGGTCAAGGTCAAAGCTAAAAAAGGTAATCATAAAAAAAATAGTTTTGAAGGTCAAAGGTTATTGACTTACGGTGGTTTCTTAGAAATATAAAAAGGTCAAGGTGAAAAGCTAAAAATAGAAGTTGCAAGGTAATCATTCTTAGAAATCTGAAAGTTTTTTGAGGAGGTTAGCAGTTTTGAAAGGATGCATGTTTATAATAAAAGGCTTCTCCGTGATTGCATGATTCAGTAAACTTTTCATTGCTAGAAATGGTGAAAGTAATAAGATTGATAAGGAGAGAAAGAAAGAAAGAATTATTAAGTATTGATGAGAGAAAGAAAAGGCTCGAGGTGTTAATCAAGGAAATAAAAAAATTGAGGGTAGATTTAGAGCTGTATGAGCTAAAAAGAAAATGATGCAACTTCAGTGAATGTACCATGAAAAGGTGCTTTAGTAAATAAGTAATTACATGTATGTTATATTGCATAAGGAAAAGGCACTTCATTTGAAAAAATAAAGTGTGTGTTTAGGCATAGAAGAAAGAAAAAGTGAAATTTCTGTTTGGTTTTAATTGAATTATATAGATATATATATATTAAACGAGTTTCTTATCATGACTTAAATTATACAAATTATGTAGGAAGAAATGACACATAAAGCTTATATATATTTATATTTATTTATAAATCAAATCCTTTACCCAAAAATTCCAATTTTGGCATGTATACTAAACAAGTAAGAGCGCAATAGGTAGCAGTCCAAAATTCTCAAAACTAAAAATGTGAAAAAAAATTTTCAATGATTAATGAAAAGTTTGTAGTTTTGATATGTAATTGAACGTTGTTAATCGCTTAATAAATCACAACTCGATAATCCTTTACCCAAAATTCTGAATTTTCGTATATAACCCAATAAGTAAGAGCCCAATTATAGCAGTTTCCAAAATTTGAAAACACAAAAAAAATGTGATAAAAAAAATGTGATGAAACAATTCAAGCAATTAAAGTACTACTGAAATTGCTTAATAAATCACAACTCGATAATCCTTTACCCAAAAATTCTGAATTTTCGTATATATACCCAATAAGTAAGGCGCCAATTATAGCAGTTTCCAAAATTTGAAAACACAAAAAAATGTGATAAAAAAAATGTGATGGAACAATTCATGTTAGCAATGAAAGTACTACTGAAATTGTTAATAAATCACAACTCGATAATCCTTTAAAAATTCTGAATTTTCGTATATATATCCAATAAGTAAGAGCGCCAAAGATAGAACTAAAAAATTAGGAAAAAATTGAAGGTCCTCTTTACTATTAGAATGCATTTTCCCCAAATAAATCAAGCACCAATATGAAATATGATAAAATAAAATAATAGTGTAACTAATTTGTAAACTATTTGTAATATTTTTTTTCTAAAATAGATTTTAACGATTTTACAAGAAATAAAGTAATAATAACGCTCACAATGAATCTTTAGACATTTAATATATAACATAATTACAATTCAACTTAAATGGATTGTACTCGTAATGAGTAAAAGCATGCAATTGCAAAATGCATCCATGTAGTATTATAAGTATGGTTTAATATGATATTCAAGTACTGTACTAGAATGGAATGCATAATTGCAATTATTGTTGTGTAAACGATAGACATGTACTTGAACTACGAAAGTGATGTATGTTTGAAAGTGTGTGATGTAAGAAAAGATGTATGTACATATCTATGGAAAGAGATAAAAACGAGTCGACGAGGACGTCCTCCGGGGCAGGGTGAGGGGATGTGGGGAGGGGTTAGTAAAGTCCTAGAAAATGCGCTCTTAAAAATTTAAATTTTTCGTCTAATTCCGAGAAAAAAATTTTTTTTCAACGCAGTTGTGTTGTAGAAGTGGTAATCTATCATTTGATGTAATAATTTTCCAAAATATGAAAAATTACACTTAAATTGGCCAATTCCATTTTGAAACAACAAAAGCACTTAAAACACATTTTTGTACTTACGTAAGCTCAGAAGAAACATATGCATGCCATTTATCCATTTAATGTATCTAAATGCTCTTTAAATTACCAAATTCAATTTTAAAACAACACTTAAAACATGACTTGTAATTTTCGGTGCAGCGTTAATAATCATTGTAGGATAATGAACGCAGTTTTTGCTGTGAAAGAAGCGAACATTCTATTTCTATGTCATCAATTTACATTACAACTTTTAAACAGGATTTGTAAAAATATATAATGCAATTGTGTCATTTGTGTTATAAATACATGCTGTAAAGTTTTCAGATTTACATGCATTTGAGAACTGTTTAACTTTTATTTAACGCAAGCTTTCTTTTAACTGTATTATATTTTCACACTTTCTTTATATGCTTTATATGCTTTATATATGCTTTATATATGATATTTTGCAATAACCTTCTTAGTGTATTTTAAGTTATTATTTCCTATAATTACAAAATTAATTGAAATTAACATTTTGTATTCAGCACTTACTCAAGGATTCAATTATTTCCTTAACTTATTATAAGTTAAAATTTGTAACGCAGCATGCAATTAAAATTTGCAAAAAGGACTGCTTTACTTTGAGAGAAAATGCATAAAGTCAGACTTCAGATGTTTTTAATTTCACTTTTCTTTGGACTATCACTCAAATTTTTAGCTGTAGTAAAATTTTTGGATAATGGGAATAATTCATGAAAAATAATAAAATATAAAAACAATTTACATTTATTTTGTATAATGAAAAGATACAATAAATTCCACAAAAACATCCCACCATCCTTCCAACGTAAGCAATATATTTTCAGTCTTTAGTATTTTTGCCGCACACACTCTAAATATTGATTAGCCTCCTTCAGTTCTTTATCCAGTTTTTCCCCGCTCCACCCCCACCACCTCACTATTCAAATAGTCATTGTGAAGCTTTCGCAACCACCGAATACTTGTTTCCCTTTGAAGGGTCGGTGGATTCTCATAATCCTGCTGTGTGAGGTGCCCTTCTATAAGAGTCAAATTTTTTCCTCCATATTGCAGGTTTCGCAACGGTGGTGGTTGTGGGGTGTTGCTATAACCGTGGTTGCTGGTGTTATGCTGAAAAATGAATAATTTTATTTGTACTAAAAATTCTCTATGAATTAATGAAAGGAAACTATAATATTAATTAATTAAAATTGTACATACCTCTCGAAATACTTCGAAAATTCATCCTCTACATCACTATCCCTGATGGAGATGATGGGGATCCTCTTCGAAGGGTGCTGGTTGCGTCATGTTATTTATGATGGGGATGGTCTCTTTGAAGGGTGCTAGGGTGTTATTTGATGGGCGCACCAAAACATCATGTAAAATACAAGGTTTTGCCTGTCTTTTTAGTGAAAGTTTAGATCGTTTACTGGATGAAGCCATTACTAATGGTGAATAATTAATGAGTATTCAATTAAAACTTTAACGTTATATACACATAGATCTGTTAACGTTAACAAAATTGAAAATGGAAGTGGTTAGTTACCTGAGCAAGCAAAGGTGATGCAGCATGAGTCATGAGAACAGTATTGATGTCAAGGTTAATATATGTTCCCAGTAAACGCTACAAAATGCAATCTATGCACACTGAAGCTCTTGCAACAAGTTATAAGCAGTTTTGACCTTGAATGCTGGGTTTATATTACTATATAAGGAGATAAAAGCAGTTTTGTACCCAGTATATTGCACTCACGACTAGAATTGCAATTGTATACCTAAAGTACTTCTATAGTTACTTAAATTTTTAATTTTACATATCAAATAAATATAATATTTGTTTCCATTACTATATAATCGTGTGCTTCATATTTTCTTGCAGTGTTGGATACAGTTTTGAAGGTAACTATGAGTAACGGTATACCCAACAGTAGTGATATTGTTAATTTAAAAGAAATATTATTCCATTGTTGAAAACCCAAAATGAATTTTGGCACATCCGTATAATTAACACTAATATTAAGCTATTGCGAGATATAATTCAAAATAAAATTTATTTAGAGACATGCGAAAATTTGCTTAAACTCGAAAGTAATTTATCATTGCTAAAGTGTTATCTTATAAGAGTTAAACAGTTAAAGAGCGCTTCAGAGAAAACAGGTAGTGGAAATGTTACTAAAAAGCGTAAAAATTAAGTTGGTTCTCTAGATTCATGTTTCAATGGTAGGTTACTTACTGGAATTATAGTCAATATAGCAAACATCAAGGACCCTCTTATTTTTTACAAAATGCATACAATAGTTTTGCGCGAAAGGTTAAAGTAATGCTAAGACAAACGATGCTAAAGGTCAATGTCATTTTAGTCTGCAATTTCATGCAACCTCAAAATCATGTTATTGAGTTGAAGACATTTGCCATAAAAATTATGTCATCGATATTACCACCAATTTGCGTGAGTGGTATAACAATAACGTTTATTACAAATTACAAAAAAGTTAGAGGAGTTTTCCGAAAGGGATTCTGGTTGGGCATTACATGAAGTTTTACATTTAAAGGTGAATATTAATAGCTATACTCCATTTAGAGGTGGCCTTTCGACTTACGTTAAAGTTCCTTACTTCATAGCAGTAAAGCATGCGGTAGTGAATGTTAAGAACGATGACGAGTACTGCTTCCTGTGGGCCGTTGTTTCGGCATTATACCCAGTGCAACTTCATTCAGATAGAGTTTACAGTTATCCTCATTTTAGAGATGTTTTGAATTATGGTTCAATTTCCTTTCCCATTAAAATAGATGATGTAAAAAAATTTGAAAAATTAAACAACCTCTCCATTAATTTGTTTTGTATTCAGGGGAAAGGTGTATTACCGCTAGTATTAAGTGTAAATCAAGAAAATAGTGTCAGGGAACCTATAAATCTTTTAGTACTTTCGCCTAATTATCATTCTGCGGGTTCTACTGCTGATGCTATTAATACAAAAAATTATACTGTTTATCATTTCGTGGATTAAAAATATGTCAGCTCTTTTTCTAAACAACTATCGAGTAGGGGCACAAGAAGTTTATTTGTTATCAATGCTTGAATCACTTTTCTTCAGATCACCTTCTACAAAAACATGTCACTCTCTGCCATCAACTTAATCAATGTTCAGTCAGGATGCCTACCGAAGCGGAGATGTTCCTGCAGTTCAAAAATTTCGCATTTCAGGAAAAGGCACCGTTTGTAATTTATGCGGATTTAGAAAGTATTTTAGAAAAGTGTACAAATTTAACATCACTTGGGGTAATACTCTATTTCATTCCAAACATATACCCTTTAGCATTGCTTACTACTTAAAGTGTTCATACAATGATTCTTTATCTCGATTTAGGCTTTATAGAGGAAATGATTGCATTCAATGGTTTGTTAAAGAGCTTCAAAGTATTGCACATTGGAGCACCGAAATCATTAATAAAATAATTCCTATGGGTACTTTAACTCCCAATCAGGTTGAACACTTTGAAAGCACTACGATCTGTCACATTTGCGAAAAACCATTTACAGATAATGATATAAAGGTCAGAGACCATAACCATTTCACCGGAGCATTTCGAGGAGCATCACATCAGAATTGTAACCTAAACTATAAAGACTCACATCTTACCGGTTGTGTTTCATAATTTGTCAGGTTATGATAGCCATTTCGTCATTAGAGAATGCCATTTACGATTTCACTCCTACCATAAACAAAGAAAGATATATCTCTTTCACAAAAGTAATAGAAGGTAGTAAAATTAAGTTTAGATTTATTGACTCTTTCAGATTTATGAGTAGTAGTATTGAAAAGTTATCAAACTATTTGGAAAATAGTAAAAAGTTATTACCCGAGCTAAATGTAACAATGAAGAAGAATTTTCTTTACTAGTTCGCAAAGGTGTGTTTCCTTATGAGTATATTGATACTGGGAGAAATTAAACGAGACCACGCTCCCTCCTAAAGAAGCATTTTTCAGTCATCTTAATAATGAGGGAATCAGTGATGAGAGTTTTGAGCATGCGGTTAACGTTTGGAACAAATTTAGTATTAAATCGTTAGGGAATACTCGGATTTGTATCTAAAACAGACGTTCTACTTTTAGCGGATATTTTCGAGAACTTTCGGCAAACTTGTATAAGTACTTACGAGCTTGATCCTCTGCACTATTATACAGCTCCGGTTTAGCATTCGATGCTATGCTTAAAATTACACAAGTAAAGTTAGAATTATTTACAGACATTGATATGTTAATGTTTATTGAAAGAGGGATTAGAGGTGGTGTAGCTCAATGTTCAAATCGGTATGCTAAAGCTAACAATAAGTACATGGAGGAAAAATTTGATCCTACCTCTGAAAGTGTGTATTTAATGTACTACGACGTGAATAATTTATATGGAGCCACCATGTCAGAATTTCTACCATTTGGCGATTTTTCTTTTGTTGATGAAGCTAATTTTGAAACTTTAGATGTAATAAACCATCCTGATGATTCGGAAATTGGTTATATAGTCGAGTGTGATTTAGACTATCCTATAGAATTACATGAGAGTCATAGTGATCTACCGCTAGCACCCGAACATATGGTTCCACCCGCGTCTGATTCCAAAATGAAAAATTACTGCTTACCTTGTATCCAAAACGTAATTATGTAATTCATTACAGAAATTTAAAAGTATATTTAAAATATGGATTGAAGTTGGTAAAAGTACACCGTATATTACGTTTTAAACAGTCTCCGTGGTTAAAAAATATATAGATTTAAATACAGCCATGCGTCAGCAATCTCAAAATGAATTGATAAAAATTTCTATAAATTAATGATTAATAGTGTTTTCGGGAAGCTGATGGAAAATGTACGTAAACATAAGGACATACGGCTAGTAACGAAATGGGAGGGTCGCTATGGTGCTCGGTTACATATCAAAACCAAATTTTCATAGTTGTACAATATTTGACAATGATATGCTTATCATTCAAATGAATAAGCTTGAAGTATATTTCAATAAACCTATATATGCGGGATTCAGTGTTTTAGACGTTTCAAAAACTTTTTATATAATTTTCATTACGGCTACACGCTACCCAAGTTCCATAATAATGCTAAGCTCTTGTACACGGATACGGATAGTCTCATATACGCCTTTTCGGTTCCCGATATCTATCAATGTATTAAAGAGGACATTGATAAATTCGATACATCTGATTATAGTCCCGACAACATCTTTGGACTCCCATTAGTAAACAAAAGGTCCCCGGCTTAATGAAAGATGAAAACCATGGCGAAATTATGGTTGAATTTGTAGGACTTCGTGCAAAATGTATGCTTACACGGTTGATGAAAAGGTTGTAAAAAAATCAAAGGGTTCTACGCAAGCAAGCGTGAGGCAGATCACGATTAATGATTATAAACAGGTCCTGCTTGAGAGTAGCGTAATAAGGCGCTATCAACATCTCATAAGGTCAAAGAAACATGATGTGTTTACCATTAAACAAAATAAAGTCATACTCAATCCTTATGACGATAAACGCTTAGTAAATTTTGATTTCACTGATACTAGACCATGGGGTATAACTTTCAGTAAACAATGAGCAGTCTTCAAGTCAACTTGCAGGAAGAGCTGCAGTGCAGTAGTGATCAAATATACAAAAAGTACCTGAAGCGTTCTTTGACCTCTCCTGAAAACTATACATTTATACTGAATATATTACAAAATATTGTTATTCCCGATGAGTGTTTTACTGGTGTGCTATAAACTCAAAGTGTGCAAATGAAATTATTATTAGGACATTATTTGATAAAAAATTAAATTAGACGATACCATTAAAAGTTTTATGAAATTGTGTACCGATAAAGGCTACAATTCATTAACTTTTGATAAAGTAGATAGGATCTTAGACGATATGAGTGTACTTGGTGACATACCGCTTAAAATGTATCTATATGATTTATTAAGGGTTCATGATTCAACAAATGTTAAATCTACGTTAGAAAATATTGCTTACAAGGACACTGTATTTATTATAACTGAATGTATTGAGAAATCGACATATTATGCTAACTACAAGTGCCTCGATATTTTGATTGAAATATTATTAGAACAAAATATCAACTATAAGTTTCAACCGTGGGAAAACGATGAGCACCACAAAATTTATTACTGGATACTAGACAACATCAATAAAGGTGAAACAAATTCAAATTCCTGTTTGGGATGGAGGTGTGGCCAGATTCGGGTATATGGCCATCCAGTAATTTAAGTGATTATATAATCTTTAGGTTCACTTTATAAGATAATGAAATTTTAAAATAAATGTAATATTTAAAAATAAAATACTATTATTTTTGTGTGTTTTATTTCATCTAAGAGCTACATCCTTTTCTACAAACTATATATATATATAACTAATATAAGTAATTTGTTTCACAAAGTACAGGTTAAATGTTATAAAACAATATCATCCTTATTGATCCATGATCTTTCATCCAATCCCCACCATTTTACGAATAACTTATTATTCTTGGAGCGAAGCACTTTTTCTACTAGATATACATCGGGATACTTTGTTTTTGTAATTCATGTTCATAAAACCCTCCCAGTACAGGATTTCCCTTCATGTCTTCAAGCATGTACGTAGTGGGGTTAGTAATGCAAACTTTCACAATCTTAAATAGTTCACTAGACCAATTGGGTGTGTATCCTTTGGCGAAAATATTTTTAAATTTACTGATTCGTACTATGTCACCCACAGAATATCGATTCCCATCGAATATTTTTATGTTAGTGTAAGCCTCTAGCTTTGTATGATTACCAACATCTTTGGGCTTCATTCTAATAGTTCTATGCTTACGATTGTTATAATCCATCGTTATGGTATCAATTGTATCAATCCATTTATATTTACCTTGCAGGCTGAATGACTTATATAGAGCACCTTTAATGGTTCTGATAACACGTTCAGCAATTGCAGCCTTCTTTGTGCTATAGGTAGAGTAATGATTGACTCCATAACGATGCATTAGTTTAGTAAAATGCGCATTGTAGAATTCTTTTCCTGCATCTGTCTGCAAATTGGTAGGTTTCGACCTTTTTCAAAGATTGTTTGCACGGCCTTGGTAACTTCTTGACCTGTTTTCGTTTTAATCCTTTAGTCCATAAGTATTTCGAAAACAGTCGATGACCACTAATATATACTTATAACCCTTATTTTGTTTGGCATATGTGTTAAATTCAGCTAAATCTGCTTGCCAAAGATCATCAAAACCTCTAATTATTGTTCGCCTTCGTTTAAAATTTTTTCGTGCAGGTTTGTGCAATTCGTTGACGAGTTGTAATTTGGACATGGTGCTAATTTATTCACAATTTCTTTAAGTTGATGTAGTTTTTCCTCCAGCGCTAGATAAGCGTTGGCGTTTCCTTTGAAAGTGTTCCGAACTGCTTGTAAACAGAAATCAAGGTATCCTTTATTTATAGCATCACCATCTTCTTCAGGGTCACCAACTGTGTCAAACGATTTCCATCCAAATCGAACCTTGTTGATACATAATATTGCCTAGTGATGACATCTTGAGGATCTATGGGATTGGCCACATTGCTGAGTCTCTTATTCTCAATATCAAATTGATTAGCATCAATCTGTTTAAACTGAGGGCTAGTTTCTTTAATTGATACTGGACATATGAACGTCCAAATTTGTCAAGGGGCATTTTAGTTGTGACATGTCGACATCAATGCATTCTCATTTATATTGTTTAAAAAGCGGTTGTTCGGTTTTTCAATGTATCCATCTTCATATAGTTCTTCTACAATTGATATTATGTCATTTACAACACCTGTGTTTCCCGCTAATTTTTCTGCCCACAATACTTCCAGATCACGAATTAGTTCATGTATATCATTCCAATATTTATATTCAATGGGTCTGTTTGTTAATTCCTTAAAAAATATAGCTCCACCTCCTCCCTTGGTTGTGGTGGGTGATGATGACAGCAAGGGTTTGATTATTTGTGTATACTTTTTGCTGCGGCTTCCTCGAATCTGTGCACTTATGTCATAATCTCGCCTTACTACATTCGTAGCCTCTAAAATAGTTCTATATTTTTTTCTATCTGTTGACTTTACTAGACTTAAGTCGGGTTCATTCATAATAAGCAGATCATATAATCCTGGAGTCCCTTTATACGTGACACCTTTAATAATTATATCGTCTCCTTTAATTGTGATGGGTGTATTACCAATTGTCCATTTATCAGTTTTGGTATCATAGTGGACTCCATACGTATGATCAATATCACCTTCAGCATTCTTCAAAATACGTTCAACATATATACGCGGCAATTCATTGTACTGCTCGAGAAATTCTTCCGAGATGGGTTCATTATGGGAATCATCTACGATACTAGACAGTTCTTCTTCTTCCTCCCCAGTATTAATCTCCCCCATGACTGATGTTTCCAAGAAAGATGGAAGACTTGGGGGAGGATTTCTTCGAAAAAACGGAAGCTGAGCTAGTGGACTAGTAGCACCCTTACTTGAATCACCTAATGGAGTGAGACGTGGGGTCCATTGAACTTGAGCTAGCGGACTAGTGGGGATAGTGGCGTGCTTTCTTGGAAATATCAATACGGGTGGTTTTTTAGGTTTAACATCAATGACCTCCTCCTCCTTTTTAGGTGTTTTTTTATCGATTTTATTTACTATTTCAGTTAGAGGTTCTATTAAAGGCTTATAAGTACTTTCGAATGTTCTTTCATTATCAATGCGAGCAGTCTTAATACTGTTATACTTCTGCCGTATTATTTTACGAGCCTGAATAATTTTTTTCTTTAATATCCTCTCCTTGTTGTCCATTGCGACAAACAGGTACCGGTTCACCTTGAACAGGTAGCTGTTTACACTAAACAGATAGCTGCTAATACCTAAACAGATCAGTTACTACTAAACTGCTGAATGCGGTTTAAGGTATTATATATATATATTTCGCCTTATATACCAAAACGGATTTAATGAACAGGTACCCGTTTACCATGAACAGGTAGCTGTTGCGACAAACAGGTACCGGTTCACCTTGAACAGGTAGCTGTTTACACTAAACAGATAGCTGTTAATACCTAAACAGATCAGTTACTACTGAAACCAGTTTAAGGTATTATATATTCATCAAATCCTTTCCTATAGCGACCATTATTAACTTCAGCATCCTTGTTTATGACCATGAAACCAAACGGATCTACCCAGCACTTTGAACACATGTCCCGAAACAATTTCATGCTTATGGTGGGACTTATATGATCCTCATACGCATGTTTTAAGTTTAATTCATCTTGCTCAAATAATATAATTAGATTCGCATTATCACGAATTAATTGCTTTGGAATTTTACTGTAAGTTTGACTCAAATAGAAACAGTCAATATCGTTATGCCTACCCATAGAAAAATATGCTCTTATATTATTTTGCTTTTCACAAGCGATATCATCGAAAATAAAAATAGAGTTTGATTTTGCACAATTAGGCTCAATCACATCTTGATTGTCGCTGAAGGTAAAGTAACCTATGTCCTTCATTGGAAGTAAGATTTCCTGTAAAAGTTTGTACTTGTTTTGATTCAATGACTTAGAGTATACGTATACATGTTTAAATTTCAAACCATTTTTTCAGTAAGCAGACTGATCATTGCGTTTGTTTTACCGCAATTGGAGGGGCCGCATATAATACCACGTATACTATTAGGAAGTAAATCACCATGTTTTGAAGTAATAGACTTTTCATCAAAGTCATGATTTTGAATTGAGAGTTTTTGTTTCTGAGCAACTACTTTCATCTTTGATGGATGAAATAAAACTAAACGAATAATTACAACATCTTTATTTATATATATTAGACTATACTACAATAATAATTATAATTTTTTCACTTCTCCGGTGAGTGGACTGTACTGTACAATAGCATCATGGAGAATAAGACCATATACAACGATTCCATTATCGAAAGGTGTTAGAGATTCCATTTCCAATTTGATGTCCACTGTTGAGTTTTTAAGGATTCATTTTGTTTAGAGCAGTCCATTACAAATATTGGACATGATTTGAATTCGGAATAGTTGAATAATGCATCTTTATCATCTTCACCATAGTAATCACAACGAAATTTCAAAAATTGCGATAGGCAGGTATATATTGGTTGGCACTGAAGTTCAAATGCATTGCTTCATATGGATAATACTCAGAATTCAGATGTACTTTAAGATTTCTGATGTTAATGTGATCAAAATTTCCAGCCCTTGCTGACCTTGTATACCTTTTACCTTGTTGGAATGCAACAATTATCCAACGTGGTTTTTCCAGTTGCGTTGATGTTTTATTGGCCATATGTCTGAGGTTGCTTGTTTTAAAGCAGGCAATTCATACAACTCCCATTGTCGAAATGGAACAGTAATAATAGAATTTTTATTGATTCCTTGAAACAAGTTAAGTTTCGCAGCATCACTAAGTGTTAAGTGCGGTACTTTCCATTGAATTTTATTTAAGGTTATTGCGGCATCGACTTCACCATAGTAACAGTTTGTATCGCTTCTAGATCGAATTAAAACCAACTCTTGGCGCATATTCACGATTACCTGACGATAATCCTCCATTATTCCAAATATGTGGTTCAATGGTATGCATACTGTAAAAGATTTTCTCCATTTTGCTCATCGAATTCTACTTGTAATGGTTCTTCATTCTTTGGTGACCATCCTAAATGACTTAGTGCTTTGCTTTTGCTTGCCGTATAAGAAATATATCCTTTAAGCGTAGATGTTATTCCTGGATTTCTACAAACATCCACTCTGACCACCTAACTCATAACGAATTTCTTCGAAAAGAAAGTTCGGGAAATTGTTGGTTAAGCTGCATGCTTTTCTTTCATCTTCTTTTTGAGCTCAAGTTTACCTTCTATGTACAGAAAACTATCATAAGTAGCCGTAATTAGATCTTGACTTTGAATTAAGATTCGTATTTCTTCGGAAGGTCCATATTTAGAAGATCCATATGGAAGATAAGTGTGAATATCTGATTTAATTATAGTATCATCAAAATGTACGTTTTGAAAGACGTTTAACGATTCTGCCATTGTGGTTGAGAACTTTTAAACCTATTGACGTTAAAAAGTATTTCTCTGCAGATGTTAACCGCAATGAAGGTTGATGACTAATTAATGACTTACTGTAGGGATGATGTCTTTTATATGAGTTTTTGAAAGATGGAATTGGTCCTGGATTAATTCTCAGACCCATGTTCTTTTAGTTCTAAGCGTACAGTGAATGGTTCACTTTCACCAAAGTCTATTAATTCACCCTTTTGATTAGTCAAATTAATTGTTATATTACTAATAATGTCAGTGTTTACTTCTAAATATTGAGTATTGCTCGGAGTTTTATCTAGACGATAACCTGGAGGAACTGAAACATCAATCTCATATAATACTTTAGCAGGTTTCCCGTTTCGATAAGATCCCTTTATAATGTTGCACTCTACGTGTAGATTAGTGTGTTTAAGTATTTGGATGTCTAACGCAGATGTATGTAAAATATTTGGTTCTAATATTTTAGACTCAAACCCTAGCATGCGCCCAATACAATTTTCTTTAGTAAAATCAATCTCAAATGAACTGTTTATCTCACATTTAAGTGTATTGTTGTTTGCTCTAATGATAAACTTTTCTGTGGGTATTTTAGATTTTAGATAATCGTTAATTTCATCTAACTCATATGCACCGTGTGGAATATTAATCACTTGCAAATGAGATGGATTTGTTCTAAAATAAAATCTATCGTTGCCTGCATAAATGTTTCTAATGCTGTTGCAGCCGTAAAATCCAACCAATCCAATAACGTATTTCTTCCCCAAATCTAGCTCTATCGGTGGATAGAAGTTGTAGCTAGCTGTGTTACCAACACCTTCTAAACTGAATGTTATTGACATAACTGAGAAAATTTGATGTTGTGCTGATTATTTATATAAAAATTGTAGGCATAGGTGTCCGCAAATAATTGTATTAAACTCTTGATCTTGGTTGTAATTATAATATATTTTACACCCCCGAAAGTAGTTAATCACTTCGTTTGGTGGTCGAATATTACCGAAACTATCGTAATACCATACCCTTTTACCACGCTTTTTGTAGCAAACCCAATGGGTACCTGGTCCTCTTTGGCTATCTAAGTTAATAATTCCAGATTCATTTTCCGTGGCAATTTAGGCATGCTATCTCTCATAAAAATATCCCTAAAGTACGGTACGTTTTTGGAGTATTTCTTTAAATCAGTATCCGTTAACGGTCTTTCGGGTAATCTATTCAGTTTTTTGGAAACGGTTTTAAGTATAATGCACCACCACCAGATTTGTTTGGTTTTAGATATAGTGCACCGCCTTTCTTATTCATGGAGCCTATAGCGACCGATTCCATCATGCGATTATGGCGCGATGTCTCTTCCTGCAATTTTTAGCATTTTAGCATCATTGACTGCTTTAGCAATTCCTGATGCACCGCCAGCTAAAGCACCGATTGCTGATAATCCTGCGAATAACGGAATAAGAAATGGTAAAACCCTCCTTGTTTAGGTAGGGGAATTACTCTAGGAACTTTAATGTTTTCTTTCCTCCTAAATTTTTACCACACGTTTTGCCGTTGAAAGCGCTGACTTTATTGTGTCTGTGAAATTTCCGTTAGGTTTAATTTTTTAGCTATTGTCTTCGTAAATGCAATAAATTTCCACCATTGCATTTCTTCTTCATATTAGATCGACGTTTACACCCCATTCCCAATTTTCTCTTTGCTTTCATGATGGTACTGACTGCTAAAGCTGCAGTTCGTTCACCTAGCGTTGCGTCTAATGATTTAAAGCGCTCCCAAGCTTTTTTGTAAAATTTTATCTGCTTTATGTCTACTTTCTAAATCTCGGTAATCTCTGTAACTGATATCATGAAGTTTGCACTGAGCATCTAATTGATTAATGCCGAGGTCACCGCGTGCGAGTCGTTTTTCCAACTTTGTACCAGGACCGCAATACTGGTAACCAGGTAAATGCAATTCAAACGGAAGTTTATTGATTAGACCATTCACCAAACCACCACCACCTACACTCTTTCGCTTCTTAACTAGCATTGTTTACATGGATGGATAGAAGGGGTATTTATACCTAAATTGAGAAAAACAAATCATAGTTATTTCTTTATTCAGTAAATGCTATACATTAGATAAGCAGGACGATAATACAAAATTTCCATTAAACATACAGTGTTATGTGAATTAATATTATACTTAGCATTTATAACATCATCAATATCTTTATAAATGTCATCATCACCACCACTGAATTCTTTCTCACGAAAACGACGGTAGTCAACAACTTGTTGTATGAACTTTTCATAAAACACACCAGATTGTAAGATTCAAGAAATTCCAATCTATAGCTTACTATATCCTTTAAATTGAATAGTTCTTCTATACTATGTGAGTTGAATGTACAAGAACAGCACTTGTAGTTTTCTATCATAACAGTTTTCAAAATTCTGTCATATCCTTTAATTAATTCCCAATTGTAATAAATACCAAGATTACTAGATAGAGATTCATAATGTTGATCATAGATTATATCTTCTTCATTTACATTTGACCAATCAATTTCATTTTCAATTTCTTGAGATCGAAAAATTGTAATTCTACATATGAATGCCATCTTAGAAGCTCATTCCATTCCTTCATATCCAACACTACATTATTGCTTTGATCACAATTACCCACCAATACGCACCACTGGTGCAAGGTTGAGGTGTGTACTGTATCCAATTTCCAGATGTTTTGCATGATGAGTATCGTTCGATAGTTTATAATAACAATCGATTAAGTATTCCTTAGCTGCTTGTTTATACACTTCATCCTTATATTGAAATGATGATGCGCAGTCAGTCTTAGCAGAAGAATAACCTTCATCGTGTTTCTCTTCATTTTACTACTACTACTACCATCACTATTTTGACAGCACCAACAAAATGTTAAATTATTCAGATTGTTACTGCAATGATGTGATGTATCCATATATAACGGTGAACTTCTGAGTTTGGATCGTTCCAGAAATGATTTTATTGCTACTTGCATGACTTTACTTGCTCACAATTTCACTATGACTAAACTGCTTAAGAAAATAATTCTAGTATTTCAATTTTACATATGGTGGGGTGCTACTATTAAAAAGAAAATGTTATGTTTGTTGTTTTGCCAGCTGCACCCAAACTACTTATAAACACATCCTTCGTGTTTAGGAGTGTTTTAAATTCTTCAATTCGTGTTTCTTCTTTTGAAATACACATAAAAGCGTTCCGGTAATACACATTTAAAATCACCCGTTTCTATCACTATACGTTCACCGTACTTAGTATTAATTATATCCATATTCGTTACTTTATACTTTCTCGATATATCGAGCTCGCACGCATTCTTAAAGGGTTTGCAATAGGTGCTTTGGTTTAACCCTGTTAATTCCATATTTAACAATTATGTGTTGCAGACTGATCTCAACATACAGCTCGCTGCAGTTTATATAAGAAATATGCGTCCTACATATTACAACATGCTTAAACTTGTTAAATACCTACTGTTGACCTTGACTATAAATATAATATGATGATGATGATCAGCTCCAAAATTTATATTTCCGCTAAAAAGTTTGACCTTGAAAATTATATTCTTAGATTTATGATTACCTTGCAATTTCTATTTTTAGCTTTTCACCTTGACCTTTTTATACTTCTAAGAAATATGACACCACCGTAGGTCAATAACCTTTGACCTTGAAAACTATTTTTAGATTTATGATTACCTTGCAACTTCTATTTTTAGCTTTTCACCTTGACCTTTTTATATTTCTAAGAAATATGACACCACCGTAAGTCAATAACCTTTGACCTTCAAAACTATTTTGATTTATGATTACCTTGCAACTTTTTAGCTTTGACCTTGACCAACTACATTTTAAATCTCCCGCTTAAAGTTCGACCTTGAAAGAGCTCCAAAAGCTTCCGATTTCACCACCAGAGGGCGAGTGACTCCAAAAATTTAAATCCCCCACCGCAAGCATGCTTGAGACGTGGAGCGCGTTCTGGCATAACGAGAAAACTCACTTGACCTTGAAATAAATCCCCATAAGATTTACATGGGTGACCTTGAACTGGTCCAGGATCGGCCTTATATGTCTACTTTTATTTACTTCTACATTATGATAAGACGCGTTATCAGTGACCGCTTCTACTCTGGGAGGTATATTAGGTATTAATTTTTCTTGCAACAATGTTTCGTAATTTTCTGCCGCACGTCATCATGGTAATCGCCGCTTTCCATCCTGTTTTAAACATAAGTGGGCAATTCGAAATGAATCCCATATCTCCACTAGAGCAAACAATGATTAACCTCTTTCCTTTAGAAATTGGTGTGAATAATCCGGACGACTCCAACTCTTGAATGGTGTATGTGCAGCGTTAAGTTTCATCCAAGTTCACGATTGGTCTGCCCTCATCTCTATAAAAATTTCAACATTTGTAAACAATTTACCCGTAATGTTGGTATATCATTCCTTTCCACAAGAATTTTCCTATTATCCTGCGTCTTTTTCCACTTGAATCCAATTTTTAGTAGTCGGTACAAGTCGATCTCTTGCCTATCGACTGTAGTTCATTTCCCAATTTTTGTTGGAGATTATCAATTGTAGGTCGGCAGCATAATTACCGGAATGATTCTAAACTCGATAAAGATAAAAGTGTTGTCACTTGATTCTTTAAGAACATTTATTGTCTCCTACGGTGTATTTCTTTTGGTATAATACTGTACATCGAAAATACGTTCTAATTTGGTTATGTGAAAATTGTGGAACACTTTCTTCTGCCTACTGTACTACTTTGGGAACCTTCTCTGTTTCATCCTCGTCATCTGAACCAAAGAATATATCTAAACTTAAAACCAATGTAACTGCCATTCTTTCCATCTTTAGATTTGTTCACACAGTTAGGTTATGATTATTGTTTAGATTACCCTTCATCGTTAAGCGTTCGATAAAACCATTGTTCAAACGGATTCTACTTGAAGACATTTTTCATCACGTAATTCAATCAATGCGTTTCCATGCACTGTTTTGCGATGACTCCGAACGCAGATCACACTCACAAAACTTTAAATCTAATTGATAATTTTAGCTTTATACTCAACAATCAATACGTGTATCTTTTCTTACAAAAGTGTTTTACGAATTTTCAAAACTCGGCTTAAACATGATTAGAGAGCCACCATGTTTCACTTACTACAACCACATCGTAACTTGCAAACAAACCATGCTCCCTAAACTCAGAGAAGAACTTGAAATAAACCTCACGTTCAAGTCAGACTAGAGATACTAGAGATCATCGTACATTACGAAATAGATATTTACATAACAGTCAGGAAAATGTTGATTTACTGTCGATGAGCCATATTGAAATACGAGACACTTTGTGCCCAGTATCTTAAAGCTCCGAGTCAAGTGAGACATTTAACTGACGAGTCCATGTATATTATATTTTCTGAAACCGTCAATTATCATAAAAATGTATTGTAAAACTATTAAGGATAAAGATGTTCTATAAATATCCAGTAGTGTGCTTCACAACTCCTCTGGTTACTGAGGCGTCCGAAACAGTTAATCAAGTTTTAATGTTAAAAACCTTGATAGCTTCTATTTTCATGACTAGTCCAGAAAATTCCTGCTCCAAAATGTTTGTGTATGGAACATGACTGAGATTCTACTTTACCATTAAATCTAATAAAAAAACAAAAATTCGACATTAATGAAAATAGATATTTTGTAATAATTTTGAAATAACACTTAAAACTAAAAATGGATTTACTAAACCAAACCCAAAATAAACATTAATTATCACGACAATATTGTTATAAGTAGATGGAGCCCTGCAATCCCCCACCACTATTAATCGGATGCATCACAATTAAAAGGATTTGGGGATGGGCGTGGTCACGTGACCCCGCCCTTCTCCCATGTGACCACGCCGGCTTAGCGGATTGGTCATGCGCGCCATACGTTCTGATTGGAGGATCTAAGGGTAGGGACCACGCCCCCTTCCGACTGCTTGGTCGTGCGCGTGCATACTACCCAAGGCAGCGCGTTTTGATTAGAGGGCCTAAGGGCAGACCACGCCCCCTGGTTTCTGGTTCGTTTTGGCGACCATTTTTGTTTTGACAGCCATTTTTGTTTTGGAGGCCATTTTTGTAATTGTTATCCATTCCTGTTCTGGTTTCCGATCAGAGCAGGTCGTTAAATTAGAGCTAATTACTCTGTAATTAACTAGTAATTAACCAAATTCGATTCTATCGGCCGGTATCTTAACGATGCGCGCCATAGACCAAGGTCTACGACGACGACGATGCCTCTCGACAGATTTCAACGTCAGCGAAAACGAGGTATGGTACGGTTAAGCCGGGTAACTACCATCAACGAGTACCGCAGGATACCGTCGCTTCTGTCTTCCGTGAACGCCGAAGCGACGCGCCACCAGCGCCACCGCTCAGAAGAAGAAGGCCGAAGAAGACATCCGGCAGAAGACGTCGCCCCGCCAGCCGAGACAACAACTAGAGCAGCACCGCCGCCGCAAGCCGCCGCCGCCGTAGCCGCCGAAGAGAAGAAGCGAAGACCCCGTCCTGGATCCACCAGGATGACTTCGTGGCGCAGAAGAAACCGAAGAAGATGACCGTCCGCCCGCCTACGCCGCCACCGACGAGCAACGTACCACGCCCTGAGCAGTACACGGACACCGCCACAGCGATAAAGGCCGCAGCAACCAAGAAAAGGTAATTTCCAAAAACTGGGTTTTTTGCGAACTAAAAGAAGATTTCACCAGGGCCAAACTTCGAAATTATACAGCCTCCCAAGGACCAGACAGGCTGATGAGGTTCGATTTCAAACCTATCACAAACAGCGTCTTGCCAAGGTAGTAATACGTGGCTTAGAGCATCAAGCGGATGTAAGCCCATTTGACGACCAAAATTAATAATTTTTGTTTTAATGAAGAAGAGCGATTGGTTTTGGTACATACCGAGCGAGGAGGACAAGAAAATTTAACCTCGGTAGTAGTCGAACCTGAGGGAAAACATCATTCACCGGTGTCAATTTTACGCACGCGGCTCGGGCGGCACGGTGAATGCGCCGGTGATCACCAAGCAGTCGATTTGAGACCTGCGTTAACTGGGTCCCGTATGGAAGTTTATGCAACAAGGAAATAAGCACCCAGCGACCGCCGAAAAATTTCGACTACCGTCAGCTGTGGACCAGGCAAAAAAACCAATTGCCCCCGTTACCCCGGATAATCTGTTATTCGCTTATTGACCTTTAGTCAATATGAAGAATACCTGTCATCCTAAGGTGGCAGAGGCACTCTAAGGTGGAATCTGCGACTGACTTTTTTTTTACACAGTCAATGGCTATTTATAAAACACGACGGTCATAAGTCTTGCCGAGATAAGTATTTAGTATCGATTTTTAATTACATAATCTGTTCTGTTAAATCGACAGTGTTACATTTACTAACACATATTTTTATTCCAGATACAACCTAGCGACAACAGGACAGACACAACGAACACACCAATAAAGATCACCACACAACACGCCTCAAATTCAATTCCAAATTAAATCTTTTTTTTTTTATTACAAAAATTAGCACCTCATGATTGTACAATACAATAACAAAAACAGCGCAACACCAACAACAAGGGAATGACCAGGGCTGAAGAGGAGAAGGACTCCTGAACAGTCCACGACAAGATACACAAAAGCTAAAATAAGTAATCACTAACACCATAAGCATGAGCAAACTAAAAAAAAAAAAAAAAAAAAAAAAAAAAAATTGTTATGGCGGCAAAACTAGGAATTTTAAATAGCATTCTAATAAAGGAGGGCAATTCTACCTCATAAAACAGCTAAAGGGCTCCTGAGTTTGCTCTTCGTCACTTGTCGGATCTGCGCTCCCTTGTCGGTCCTCCTTGTTTATTATGGCGCGGAAACTAGAAACTATAGGTCCCCGGAACTTGTTCTCAGGTCTTCGCCCCTTGTCGGTCCCCCTGATTGTGTGTGGCCCAATCTAGTGTTGTATTTTTAAAACTAATGAATGTTTTGTGTAATAGAGGTTGATCGTGGTTCTACCTAATAGCATATTTTTAAAGTAGATTTAATTGTTATGACGGAGAATTTAAAATAGTATTCTACTAATGGCGGCTCGCATACTATCTCCTAAGACACCGTTATACCTCTTAAACTTGTCACTTGTCACAGAGTCCCACTGCAGCGGCCCCTTGTTTGTTTGTAGCGCCCTCTAGTGTTGTATTTGTAAAAAGCTAATTGTAGGTTTGTCCAATAGGGTATGCTTCCATCAAACGGTATATTTTAAAAGTAATGGGATGTGAGAGAATGGCGCATCTAGTTGTGTATTCTGTAAAAAGCTAAATCAGATTTCTGAAAAAAATTCTGGTCGTGGTTCCGCTTTAAAAGTATCGGAAGGGGGTAAAACTTAAAATTGAAAATAGTGTTCCGAAACTAGGGTCTCTTGGGAAGTAGGTGATTCCTGTGATACAGGTAAGAAAAGGGTGAAAGGTTTTAATAGTTTATTACATGCAAATCAATAACTATAATACTTAATCCGCAGATGCATGCCACAAAATGTTATTGATTTTAAAATAGAGTAACATTCATACCTTTATATAATTAACTAAACAAACACCTGAGATAAAATCTATAGAATAAAACGACGCTATTGCAGAGTTGGTTTATGAACTCAACTTATAAGGATAAATAATATACTAGAATTTTTAACGACATTTTTGTGAACAATATCAAATAAAATATATATTAAAAATAATAGTCATACCTTAAGACGTGCTTTCTTTCTGCTATTCTAATAATAACTGTTGTTGGAGAGTTGTTTATTGAGATATGTATACCGTGTATATACACGCACACGCACACACACGCAAACACACACGCACGCACACACGAACACCCACGCACACACACCTATACACACACCTACACACACACACACACACACACACACACACACACACACACACACACACACACACACTGTACTAGGTTTTTAATAATTATCGGGTTTCGGTCATACACACCTACTATCCGGGTTTTGTAATGTGGCTAAACAAAAATGTAGACAAGAACATGTACTTTGCTATACATCAACCGTTTTTCCTATACACACCGTATTTTAGGGGATATTTCATAATTTCTGATGACCCGATATTTACTGTTGATTCCCGATCTGTGTAAGATCCGATAATTACGTTTATCGCCTAAGGAATCTGTGTAAAGGCCCGATAACTATACCTCTTGGTTAAGTCGTGCGAGACCCGATAATCTTGTTATAGTAGTGCCGGGGAGAGAATGGGAATATAATTATTACTGTTAAATGCATCTGTTTCTCTTTATCTTAGTGCGAAGTTCCCACTTAAAGAAAGACGGGTTATATAATATACGTCTGCAATATATTTTAAATGCAGGACTTAAAAACGTATGTCGATTCTAAAGTCAAAGCGCATGACGCTGTCAGATGTCTTCTTGGCAATTTCACCTCAAATTCGTATTTCGTTTGGTATGATCGCATCGTGTTTTGTAGTTACAATAATTTATTTAGTTTCCATTGCATTTGTAAACAACAGTTTTGTTCAAAACTATTATTATTAATATTCACTATTACGAAGTAAGTTTATAATGTAAAATGTATTTCCAATTTATTGAATGCATTTATTTATTTTGCAGCAAATAATGATGTCATTAAAAGGTAAATCTTTGAAAAGCCAAACTCAAGTAATGTTAATGAATATACTGCATTATTTCGAGATGGAACGCGATAACGGGGGGCCAAGTTTACCTTTAACTTCCATTATCCAGGTACCCTAATAATTTCCACTATTAAAATTGATATTTATATAACATTAGGTTGCAGCGAACTACTCTTGCATGCGGTATTTCCGAGAAAACCGTAACTCGGGCAAAGGAAAGAATAGCTCTCTCTATAGAATCTCGGAAATCGGCGCCGGATTCACCGCAAAAACATAGGCTGCGTTTGAAATCGAAGTCAGAGGATGTCGACGAATACGTAAAAGACGTTTTGAAACGAAAATTTTACACCATTCATGCATCTGGTAAATAATTCAGAAATTATTGTTGAAATGGAGTTAATCACTGTTTAATTTTAGGCTCACATATTACTATCGAAAAACTCCAAACAGAACTTAAAGAAGATAAAATATTTACCTTCAGTAAAACGAGTTTGAAACAATTGTTACACAAAATTGGTTTTGAATTTAAAGTTGACGCTGAAAGAAGGCGTTTAATGGAGCAGGTTCATATTGCTGGTGCTGGAGCAATATTTTTGCAAAAATATTTTGTTAATAAAAGTTGTGAAAGTAGTTACGATCCTGTCTTTTTGGATGAGACGTGGATTTTTAGTCGAGGAAGCGTTCGAAAATCATGGCATGATAATGATTTGAAAAGCACAAAAAACAAACCGCTAGGAGAAGGGAAACGGTAATTAAAATAGTCCGATTTGTTAAAAATATTTTTAACCGCACAAATTTTAGTTTTATCATACTGAGTGCTGGCAACAAGGATGGTATTTTCCAGTAAAAGTAAGACAGCAGATTGCCACGATAATATGAACGCTGATTTATTTAAAAAATGGTTTCAAGAACAGCTTTTACCAAAATTCGTGACAATGACAATTCCAGTTATCATTCTACATTAGTAGAAAAATTACCTTCAAGTAGTTTGAAGAAGATCTTCAATTTTTATGAAAACACAACATTCCTCATTCGCCAAGAATTTACAAGTTCCAAAAATATATGCAATTGATGACCGCTCATCAATGGGGACATCAAATTTTACGTTTACCTCCGTATCACTGCCAATTCAACCCTATCGAGTTAATATGGGCAAATTGTAAACAGTATTACAACAAAAACGTTGGAAGACAGGGCTTCAAGGACGAGAATGTTTTATCGCTATGGAAGGATTCATTAAATCAAGTAATTGGAGAATTGTGGCAAAAGTGTATTTTACACGCTGAAAAGGAAATGAGCCAGTGGTGGGACGTTCAGAAAAGAGCTGAGGGAATGGTAAAACCTCTAGTAATCAATGTCGGAGAGTTGAATGAAGATAATAGTGAAAGTGATGGTGATGACTTTTAATTATAAGATGTCCAATATTTGAATTTAAAGCAAAAATTAGAATCTTAGTTGCTTTATAACATTGTAAAGAATTACTATATTTAACATATACCTCTGTAGCTGTACTTACTGAGATTTTTAAAATCGGTTATATTATTAACTAATAATAAATCTCATTTTTAACATCCAATACAGTGCATTTATTTATGACAAAATCCGTTATTTATAAGTGACTTCGATAACCAAATTGGAGTCTTGACTCTTTTGACGAAGTGAGATCTGTCGTCTAAAAACGATCCTCCGCAATTAATCAAACCTTTCGCACTTTATTCGGACACTGCCTACTGCTAGCTAATTCGTTTCTTATTGAAAAAAATTGATATAATTAATTTGTAACACAGATCCAAAACGAAATTTTGTTGACCTTGTCTCGGTTCTGATAATCGTTTACAGTTGTACAATATATTTTTATCATATGACTACCCACACTCAGTGGACTTTACATGCCAGAATAAGTGCGAACAGACCTTAAACGAAATTCGATTTATTTATACGAGTGGATGGGGATTTTTAAGACCTTTAGGATGGTAAATCCCGAGACATTCGAACAATAATTTTATTTAAATTTGACAGCGCGGCTTAAATTTGAAAATAACCTAGAAACATTGACGATGTTTTGTTGGTATTTAAAATTACTAAGTATATGAACCAATAACGACATACGTTTTTATAATCTTATACCATCCTTTACTATAAGATGAGTCATAAGACACCTCTCGCCGGCCCGACTATAGGCGCAGAATTTGTGTATAATTTGCGCTGTTGCCAATTGTTATGGAGTGTTACAACGTAATTGTCGGGCATTTTTGTATCGCGTTATCTTCTCTGACGGGTTAATGTGCTATTATGCATTTGTGTTTGGAAACTTTTCAATTTACAAAGTAATGTGTCTACTTTCTTTTAATGCATTCGTTTAACTGGGTTAGTTACGTAACTCAGTTGCCAGATTGTTATTGATTAGAATATCATTTAAATCTGAAAATTTGTAATTAATTGTAATCGGAACAGAAGTCTTAAAAAAATTGTGATATTTCCTAGTCAATTCCGATTATGCTGAAAGAGTCTGTTAATTGTGTTATTTGAATTGCCATGCTGCATTTTTTCTTTCTATGATTTAGACATATTGTAATTATGTCATATAAGCATTAACTATTTAAGTTATGTATCATATAAGCAACTAGTGGAATAAATCCATTAAGAAACAAATACCAGAATGTTGGAAAGAAAGGAATGTTTACACCTTTCTAAATAACACTAAGAAATAAGCTTAATAAAGTAAAATACCGCATCTATCAAATATGCTAACGAAATATAACAAATACGACAAGACAATGAGTAAGACAATAGGTACAGGGTGATCTGTTATATTTTAAACCCATCACTATCTCGCTTATTCAAAGAAATATCGAAAAACTTTATATACCAAAGTTATGCAGTTTTTAATGAATTTTTATGTCGCGATATCAGAAGAAACAAAAGAACTTCGTAAATGACAAATATTTATCGAACCTTTGTTTTTTCTAATGGAGCACTCTGTATATTTTACGCTGTTCTGGTAAAAGTTTTCCTCTGATTATAAATATACAGTGTCCGTCTAAGTCTCCCCCCCCCCCCATCTATTACGTGAACCATAAAACTGAAATTAGTAAAATTTGGGGAAACCGAACTATATTAAGATATTACTACTGATTGAGTTTCAACCCAAAAACACCCATTAATGTTTTGAGGTTTTTGGGTTAAATCACTAGTAATATTTTAATCTTGTTGATGTAGTTGAAAAGGACTTGAAACGAGCTTTCAAATGAGGTACTACTTGCCATATGATCCCATTTAAAATAATTCTACAAAATGGCGGCTGTGCGCAATTTTTAAAAATTGCGTAACTAAATACCATCAAAAACATTGTATATGTGCCTTAATTCGGTTTCCCAAAATTGTATTTATTTCAGTTTTATGGCTCACATAGTAGGTTGAGGGGGCTTTAGACGAACACTGCACATAGTTTATGTGGTTTATTGCAAACTAATATTGTAAATGATTACAATTATTGAATATTATTACTAATTATTAACTAAAGATGTTCGAAATGGCTCGCTGTTTTCTTCTATACATCGTTGATGTCCCGTTTTTAATTTGTCAACCACCTTGCTTATCCACCCTGGATGGTTATTATAAATATTATTTATTTCATTGACGACGCTTTGATTAAAATATATTTTGTTTTTTAAAGTTCCCCAAGATGTGTCAAATCGGGACCATTTAGCAGCCATGATTTAATTCCATGTTTACCAATCCAAACATCGAAATTGGCATTTAAACCTCGAGTTACCTAAACAATGTTGTGCGGGGGTACAAAATCTTATTGCCAAATTGCGGTGTTAAATACAACATAAACTATACATATTTGTAATTAGAGGAACATTTTCTACCAGAATAGCACTTAAATTAGATATAATTTACACAGGGTGTATGCCATTGTTTGTTTGAATTGAATTCTGCATCGATTCTTATTAACATTCCAAGTTCTTCACTACTACTACTAGTTTATCTTTATTTGCTTATTTTTACAATATTGCAAAGTATTCTAATTTTACACTTTCAAATTCTACTATTTACCTCACACTGTCTGTATTTTCACTTCTGTCCCCTCTCTCATTATCTGCTTTCTCCTTTCCAAAGTTTCCTCCATCCACTCCGCTCCCGCTCCCGTTTCCTCGAGTATTTCTTTTACACTCCTGTCATCCTCCCTTAACTTTCTACACATTTCGCCACATATTCTCCATGTCTTCCCCACATAATCTGCAATTTCTTTCTTTCCTCTCTTCTCCAATACTTGTTTCCTAACTCTTTATTACCGCATCTGAACTGCGTTATCATTTTTTTCTTTCCTTTCTTCCCTTCTCCTATCGGATACTCTGGTATCCCTTCTCCTTTAGTTTTTCTATACTTTACGTTGTGTTTTGCTTCTTTTATTTTTTTCCATCGTTCTTGCTATTGTACATCCATGTTTCTTCTTATTATGTCCTCTCTTACCCTCACTTGCTCTCCCTTAATCTCTCTACGTCTGCCCTCGCATACCCATTTCTTTTATAATATTCTTCTCTGCTATCTTGAGCGTAATTCACTCTCCCTTCCTTTATCTCTTTCCAGGATGCCTGTAATATTCTACATTCCCTTCTTTCTCTCATTTTTTCCTCATACTTTATTGCCCTTTTTCCCGCCTCTATTCTTATTTCATATTAAATATTAAATTATATATTAAATATATTAAAGAGCAGCGTCCTTTTCCCTAAGTCCTAAGCTCCACACTTGTGCTATTAATTTATTTCCTTTTCTCACCCTTGCCTTTATATGTTCCCCATACTTCTTGTCCTGTCTCAACTTATATACCAGATATGTGAATTTATTCACCTGCTGCACTTCCTCCTCCATCCATTTCCACTCTTCACTTTTCCTTCTCCTCCCTCCCTTTATAAATAACAGCATCTTTGTCTTGTTTGTATTTACTTCCAGTTCTTTTCCTTTCATGTATCTTTCCAACGTCTTCATCATCTCTTTCATTTTTTTTCCTCTTTAGCCACCAACACTATATCGTCTGCGTACGCCAGCGACTAAACCTTCAGTTTCTCTACCCCCACTCCACCAGTCTGCTGTCCTCTTAATATTTCCTCCAAATCCCCAGTATATACCGAGAACAGGTTTGGACCCAATGAACATTCCTGTGTCAGGCCTTTCCCTGTGATGAATTCGTTACTCACCTCCCCATTCACTCTCACCCTACTTCCCGTTTTCTGATGTATCTCCTTTCAGCCAGTGCTTCGTTTTTTTCTCAGGTATTCCCATAGCTTTTCCCTGTTCACTTTGTCGAACGCCGCTTTTAAGTCCACAAATAATGCCACCATTTTCCCGCTTTTCATATTTAATTCTTTATTTCCCAAGTATTTCAAAGTATATACGTTATGTATTACTCTTCTTCCCATCCTGAACCCAGTCTGTCCATCTGGTAGCAGTTCCTTTCCTTCTATCTGTTTCTGTAGCCTTCTTCCTATATCGTATATATTTTGTATGCCGTATTTATTACTGTCACCCCCCCCCTTATAATTTTCCACTTCTTTTCTGTCCCATTTTTTGTTTACCGGGCATATTATTCCTTCTCTCCCTCTGCCCGTGAAGCCTTCCCCTCTCCAAATTTTGTTAATTATTTCCATCATCCTTGTCGCTACCCTCTCCCCTCTACATACCCACCCTTTTCCTTGTATCCCGTCTTCTCCCGCCGCTTTACTTTTTGATTACTTTCAATATTGCCTCTCTTACATCCTCTTCTTTTATTCCTTCCCCTACTTGATCTACTTGGTAAAGTTCTCTCCCTTGTCTTGATAATAAAATTAGAATTGATTTCTAAATAACTTAACTGTTTGTAAGTTAAACCATATTTGCTTTATTATTTGCTTAAACCGCCACAGTCATATTAAATCACTAACACTTGGGTGCGATCGAAAGCCTTAGTTCATTACTTTTTTACTTATTCTATTTCATGCCTTTTTGTTAAGATCTATTCGGAATTAGTGGTAAAAAAAACTAAAATCGATCCATTGGTAACATTGTTCAATCGTTACAGTACAAGTGACATTTCGAAAATTTTTAAACTAGGTATGGGAAAATTTTTATAAGTCACTTTCTATGCTTTAGTAGTAGAGAACTTAGCTTCTCTATATCACTCGCTTTCTTTTAGTAGTGTACCATCTAGAAGTCTGTTGACTAAGATTAAAAATGTATTACATTGTTATAGGTACTGAAAAATTGTATTCCCAGGTTCCCAAGTGACCGCTGTATTTGTATAAGATATAATTACATTTTTTTCTAGAAATCACACATATCACAGATCACAAGATACATAGTTGTTTTACGTTATTCTGCGTGCAGTTATACCCTTATACAGAAAAATCTCAACTCTGCTACACTTCAGATTGATTAGAACCTACAATTTGTAGAAATGCAGCAAATTTTTTCAGAGAGAAAATTTTTTTTACTATTTATGTTATTCGGTTTAAGTGTGTGTGTTGTTTAGCTGGTTGTAGCGTGCTGTATGTGATTGATCCATTTTGGTTTGCCGGCATCTTGCGAGGTCGTCATCGAATAAATGGGGGGATGCGGAGGGCATATGGATTATTATCTAAGGTTTCTTCTCTTCTGTCCTCGGGACTGTCTTCAATAAGTTGTAGTAGGATTATGGGGGGTTGAATTTCAGTTTGGGAGTGGTAAAGATCTCTCTGGTTGGGATTGTGTCGCTGAAAATTCTTTTGTGTGCAAAGTTTGTAATGTTTGTATTCTGTGTGTGATAAGTGGTATGTTTGCGTGCTCTATTGTGAGCTCGTTAGGGTACCTGAAACGTATCCTGTTTATGCGTCTGAATATTCGACGTTCACAGGAGGCGATAGAGGAGAGGTGATTAGGGTTTATGTTTGTGTATGTTGGTGCTTGGAAATCCTCAACAGGACGTATGTTGTGTATGTTTTGTAGGTGTGTTATAGTGTTTTGGAATGGCAACATCTGATTTACCCTGGAGGGCGCCTAATAGGTTTGCTCGGTTCCTTATCCCGTTAAGTGTTCTTTGTACATCGGGGAGCCAATTTAGGGTTTTAGTGAAGAGGATTCCTAAGTAATTGACTTGTTGGATGCCGGAAGAGCATTGTTTGGGTTTAGTGGGATTGACGGAGACTCTACCGGTTAGCCCAGTTGGAAAAGTTCCGGAGGGTTTTGGATATGAAACGGGAGGCCGTGTCGCTGTTCTGATGCACCGCCTAGAAGGAAGTGTCATCCGAAAACTGCGCAACAACTACTCCTGGTTGTGTTACTTCTGGAATGTCGGAAGCGAAGATAGTGTGAAGGATCGGGACTAAAGCAGAACCTTGCGGTACATCTGCTGTGGGTTGAACCGGATTGCAGAATGCGTTGCCTACTTTGACTCGGACTGGCCGATTAGTCAGGTACGAGAGTAGAAGTTTGGGGAAGGGTGTTAAGGGTGCGGGTCTTGTGAAGGATACCGCCGTGCTAGACCCTGTCAAATGCTTGCTTAATGTCCAGAAACAGAACCAGGTTTCATTGATTGTGATTGACTGCTCTGATGGTGTCCGTAAGCAGCAGAGCAGAGCAGAGTTGGCTATTAGGAAGTAGTTCATTAAATTCAAGATGGTCTCTAGGTCGCCTGGCTAGAATCTGCTCAAAGCATTTTTCGAGGTAACTCAGGAGGGAAATGGGTCTATAGAAAGAGGGCATGGTCACGTCGGAGTGCGGTTTTGGTATCATAACGGTGGAGGCCGATTTCCAGTCCGTCGATAGGATTGGGAATTTATTATAATTTTGAGATTTAGACCGTCATGACCTGGGGCTGAATTTTTTAATATACGCTTTGACCGGATCTGGAGTGATGGAGGCATAAAAGGGATTCTCTATTGACTCTCTAGGAGTTACTTGAACTGGGTGTCGAATTGAGGATTTTTTGGGGATCAAAAATGGATTGAAGGTGAAGATTGAAGAAGTCGGCTTTACCTTGGTCAAAGGAATAGGTTGCCCTGTGGGTCAGTTAAGTGGGATTTAGAGGTTACCTTCCTTCTGGTCGGTCTATCAAACTGTTGCCAGAAGAGTTTTCCATTTCTGTAGTGTAACTGCGAGGTGGCTTTGGTCCAGGAGTCTTCGGCGTGTTTTTTTGCTTCTCGCCTGAATAAGGTGTTAAGGCGATTGTGTTTTGAGAGCCGGATCCCTAGATCGCAACAATTGACGATAAATTCGTCCTTTCTCTTTGGTCCAGTTCACGATGCACCTTGGGATCGGTTTGCAGGAAATGTCACATTAGTAGTAATAATAGATCTTCCAAATTCTATTTTCTCTACTTAATCTTGTAAACTTATTTTTAGTGTATTATTTTCTTATTTTCAGAATTAATTAAGATTTCCTTTTTCTCGAGCTGCTCATATATTAAATATGTAAATTTTGAGGTCATGTAGTAAACGATTATTTTGTATAGAAACAATTGAAAAATTCAATTCAATTATTATCTGTTTCTTTTTTGCTTCATGGTAATTTGTGGATACAAGTTAAAATAGATGAATCAGTTTGTATTAATATAATATTTTGCTTAATACTAATATATTATATAAACATATATCTGAAAATGCGTAGTGTTCTTAATAAGGAACAAGCGTTTAAAATGAAATTTAGTGATGATAATCAAACGCATAATAATTTAAATGCAAACATACAGGGTTCGCCAGTGAAGCGGGAAATTTTGAAGTGCTCAGTTTTTTCAGAAAATGTTTATTATCAAAACTTTTTCTTACAGGTTTGACTAGAGGAAAGTATGCCATTTTATGTCTTAAAAATAATTCCGCTCAAGTGAGAGCCATCTTTCTGTAAACACTCTTCTAATCTAGATTGAAAATTTTCCATTACTCGGCGGAGCAGGATAGGTTGAATTCGCTCAATTTCTTGTGTAACGTTTATTGCTAATTATGGTAAGGTTTGTGGTCTATTACTGTATACCCTGATCTCCAGAAATCCCCAAAGGAAAAATCACATACTGAAAAATCAGGGGATCTTGCGGCCCACGAAATGTCACAATGTTTGGAAATGAGTCGGTTCGGAAAAAGTTCCCTTAAAGCATCCATAGACACGCGAGCAGTATGACTTGTAGCCCCGTCCTGCTGAAAATACTTGATGTCCGGAAACCTAGGCAACTATTCCGTCACAAATGTTCTGATAATGCGTGTGCAGCGGTTTTCCGTAACAGTTGTGGTGTTTTCTCTATCGTCTTGGAAAAAATATGGCCCAATAATACCAGATGATGAAATTGCGCACCACACTGTAAGTTTCGGGCTTTTGTTGTAGCTCTCCTGGGTTTTGGTCTTTAATTTTGTAAGGGTTGAAATATAAGTCTTTATGTAAAATTCGTCGTAACGATGTGTCGCTAATGTTTAGTGTAGAACCATGTTTCACTGCAGAACACAATGGACTACGTGTTAATGTTACTCAGACTCTATCAATGCTTTCCTCCGTTCTTACTTGCCCTTTTATGCTTCAAGTTTAATGTGGAGCCAGTCTCTTCAAACTTTCTTACCCACTGTATAATTGCATGAGCGGACGGCACACTTCTATGTCGTGGAACATTGAAATTATTACGAAACACTCGTACCATTTTTATTGCGTTTTACGCAAAACGCACGCTGAACGCCTGGCCATTTCTCCAAGTTTCCGTTTCAATGTCAGTAACTGCTCAACAATAATCAAGTCATGGACACATTGACCTTTGGCAAAAAAAATTTGGCCGCACAATTTCTTGATCTTTCGGCATGCGATTTTTTGCAGGTTTCTGAAGAGCGGGGTATAGAGTAATGGACCACAAGCCTCTCCGGAATTAGCAAACAGAAAATTGAGCGAATTCAACGTGTCCTGCTCCGTCGAATAACCGTAAATTTTCAGTCTAAGTTAGAAGAGTGTTTCCTCTACTCAAACCTATAAAAAAACTTTTGAAAATACACATTTTCTGAAAAAATTGGGTACTTCAAAACAATATTAGCGTCGACTGGTAGACTTCAAAAAGATTAAAACCATAAAATAAAATTCTGACTCCGTTATTTCTTTCTACGGAAAATTTCCTTCATATCAAAAAAATCATCGAAATCCATCACGCGGTTGTCTTACAATCTGCGTGTACTAAATAACCCGATTATTTTAATATATAGGATTAGGATTTTTTACAAAACAATAACTTAAAACAAAAATATTTATTAAACAACATATTCGAATCGATACGGAGAATAAGGACTTGAGCGTAAGAGGCGAACTCAATTATACGTTTTCTTGAGATGAAGGTTGCGCGAGATAATATATTAAACGATAATGTGATACTGTCTCATGTGGCGAAAACGAAGAAAAAGAAAATGAAATCAGAATTTTTAACAGCATAGCACAGAGCATTGTCATGAGCGGGGCAGAAAAATGGCAACAAAACAACTACAGATAAGTACGAACAGTTAATAAGTTCAAATTGGTCAGGGAAGTGGTATAGACCCGTAAAACGAATGAATTACATAAACTGACAAACCAGCTGGAAGAAGTAATAGAGTAGCATTTCAAAACAAACATGACAAGAAATATCGAATATCTGGATCAACAAGAAATTTTGGAGAAAAAGAACGATTAAATCAAAATAGGAATAATAACATAATAATAATGTTTTTTCAATTTCTCAAATTTCAAAAAATTATTTCAACATATTTAACAATTTTAATAGATAATATTACTACTGACGAAGATAGCTGTAAGTGTTATCGGAACGTTTAGATTGTATAACTTTAATATACAAATACATCATTAAAAAACCTAAAAAAGATAAGTATTTAAATATGTGTAACAATGGTGAAAGTTTACATTTTCAAAATAGGAATAAAGTCTAGAAACAGACAATCGTTTCCAATTCATCATTTGTAACCGTTATCGTAACCCAAACTATAGTTTCTAACTGAGAAATGTATTAATACCTTTAGTAGTAATTTTCCCAGCGAGAAAGCTACCTTTAATCAAGTTGATTATTTTTGTTTTAACATATTTCCTACGTAAATAGAGCACACCAATAACACAAAAGGAAAGAATGGAATTAAGAATATGACAACGGATACATCCGAATTCCACCGTAACCTTTTTACCTTTCAACCTACATATACACATGTAGTTATAGAAGGTTATGCAATTGACCTTTTTTTCACTAACGCTAAATCGACTTATTAGCTATAATGTCTGTAATTGTGGATGTATGGATGTATGTGTCCACGATACCACCAGAACAAAAGAAAACGTAAGTACTAAAAATTTCGTATTTAAGCTTGTTTTCATTTCTCCTGGACGTGATTAGATTTGGGAAGTAAATTAATGAGCTGTTTTTAGTTTTTCTCAAACATTTCTGAAATAACTGTATATTTCAAAGATATAAAAACACCAATATATAAATGTTAAACATATAGATTAATTATGTTCTAGGCAATATTTTGGAACGACGCGTAATTTAGCGGCAAAAAAATTCCTCAAGTAGAATTTAAGTGTTAGTTAAATATTTTTAGATATCTGAATAATGATTAATTTTATAAGAAAATGCGTACACATATTTTTTAAAGAAAATTTAATTTTACATAACTTTTCTTTATAAAGTGTCTTAATATAAAGTAAAATAAGTCTAAAAATTAAATAAATATGATTGAAAATGATTAAACTGTATTATCCATATTTTTATAGCAGCGGGCAGCTTTGGTATTTTTATAGAAGCGGACGACTTTGGAATTTTTTCACGTTAGCATCTGTAATAAATATCTATTAACCTCTCTCTTACAGAAAGTTTTTTACGTCCATCTGATATAGATTATTGGTTTTGTTGCTGCAAAGTTGCCTATTTTTATACTGAATGTATTAAATAGAGGTTGTTTAATTATCCAATAAGAACTGTTGATTGATTTCACTTCTTTTAATTTCCACTTTGAAGGTTAGAAGGTCGTGCAGTATTCCACACCAGATATTTAGATCAAATATAGTATTTTTGATCTAGCCCATTTATGTAGGACATATGTAGGACAAAAATGTTCCGCTTTAACAGTAGCTAATGCACAAAAGTAAGTATGATTTCAAATCATATTTTAGATACGTAATACATGTTGGTTTATAACTATGAAAAACCAAATAAAAGTCGCTGCGTGCTCACAAATAATAATTTCTTCACTAATCAACACAAAATTGAGTACATTTGTGAAATAATATTTTTTATTGTAATAGTCAAGACATTTTACACCATTTATAAAACGAAGATAGCGCTTTATAGTGTAATTGCTTTAACAAAAGGGTCAAACGATACTCCATTGAAATAATGTTTTTCTTCTTTTGGACGAATCAAATACATCCATTTTAACAAGCACACGAATTTTGATGTTTAGGTTTAAAACGATAAGAGTATATTATGGTAGCATTGTGGATTAAAAGCTATTAAATAGGTAATTAAATAGGTAAAATACGAAACCTAATGCAATCCAAACACAAAAAAAGGATTCGTTAACAAATCATTCTAGGAACAAATTTATAATGTTGCGGAATTAAAAAGGTTTCCCTATGTTCTCATTAATAGCTTAAATTAAAATTAGCAAACGGCAAACATGCACATGGTCTATCTTTTGTTTACAGAGCTGGTATTAGAAGCATTAGTTTAATTTGCGCAAAACGTAAAATTAATCATAGCCAAATAATGTTTACCACATTAAGATAACATTGTATATCTTATAAAACGAGTTTTAGAAATTCTATCCGACAATAATTTTCAAAGGCATCTTTCATAACAGGTAAAGCCATTTTAATCAGTAACACAATTCACAACTTCTCAATAAACAACCGGTCATATCGTACAGTGCATTTATAAACAAGTCTGTACTAATATTTAGAGACTTAAAACCTTACACAGAAACACGAGAATTAGCAACAGCTCAATTAGTTACAAAGGTAACAGCACAACGTAGGATGTATAGAAGCCCCCTTAATTGTGTAAAATACGTCAAGCATACACACAGACACACAGAGAAACAGACACAGAGACACACTGGCACCCAGACACGCAGACACACAGACACACAGACACAGACACACAGACAAACAGACACAGACACAGACACACAGAAACACACACATACACACACACACACACACACACACACACACACACACACACACACACACACACACACACACACAACACACACCACACGCACGCACGCACACAGGCACACGGACAGACACACGACACACGGTCACAAGGACACACGGACACATGGACGCACGGACGCAGAGACGCACGGACGCACAGACGTACAGACGCACAGACGTACAGACGCACAGACGCACGGAAACACGGACACACGGACGCACGGACACAGACGCACAGACACACAGACGCACAGACGCACGGACACACGAATACACGGACACTCGTACGCACGGGCGCACCGACGCACAGACGCACAGACACACAGACGCACAGACGCACAGGCATGCAGACACACGAACGCACGGACGCACGGACGCATGGACGCACAGACGCAGAGGCGGATAGACGCAAAGACGCTCAGGCACACGGACACACGGACACACGGGCACACGAACGCACGGAAGCACGAACGCACAGACGCAGAAACACACACACACAGACACACACACACACACACAACACACACACACACACACACACACACACACACACACACACACACAGACACACACACGCACACACACACACACACAGACACACAGACAGAGACACACATACAGACAAACACATACAGACACACAGACACACAGACACACAGGTACACAGGTGCACAGGTACACAGACGCACAGCCACTCACACACACAGACACACAGGCACTCAGACACACAGACACACTGGGACACGGACACACAGATATACATACTCATAAACACACAGATACACAGACACACAGACACAGACACAAAGACGCACAGACGCACAGACGTACTGACGCACAGACACACAGGCAGACAAACAAACACACACACACCACGCACGCACGCACCACGCACGACACACGCACGCACCACCGCACACACGACACACACACACACACACACACACACACACACACACACACACACACAGACACACAGACACACACACACAGACACACAGACACACAGACACAAACACACAGACACAACACACAGCACACAGACACACAGACACACAGACGCACAGACACACAGACACACAGACACACAGACGCACAGACACACAGACCACAGACACACAGACACACAGACACGCACAGACACACAACACACAGACACACAGAACACAGACACAGACACACAGACACACAGACACAGAGCACACAGACACACAGACACGACACACAGACACACAGACATACAGACACAGACACACACAGACACACAGACACACAGACACACAGCACACAGACACAGACACACAGACACACAGACACAGACACACAGACACACAGACACACAGACACACAGACACAGCACACAGACACACAGACACACGAACACACAGACACAGAACACACAGACACAGACACACAGCACACAGACACACAGACGCACAGACACACAGACACAAAACACACAGACACACAGACATACAGCACACAGACACACAGACACACAGCACACAGACACAGACACACAGACACACGACATCAGACACACAGACACACAAACACACAGATACACACAGCACACACAGACACAACACACAGACACACAGCAACACACAGGCACACACAGACACAAACAGACACAGACACAGACACACAGACACAGACACAGACACACAGACACACACACACAGACACAGGCATACAGGACACAGACGCACAACAGACGAACAGAACCACGACCAGACGCACAGACATCAAACGCACAGAGACAGACACAGACCACAGACACAGACCACAGACACACAGACACACAGACACAGGATACACGGACACACGACACAGCACAGACCACAGACACAGAACGCACGGACACACAGGACAAACAGGACGCACAGACACTCACAACACAGACACAGACACAGATACACAGATACACAGACACACAGACACGCAGACATACAGACACACAGACACACGAACACACAGACAAACAGACACACAGACACACAGGCACACAGACACGCAGACACACAGACACACACACACACACACACACACACACACACACACACACACACACACACACACACACACACACACACAGACACACAGACACCCAGACACACAGACACACAGACACAGAAACACAGACACAACCACACACACACACACACTCAGACACACAGACACACAGACACAAAGGTACACAGGTACACTAACACACAGACACACAGACACACAATCACTCAGACGCAAAGACGCACAGGCGCACAGACGCACAGATGCACAGACGCACAGACGCACAGACGCACAGACCACAGCACAGACACACACAGACGCACACACAGGCACACGGCACACAGACACACGGTACGGACACACGGACACATGGACGCACGGACGCAGAGAGGCACGGACGCACGGACGCACAGACGTACAGACGCCCGGACGTACAGACGTACAGACGCACGGAAACACCGACACACGGACGCACGGACACAGACGCACAGACACACAGACACACAGGCACACGGACACAGACACACAGACCCACAGACACACAACACACAGACACAGACACACAGACACACAGACACACAGACACACAGACACACAGACACACAGACACACAGACACACAGACTCACAGACACACAGACACACCGACACACAGACACACAGTCATACAGGCCCACAGACACACAGATACACTGACACACGGATACGCAGACACAACGACAGATGTCACAGACGCGCAGACGCACAGACACAGACACACAGGCACAGTACACAGACCACAGACACACAGACACACACAGACACACACAGACACACAGACACACAGTACACAGAACAGACAGACACACACACACAGGCACACAGACACAACAGACACACAGAACTCACAGACACACAGACACACAAGACACACAGACACACACACACAGGCGCACAGACACACAGACACACAAACACTGACGATCACAGACACACAGACACACACAGCACAGACACACAGGCACAGACACAGACAGACACAACAGCAGGCACACAGGCACATAGACACACAGACAACACAACACACAGACACACAGACACACAGGCAGAGACACGACAATGACACAGACACACAGACACCAGGCGCACAGCGCACAGACACACAGACACACAGGCACACAGACACACACACAGACACACAGACACACACACACCAGGCCACAGACACACAGACACACAAACGCACGACGTAAATAACACAGACACACAGCACACAGACACAAGACACACAGGCACACAGACACACAGATACACAGACACACAGACACGCAGGCACACAGGCACATAGACACACAGACACACAACACAAGACACACAGACACACACACAGACACACAGACACACAGACAGAGACACACAGACACAAGACACAGACACACAGACACACAGACGCACAGACGCACAGACACACAGACCACACAGACACACAGGCACACAGACACAGAACACACAAACACAGACACACAGCACAGCAGAGCACAGACGCACACAGACGCACACAGACACACAGACACAGGACACAGACACACAGACACACAGGACACCAGGACAGACACGGACACACGACACACGGACGCACAGACAGACACAGACACACAGGACACACGGACCACGACAACAACACAGGCCACGGGCGCACGACGCACGCACAACGCACAGACACACAGACGCACAGACACACAGACCACAGACACACAGACACACAGACACACAGACACACAGACACACAGACACAGACACAGACACACGGACAAGCACAGACACACAGACACAGGACAACAGGCACACAGTCACACAGACACACATATACACAGACACACAGACACATAGACTCACAGACACACAGACACTCAGACACACAGACACAGACACACAGACACACAGACACACATGCACACAGACACACAGACACACAGACACACAGACACACATATACATACACACAGACACATAGACACACAGACACACAGACACACAGACACACACGCACAGAGACACACAGACACAGACACACAGACACATAGACGCACAGACGCACAGACGCACAGACACACAGACACACAGGCACACAGACACAGAGACACACAGACACACAGACACAAGGTACACAGGTACACACACACAGACACACAACACTCAGACGCAAAGCACGCACAGACGCACAGATGCACAGACGCACAGACGCACAGACGCACAGACGCACGGATGCACAGACTCATAAGTAAAGACACAGGCACCACAGGCACACGGACACACGTCACAAGGACACACGGACACAGGACGCAGGACGCAGAGACACACGACGCACAGACACAGACGACACAGACGTACAGACGCACACACACACGGACCACGGACACAGACACAGACACACAGACACAGGCACACGGACACAGACACACAGACCCACAGACACACAGACACACAGACACACAGAACAGAGACACAGAACACACAGAAACACAGACACACAGACACACAGACACACAGAACACAGCAACAGACACACAGGCTCACAGACACACAGACACACAGACACACAGAACACAGACCCAAGACACACAGACACACCACACACAGACACACAGACCACCCACAGAAACACAGATACACCACACGGATACGCCAAGACGCCAGAGTACAGACGCCAGACGCACGGACGTACAGACACACAGGCACACAGACACAGAACAGACACCACAAAACACAGACACACAGATACCGACCACAGACACACAGACACAGACAACAGAAACACACACACACACACAGACACACAAACACAGACACACAAACCACAGACACACAGACACACAAACACACAGACACACAGGCACACAGGCCATAACACAGACACAAACACCACAACACAAGAACACAGACTGATGCACACACAAACACAGCGCACGCCACCACGAACAGACACAGATGGCAAGACGCACAAGCACAAACAACACGCAACACACACCCACAGACACTGACGCACAGACGTTCAGACGCACAGACGAACAGACACAGACACGGACCCACGGACACACGGACACACGGAACACAACACACCACAGACTCACGGACGCAACACGACGCACGGGCCACGGACGACAGCATGGACACAGACGCACAAGCGCACAGACGCACAGACCACAGACACAGACACACAACAACAACACACAGGCACACAGCACACAGCACACAGCACACAGCACACGACACGACACACACACAGACACACAGATCCACAGACCCACAGGCACACAGACACACAGACATGGAACAGAACACAGACACAGACACAGACACACAGACAACACACAGACACACATACACACAGACACACATATACACAGACACAGACACATAGCACACAGACACACAGACACAAGACACGACACCAACAACACACAAAACCACCAGACACAAGACCACAGCACAGACACACAGACACAGACGCACAGACGCACAGACGCACGGATGCACAGACTCGCATAAGTAAAGACGCACAGGCACGCGGGCACACGGGCACACGGACACACGGTCACAAGGACACACGGACACATGGACGCACGGACGCAAGAGCACACGCACGACACAGACTACAGAGCCACGTACAGACGTACAGACGCACGGAAACACCGACACACGGACGCACGGACACAGACGCACAGACACACAGACACACAGGCACACGGACACAGACACACAGACCCACAGACACACAGACACACAGACACACAGACACAGAGACACAGAGACACACAGAAACACAGACACACAGACACACAGACACACAGACACAAAACAGACACACAGGCTCACAGAACACAAACACGACACACAGACACACAGACCACAGAACACAGACACACCGACACACAGACACACAGACATACAGGCCCACAGACACACAGATACACCGACACACGGATACGCAGACCAACAGACGCTCAGATGTACAGACGCGCAGACGCACGGACGTACAGACACACAGGCACACAGTTACACAGACACAGACACACAGACACACGGAAACACAGACACACAGATACACCGACCACAGAACACAGACACAGACAACAAACACACACACACAGGCACACAGACACACAGAACACAGACACACAAACCACAGACACACAGACACACAAACACACAGACACACACACTCACCACAGACACACAGACACATAAACGCACACGAAAACACAGACACACAGACACAAGACACACAGGAAAGACACACAGATAAACAAACACAGACACACAGGACACAGGCACATAGACACACAGACATACAAACACGCAGACACACAGGCACAGAGACACACAGACACAATGATGCACAGTCACACAGACACAGGCGCACAGGCGCACCGACGCACCGACGAACAGACGCACAGATGCATAGACGCACAGACGCACAAACAGACACACGGCATACAAACACACAGACACACAGGCACACGGGCGCACAGACGCACTGACGCACAGACGTTCAGACGCACAGACGAACAGACGCACAGACACACGGACCACGGACACACGGACACACGGACACACGGATACACGGACACACACACGCACAGACTCACGGACGCAAGAGCGCACGGACGCACGGGCGCACGGACGGACGGACGCATGGACGCACAGACGCACAAGCGCACAGACGCACAGACGCACAGACACACAGACACACAGACACACACACACAGGCACACATGCACACAGGCACACACAGGCACACAGTCACACAGACACACAGGCACACGGACACACAGACACACACACAGACACACAGATCCACAGACCCACAGGCACACAGACACACAGACATGGAGACACGGAGACACACAGACACACAGACACACAGACACACAGACACACAGCCACTCAGACACACATACACACAGACACACATATACACAGACACACAGACACATAGACACACAGACACACAGACACACAGACACACAGACACACAGTCACACGGACACACAGACACACAGATACACAGACACGCAGACACACAGACACACAGACACACAGACACACAGACACACAGACACACAGACACAACAGACACACAGACACACAGACTCACAGACACACAAACACACAGACACAGACATACAGACACTGACACAAGGACACACAGGCCCACAGACGCTCAGACGCACAGACGCACGTATGCACAGACACTCAGACGCACAGTTACACAGACACACAGATACACAGGCACACAGACACACAGATGCACAGACGCACCGACGCAGAGACGTACAGACGAACAGAAGTACAGACGCACGTATGCACAGACACTCAGACACACAGTTACACAGACACACAGACACACAGACACACAGAAACACAGACACACAGATACACAGACACACAGACACACAGACACATACACACAGACACACAGGCATATAAACACACAGGCACACAGACACACAGTTTCACAGACGCACCGACGCAGAGACGTACAGACGCACATACGAACAGACGCACAGACACAGGGACACACGGACACACGGATACACGGACACACGTACGCACAGACTCACGGGCGCAAGAGCGCACGGACGCACGGGCGCACGGACTCACGGGCGCTCGGACGCACAGACGCACAAGCGCACAGACGCACAGACGCACAGACGCACAGACACACCGACACACAGTCACACAGACACACATATACACGGACACACAGGCACACAGATACACAGATACACAGACACACAGACACACACACACACACACACACACACACACACACACACACACACACACACACACACACACACACACACACACACACACACACACACACACACACACACACACACACACACACACACACACACACATACACACACACAGGCACACAGGCACACAGGCACACAGACACACAGGCACACGGACACACAGACACACAAACACACAGACACACAGACACACAGACACACAGACACAAAGACACACAGACACACATATACACAGACACACAGACACACAGACACACAGACACACAGACACACAGACACACAGACACACAGACACACAGACCCACAGACACACAGACCCACAGACGCTCAGACGCACAGACGCACGGACGCACAGACACTCAGAAACACAGAAACACAGACACACATACACACAGGAATCTTGAATTTATGCTAAATTTAGTATTACTTTATGGTGTATAGCACAGCAATATAATTAGGTGATCTTATGTATTTGTTTAGATTATTAGGTTTTAAGTTCATGCAGTTAGTTGTTATCTTGTGAATTTAGAAATCATTGCTCACCCTTTATGTCAACGTTATGTATAGCAAGTTTATCGAGTATCGTATGTTTATGTCATTTATGTATTACTTTATGTGTTATTAATGTTTATGACAGAACGGGTCGTTCTGCTGTCTGGATGGCCGAACTTTACATTGAAAATTTAAATTTGATCTTCGCGCCATGATAGTAGCGTCAATGTTTTTGTTGAATGCTTCCATATTATTATGTTGTTATGACAGCCAACGTGAAAGAGTATTTTTAGTGTGTTGCATTATTATTCAATTTTATGTAAGCCATCCATTAAAATTAAATCATTTTACAGACTATAAATAAAATAATACTTATTTAACTATTCTCACTAGGTACCCATAACGCAGTGCGACAATAGGGTGTATTAGTGATGTCAAAATCAGGTGACAATCAACTTGCATGGCAAGAAATTTTTTAGTTGAAAATAACGACCTTTATTGACACGTAGTTTAAGGAGTACTTTTATATAAATGTTTTTATTCGCTAACTAATGATTTAGCTTTAAAAAGAAGCAACCAAGTTAAAGATATAAAGTTATGAGATAATTCCGATATCGGAATAGTTCTTTTATTCAAGCACTACGGTCGAACATGCAACTTTGTTGTTTTTACACGTGTTATATGAGAATATGACGAAGACGGAAAGATTTGTTATGTTTAACCCAGCGAGTGGTGAACGAAAACTTACACAGTACGTTAAAACGTATACAGGGCTTTTCACGATGAGCGTTAATTAGACGTTTGTGGCAAACTAGACAACGGATCAACCTGAAAATTTGACAGTATGCATATATTAATATGATCTACACGCCTAAAATATTTTAGATGATGCCGCTTCTAGTATAAAGTAGCGACTACTTTGATTTTTCAAATGGAACACCCTGTGTATAATATATTATGATTTCCTATTACTGTTGTCAACAACTTCATGTACTATTTCCCAATACCTATCTATTAACGTTTAAGAGATATAAATTAATTTCAATTTTTTTTTACAAAACGTACTTTTATAAACGCTTGAACTCTCTGGTACTAAGACGATCAAATTCGAAATGGAGTGGAGTGATGCCATGCGGATCTTCACTTCGAGTCATATTTTTATTTGCCTCATACAGGGTCTTTAAAAAATGCAGATACTTTGTTCACATGAAAAAAGGAGAGGAAGTAAATTTTTTCTAATGGAACACCCTGTATATTTACACATTTTTGAGCTCTACATCCAATTTTAGATCGACTTTAATCAGATAATGTTATTTCGATTTCGAACTGTTTTCGAGATAAACTGTTTCAAACAGAAACTGGCATGGTTTCCTTGTATTCAGCACTTATTTTTGAGATTTAACATCTATTTTATACTACGTAATACCATTTATTTTCGATTTAGTTTTTCAACAGTCTCAAATCAGTCAATTCCAAATTGATATGTACCTTAGAAAAAGTTACAATTTGTATGCATTGAGGTATTGAGTGTCTCTACCGTACAACATTGCAAATTAATATTTTTTAATAATGTGCTTTGGAAAAATAAATGATCCAATTTTGAAACGTCAAACTTTGGTTGGTGGTTTTGACTGATTGTGATACTAATTATAATACAAAAACGTCAAGATTAGGTTACAGTAATGAAGATTTCTTGAATTTATTAATTATTCATGGTGAGTGCAATAGAATTGCAAGTAGAACATGCCGAGTATTTCATGAAAGATATCCACAACTTCCGAAGCCGAATAATAATGTGATAAATCGACTACTACAAAGCTATAGGTTAAATGGAACCTTTCGTCCAAAAATCATTCGTAGAAAGCCTGAAGTGCATGATGATGACAATGGCATAACAGTTTTGGGATTTTTTAATGCATTTCCAAATGCTTCTCTACACGAGGCTGAAAAGGAGATAGGTATACCCTACGTGACAATTTATCGCATTTTTAATAAGCACAAATGGCATCCCTATAAATTCTACTGTGTCCAACATTTGAAAGAGACTGATTTGCCTCGTAGAGTGGAATTATTTTAATGGTTACTTATCAAGACTCAAGAGGATGAACATTTCCTTGACAATATCATATGGACAGATGAGGCCAAGTTTACAAAAATGAAATTTTCAACAGACACAACGGTCATTATTGGGCGCCAGAAAATCCTCATGTCGTTCGCCAAAGGGGTTTTCAAGAAAGATGACAATTTAATGTAATTTGTGCCATAAATAATGAGTCAATTTTTTATATCGAGTTTTATGATGATAATTTGAATGCAACAAAATATGAAGATTTACTGAGAAATGAAGAGAACGTGTATGGTACCAAATGGATGGTGCTCCACCCCACAATTCTCGTTCAGTAGGCGAACCTTTAACTGAAATCTTCGAAGACAGATGGATTGGTAATAATGGACCTTTTCGTTGACCTCCTAGAAGACCAGATAGCAATCCAATAGATTATTTTGTGTGGGGTTTCATTAAAAATATGGTTTACTCCAACCCAGTAACAACAATGGAAGATATGAAAGAGAGAGTTAGAACTGCTTTCAATAGTTTAACTCCAGACTTAATCAGAAGCGCTATACATGAAAATCTTTTGAAGAGATTACATGTTTGTTTAAGTAGAGGTGGAGATGTGTTCGAACATATTCTGAAATACACCGTTAATTGAATTAACTTACTAATTCATGAAATGATTTTCAGTTCGTGTGTCAGCGTTAATAAAACTATTGTTTGAAGAGAAGTTTCATTTGATGGTTAAAGAGTATTTTAAGAATTATTTATTCATTGTATTATCTGTGACTGATGCAGGAACATCGAACGGAATCTGTTAAATTTCAAAAATAAGTAGTAAATGAAAACTTTGAAGAGTTCAGTTTGTTTAAGTTTAGGTCGAAAAGTGTTCGAACATATTCTGAAATAGCACCGTTAATCTGAATTAACAGTCAATTCATGAAATGATTTTCAGTTCGATGTACAGCGTTAATAAACTGTGTAAATATGACAGGAAGTGTTCCATTTGATGGTTAAAAGTATTACTTAGCATTATTTATTCATTGTATTATCTGTGACTGATGCAGGAACATCGAACGGACTTTAAATTTCAAATGTGATGAATACAAGTATACCACGTCAGTTTCTGTTTGAAAACCCTGTATCTCGAAAACGGTTCGAAATCGAAATAGATATCTGACTTAAAGTCAATCTAAAATTGGATGTACAGCTCAAATGTGCAATCACTCCACTAGGGTGTTCCGAATTTGAAAAATCGTACTTAGTACCATTGAGTTCAAGATTATCAGCGTTTTCATGTGAACAAAGTATCTGCATTTTTAAACCCTGTATGAGGCAAATAAAATATGACTTAAAATCAAGATCCTCATCATCACTCTCTTAATTTGATCGTCTTAGTACCATAGAGTTCAAGATTATCAGCGTTTATAATAGTACTGAATGTTGTTGTAAAAAATAGGAAATCATAATATGATATCTCTTAAGACAGGGTATAATAGGTATGAAATAGTCATGAAGTTGTTGCTACTTTATAGTAGATAGCAGCAACGCCGCATCATCTAATATGATATCTATAGGCAGTGTAGTTCATATTTGAATTTAATGCATACTGGTCGCTACTTTATAGTAGAAGTTGCAATCGCCGCATCATCTGAAATATCTTAGGCGTGTAGATCAGTATTAATTTATGCTCATCGTGAAAGCCCTGTTCAGGTTGACTTAGGTTAATATACTAATTTGGTCATAAATAATGTCCCTGCATGTGGTAGGCAACACACATTGCGCTTTGCGCTGTCGCACGAAAATGTTTTGATGGGAAGGGGTACAGTGATGCAGTCATTCATTAATTTGTAACGCAAGTGTGACGTGTGTAAGGTAGGTCAAGATCCGTATTCCAAACAAAACGAAGTTACAGTGTAAAGTAGTAGAATCTTTTTATTTAAGCTATTAGATCGTTTGTATTCAAGTGAAGTGCATTTATAGATACAGGTTGTTATTAAGTATTGTTTATAAAAAAAAGCATTGTAAGCATATTTTCTTTAAACGCTTAAAATAACACTTATAAATAAAGTGAGGTTATGTGAATATTACTTAAATAGTAAAAAAAATGAATTAATTGACTTTTAAAGAAAGATCTTGAAACTTTAATAATATTATTCGCCTACTCTAGAACGTACTATAATTTTTATTTTCAGATAAAAATGGCTTTGAAATTTAGTGGTATTCTAAATTACTTCGCCAGTGCCGATGAAACAAAACTTATTCAAAGAATACCATAGTATTGATAAATAACTCATGATATATATTGAAATTAAAAATTTTTATACTTAAAGGGAAAAATGCAGTGGAATCAAACTATGTAGAGTAGTTTATGATTAATGCTGAACTACTCATAATGAATGGGAAAATACATGCAAGCATGAGGGATCGATTGTATGATGTCGAGGTAAAATATTTATTCTAAATAGAATGTTATTCATAAAGAAAAATATGTTAACCAACATCATATTAAACTATTATTTTTTAAGTATATCTCGACAAGGATAGCAAAATTGAAAGATCAAAATATAGCTGTCCTCGAGGACAATTTATATGCCATCATATGGCGGCGTTGTGCATTTATGGCCATTATAATATTTCCATAACTGATGTTCAATGCCAGTGGGCTAAACGAAGTCAAAACAAACGACAGTAAAAACTATTGATGAAATTTATAGTACCAAGTCACATCGCTCTACAAATACTGTTTTGTCTGTTGAATAAATTCAGCCATTTCGAGAGAGGTTATCACAAACTACCGTACCTGTTGGGTTTACTTGGCTATTTGCACCAGAACCATCTATTGATGCTCATTTGCTTAAGACATCGAGGAGTTTTTATTTTCTAACGAGTATCTTGCTTCTATAAGTAAAAAGCAATGTTTTGTGGAGAAGGTGCGAATAGATAATGGAAAAATTAGAGCCATCAACAAGGCCAATAATCAAAACTGACTTATCTGTCGAAAAAACGACTAACAGCAAGCAATTTTGGACCAGTGTTGGCTGCAATAAAAAGAAACTGCTATCCTTCATCCAAAAAATGTTTGGCTTCTACAACCTTGACAAGGTAGATGCAGTTCAGTAGGGCAATAATTTTAATTTCATCAACGTTAACAGTAATTGGTCAATTCGATTTATCCTAATCACTTGCCAACCTCTAAAATAATTTACTTCTAATTTTTCAAACTAAATAAGCATGAAAAGATTTCCTTTGTAGGGAGACCAATATAAACAATAACTAAAAGATTATTATTCTGAATTTGTTGGAAAGAGAATGTGGACATTTTTTTTACATCCTCCTTTAAAATTTCCACTTCCTCCTTTAAAAAATAATTTTCCGCTTCAAGCATAGCAGAGAATTGCTGTGAGAGAGTCTGTTCTGGTGTATTGGTAATTTCTTTCATCTTTTCTATAACTTCACCTTGCTGTTGCTGCAACCCAGAGGGTCCTGCACACCCTCGCCTTCAGCATCAATCTTCTTTCTAAGATAATTTTTATTTTAATAATTATTTAATTGATGATTTAATTACACATTTACCGTTTGTGGGTAGTTTTGGCCGAATCAAACTGCTTTCCCTTATTGTAGTCATACAATGCGGGTCTGTTTCTTCTGTCTCCATCAACAAAATGGCAACTGCATATTCGACTATGTTTCCCTGGATCTCCGTCCTCTCGTCTACAAAATTTGCTGTAACAAAATTATATTAAATAAATATTATTTTGACCTACCTAAGAAATTTCAACCATCGGTTCAATTCAGTTGGATCACTAGGAAATACAAAAAATTTGCATGCATACCTTTCACTGTAATGTTTACATGTAGGTGCAAAACACATTACCATGGTGAACTGCCAGAAAAGAAAAAATTTAAGTTGCAATATATCACTTCAATAAAAGAGTTCCTTAGGGATTTGTGAAATCGACATTTTGATAAAGTAATATTGAAAAAAAGGCTATAAAAAAATACGACGTAATCCCATTTAATTTTTTAATGTCATTTTAAGGCATACTTAGAACTCTTTTTTGTGTAAAGAATAGTTATTAAAAACATTAATCTGTAAAGGTACTTACCTCAATACAAACAGTAAAATAACGTCAAAAAAAGCTTCTCTTAACTAAACTAGTACTGGTTTTCAACACAGATTCGGTTTGTTTGGAACGCGGGAATTGACCTACAAGTGACGACAATACTTGCATAGTCTAAAAAACCGAGCTGGTAGCGTAGTGGTGACACGACCTGCTTAGCATTCGGGAGGTAATGGGTTCGATTCCCGTTACCGTCTACCTTGTATGAGGTTTTTTCAGGGGGTTTTCCTCATACACATGTAGCGGCATGGTCACTGCGTATATGCACACCATGTGCGGCTACTTAGGCGAATTCTGGGGTAGTATTTTCCCCCTAAGAACCCTAACTCCATTCCATCTGATCCGGACTACACCCATCCTTAATCTCACCATGCATATATTCGTAATGTATGTATGTATGCTGGGAATCCATGATTGTGGCTGAAGGAGCTCGGAAAGCACGAGTGGCCCGTCCTCCCCCTTGGGGAGGGAATGAAATACGTGGCCTTTTCCTTTTTTTTCGCGCAGTCTAAAGATTGCCGCAGAGCGCGTTTTCACGTATTACCTTTTCATTTTCAACTTATACAAGTGGTAACCCCTTAGAACGTATAGTAGTATTATATGTTCTATGGGTAACACCTTTTAGTAGTTATACAAAAATTCGAAAAAGCTAATCACAGTTTGTTTCAATTCGAACACACAAATTCCTAATAAGGTTGTAAATTTACTTTTCTACCAAAATAATATTTGAACACTCCAAATTGTTAAAATCTAACTAATTCTTAAAATCTCCACACCTTATAACATAATAAATGGTTTAAATAATAGTTTCAACGTCAAAACAGAAAACGGCGGGTTGGTCTAGCGGTTACAGTGGTCACCTAACACGCGATTGTGGCAGATTCGATTTTATTTTTTTTTTTTTTTTTATAAAAGTCCCTAGAATCAAAACTAAGTGAGTTATGACGAAAATAAGGTTGGTTCCTATTTTTTCGGCGACAAAAAAATGTGAAAATCGCCCCCTAATTACCACCCAATTGAAAATAATCGTTATCACTTTAAAATTCACTTTATTTATGTACTTTTAATACGCTTTAGAAGTTTGTCCGGTTTAAAGTGCTTAGTTTTGATAAAAATCGAGCTTGAAATAAAAGAGCCTTTTTGTAATTTTGCAAAAATGACCGTTTCTTCAAAATAACTTAAAAAATATTAATGATACGCAAAATGTTGTAGAGTACAAAATTGCAGGTTTTGCTTTTCTGAAAATTTTTGTTTTTTTTCTGTAGGATAAAAATTGACTGTTTAAATATTACTACTGACGAAGATAACTGTAAGTGTTATCGAAACGTTTAGATTGCATAATTTAACATACACCATTAAAAAAAACAAAAAGATAAGTATTTCATTATCTGTAACATTTTTATAAGTCAAAAAGTGTTGACTTTCAGAAAAAAACTTTATAGAATAACAGTTGCCTAGAATTAGTCAATCTATCCATTCCCGGACTTATTTTCAATGAAACATTTTTCATCCCCGAGAAGGGGTGGCATCTACCCCCAGGGTAAAAGCAACCTCCGGTACAGGGTCAACTTTGAAGTGAAGGATAAGTAGAACCTAATTTTTATGAAAATCGGTGTTGTTTAGCAAAATTAGACAGTATCACCGTATTCTACCTTCAATGACTGGAATACCTATTACCTAATTACGAAATAGTCAAACAAGGAAACGCGTGATTGGTTGCGTTTATCGAGATTTAGCTGCTAGTAACAAAATAGCTTCTAAGCATCACATAAGGTATCCTGCTTAAATATTAGGTATTTTGAAATTACATAAAAATAAATAGACTACATTGTATTATAAATCCATTAGAATAGCTAACTGATAGTGACCGAATTATTAAGTAACATTAACTTCAGTGTTTTTAGGTTGAAATATAAGATGAACATTATTTAAACTTGATTTAAAATACATAAGACGTACCTAATGTTACTACGATTAAATATGTTTTCGTCGATGATGAATCATTCACAATTCAGAAAATTAATTGAGATATAGTTCTGCTAAGAAAACAAAGTCCCTGAAGGTGGCGCTGATGTCGCCTTGATGTCGCCCTTGTCTAAAAGGTATATTCGGGTTAAAAAGTATCAAGGCGGTAAATTTAAATCTGACGTGCTGGTGATATTTGCATTAACTAGGATTTAATTGACTATATTCGATAATTTTCTCACATTTGGGTAATTACATGAAATAAAAAACTCAAGTCTCCTCAAAAAACAATTTTTCTTAAGGTCACGCTTAGATTGAAATAATTGTAGCGTGAATTTAATAAAAATTACTTTTTGGGAAGACTTTTGAGTTTCTTGTATTTCATGAACTAGGAATTTATTAAGATCAAAATATTAAATAATACGAACGGTAAAGTCAGTTGAATACTCAGTATTCGAAATGCTATTAACGGAAATAAACCACTTAGCTCATTTAGTTTTATGAAAAATATTGATAGATTTATAAATAAACATCGAAATTAAACTGTTTAAAAGTTATTAATTATAGATAGAAAGCTAACAGTAATTAAAAACAGGCAAATAACTATAAAACTGCTTAGCTCATAATTAATTTTATGAAAAACGTATAGAGATTTACAAATAAACGTCGAAATTAAGTTATTTAAAAAAGTTATTAATAAAATATACTTAGAAATTGTATGCAAACATAACAAAAATTAATAGCCGGCAAATAATTAGTAAACCCCTTACATTTATAATTAAAAAAATAAATGATTGATTTAAATAAATTAATATTGTTTCAATTTTAGTATTATTTAGTGTAACCATTGAGTATATATACTTAATAGTGTAACCTTAAGATACTCATTTGCAAAAAAATATTTAAATTGATGCTATGTCTAAACTAAGAACTCTTTAAAATGTATCTGTAGAATACCTAAGGATTTAAATGGGTGGTTTATATTGTGAGCACTAAAGTTGTGTAATTAAAGAAAAAAATAAAGTTACACAAGGTTTGTAACTCTAACTATGGGCAAACAGAAATATTTTGGAAGCAGAAAATTATTTTCTGAAAAATGAAATTGAAGATATAATGGGTGGATCGTAGAAAAATTGTCCAAAGTAAATCAACTGATGCTGACATTAATGAAACTGGATTTAATGCAAGCGGATTTAGCCATGAGATTTGGAGTTTCACAAAGTAGTGTGTCAAATATAATTCTTACCTGGATACATGTGCATAAAGAACATGGATATTGTGATAGGATCACGATTTTCTAGCGATTTACCGTCAAATTTTTGTCGTCAAGTTGAGTTTTATGAATAAATTTGTTTTACGTGTGTAGCGACCTTTAAGGAAGGTGTGTGGCGAGCTTAAGTTTGTTTTGTTTGTGAATTACTATTTCGTAATTTAGATTGTTTTCCTTATTATTCCCCGTTTATTGAATGTTGAGTAGCGTATTATTTGTAAATAGTTGTATATAAGTTTAAATAAGGTTTATTTCGTTTGATTTCCTTAAAAAATTAAGTAATTTAAAGAAAGAGTGTAGATGTAAATGTATTTGTTATCGTGCTGGCGACATGAAGACGAGTAATTATAGTGGTTCAGTGTAATATTGAGTATGTTTGTTTTAAGTCATAGAGGTAGAATGTGGGACTAACTGTTTGTACTTTAATGAAAATATAGAGGTATTTTTCGCGTTAAGTCTGCTGACGTTTACACTTTTGAAAACTCTCGAGTCCTTACGGACGAGAACGAAGTTTGTGTGTAGGGGTATCAAATCTTCTCCTTCCGTTTTTTAATTGGTGGAACTAAATTAAATAAGATTTTTTTTGCGAGTGGTGGGATTCAAAATCCAAGATGGATTTTTGGATATAATTTTCTTGATTCTGAAACTGATCGCGCTCCCGAGTAGTAGTACGGTGACGTTTGTTGTTACGCTTTAAGGGGTGGTTTAGAACGTTGATATATTGGACCTTTTGGTGTTTAATGAACATACTTTTGTGTTGTAAGGGTAGTTATCAACTTTCTGAAGAAAACCTGTGAAGGGATTTTATTAAAATTGTTCAACCACCAAAGGATTAGACCTAGTGCCGATTTCGATTTTACGCAATCAAGTTACCTAGAGATCATCATCGTGTTATATTAGTGCTTCTGTGACCTCTTTGGTTTATATCGCTTTTGCGGATTTATTAAAATTAACGTTCTTGAAGTGCTACTTATTTGCCGTACAAAGCGTGTTGGAATATAAAGAAACTTTCGCTGAATACTAAAATTATAGTTATTTAAATAAAATTAATAACCCTTTGGATTGTTAGTGTGAATAAAACTATTTAAAAGGTAAAAGTTAACAAGCAAGTTGAGCGCACAAATTATTATTTTAAAAGAAGTTTTTAATTAATGCAGTAACATTTTACCGAGATTTAATCAAGGAATTGTTTGTGTACAAAAGAATATTAGTCAACATTTGTCAGAGCAGGGAGATTCCGTAACCGTTATAGCTGTAACCGACCACCTGGTTCGTTTTCAATTGTAACACAGGAGAGGTGTTAATCTAGACATTAAGGTAATATAATATTGTGTTTTTTTTATTGAATATTTTCAAGATTTCTTGTGTGTTTCGAATTATTTTTTTTGTTAACGAAGGTTTGAAAGCGGTGTCGTATTTTTTTAATTTAAGTTGTTTTAATTTAGTTATTGTAAATAATCATAGTTCTGACGCTCCGCCTTCACACTTTTCATTTTAGTATTTAAGGGCACTTGACCATATAGTAGTGTGGGTAAATAACTCACGATATATATATATATATATATATATATATATATATATATATATATATATATATATATTATAGAACGGCGTTACGCAGATTCCTGGCCAGACATTCTGTCGCCCTTTAA
>JARFJB010002328.1:0-147500 GCA_036346205.1 Vesta saturnalis
ATAATGTGGTGTTGGATATGAAGGAATGGAAGGCTTCTAAGATGGTATTCATATGTAGAATTAAAGGATCCCAAGAAATTGAAAATGAAATTGATTGGTCAAATGTAAACGAAGAAGAAGATATAATCTATCATCAACATTATGAAATCTAGTAATCTTGGTATTTATTACAATTGGGAATTAATTAAAGGATATGAAGAATTTTGAAAACTGTTATGATAGAAAACTACAAGTGCTGTTCTTGCACATTCAATCACATAGTATAGAAGAACTATTCAATTTAAAGGATATAGTAAGATTGGAAGAATCTTACAATCTGGTGTGATGAAAAGTTCATACAAAGTTGTTGACACCGTCGGGAGAAAGAAGGTGGTGGTGATGATGATGACATTTATAAAGATATTGATGATGTTATAAATGCTAAGTATAATATTAATTCACATAACACTGTATGTTTAATGGAAAGTATTATCGGACTAATGTATAGCATTTACTGAATAAAGAAATAACTATGAGAATTTAGGTATATTTCTATCCATCCATGTAAACAATGAGTTAAGAAGGAAAGAGTGGGTGGTGGTGGGAATGGTCTAATCAATAAACTTCCGTTTGAATTACATTTACCTGGTTACCAGTATTGCGGTCCTGGTACAAAGTTAGAAAAGAGCACGCGGTGAGGTATTAATCAATTAGATGCTCAAAACTTCATGATATCAGTTACAGAGATTACCAAGATTTAGAAAGTAGACATTATATATATATATATATATATATATATATATAATATATATAAAAAAAAAAAAAGGAAATCAAAGGAGACCATGAACAGGTAGGGGACAAACAGGTAGGAGAACAGGTAGCTGAAAAAAGATCAGTTAAGATGGATACATTGAAAAGAACAACCGCTTTTAAACAATAATAATATTCATGGATCGATGATGATAATGTAGAAAGATAAAATCATTAGACGCAACGAGGTGAACGAACTGCAGCTTTAGAGTCAGTACCATCATGAAAGCAAAGAGAAAATTGGGGATGGGGGAAACGTCGATCTAATATGAAAAGAAGACTGAAAAGTTTAAGCAATATCTGGTTGAGAATGACGCATTACCAGCGCCGGAACTGTAGGAAAGATGACTAATTTAACATTTCTGTAAAAAAATAATAATAACATATATATCTATGTATAATTGTTTGGAAATAAATTATATATTTTTTTGCAAAAAAAAAGAAAAGTCTTCTAATTTTTTGAATATATCATAATGAAGAGAGCTGCTATTGATGAGACTAAAAAAAAAGTAGCGTATAATAACTGCAGCTATATTGGCTAAGCTGTTCAAGGTTAAAATTTATTGGTATCATATTACAATTCATACCAACTAATCTTCAAGGTTAAATTTTATTGACAAGGTATTGAGAAGGTATCAATTACAGTTCTTATGTTAGACTCTTCAATTCTTAGGAATAGAAAATAAGCATTCTTAAAACCATATGTAACTGACTTTGTGCATGGGTATTGCTCATCCTCGTGAGTCCACCCTTCTATATAAGTTTAAATTTTATAATCACATATCAGGTTTTTCTAAAAAGTATATATTTAAAGCACTGTTTTGCACATTAAAATCGCTTACGTATTTAATTGTTGTGTGTAAACCAGAAAATCAGTTCTATTTGTTTAAATGTAGCATGTAGAAATACTGCACGATTGCATTAGCGCATATACAACACGCTAACGAAGACAACCAGACAAATATGGAAAAGTAATGATTGTTATAATTGATTGCAAGGATTCAAAAAGCAAGAAATATATTTACACCTAAGGAACTAGCGATATATAATGGAGAGCAAATTGCTCATTACGTATTCAAGCCTCCATTTCCATGGCACACCTTGGATAGTGAATTTCAAAAGCAAGCTAATTGGTTAATTCACAACCATCACTTTTAAGGGGAATATGGATATACTTCCACGTCTATTCCCTAGTATACTTAGTGATTGCATATCAACAACAGATGAGGTGTACGTTAAAGGACGAGAGAAAGCTGATTTTATTCAAAATTTTTAAAACAAAGCATTACGGTGTTTGAAAACAACATACTTTACCCAAACTTCATCCATGCTGTTTTCATACACAAAACACTTGTCACTGTGCGCTGGCTCAGATATCATTTATATGAAAAAAGTGAAATTCTAATAATAAAATTTATTAACTGACATATCTTATTCAATGATTACCTCAACGCTTTTATGAGTATTTCAAAGAAGAAGAAAAAAGAAGAACTAGATAATTTAAAATGTTATCTAAGAATAAACATTTGAATTGAGAATCTAAACTGCTTTCGGTTGAAACAGATACTTCTGAGAAACAGCTACCTGTTTTTGAGAAACAGCTACCTGTTTTGAGAAACGGGAGGTTTTAGGTCTGTTTTGAGCTGTTTTCGGAAACCGGGGAAAGTTGTTTTGAGCTGTTTCTGCCTGTTGCTAGAAAATAGGGATCTGTTTTTGAGCTGACTGCATCAAAGTTTATGCTATTCACATTTTCGGTTTAAATGTTCTAGAACAAAATTTAAAAGAATATTTGATAAAGGTTATATACCAAATTGGTCTAGTGAACTTTTCAAGATTGTTAAAGGGTAAGGAAGGTCACGTACTTACTACAAGACAGGGACACCTATTTAAGACAGGAACTGCAAAAGGTTAAATATCGATGTGTATTTGGGGAAAAGGTCATTTGACGTAAAAAGAATAAAGTGTACGTAAAGTGGTTGGGATTAAAATAATATTCATGGATCGATGATGATAAATGTAGTTTATTAAAAGGGCAATAATCACATTTATAATTCAATGATGCCGGTAAGAACAAAAGCACTTTGGAACACTTAAATTACTGTAGAAAGCATTATTTGGTTTAATAATGGATATAAATGTCCTGCTTGTATAGGTACCGGCTAGTATGAATATAACTTATTGTAATATAGTGTACTTAAGGAACTAACGTAGAATGTAATTTCTGTAAGAATAATAATAAAAGACCAATTGTAATTTGTATTATTTTTAAAATAAAACATACTGATACATAAATATTAGGCCTAAAGTGTTTATGTAGTCCTCAAATGGTCAACCTAAACTGAGTCTACAGGAAACAGATAGCTTCTGAGAAACAGCTACCTGTTTTGAGAAACTATGTATTTTTTATTACAAAAATAAAATGTCTTCTATGTTTTGATTAAATGGAGAGGTACATCGTTAAGAGAGTTGCTTGGGTAAAGGACTAGAGTTATGATTTATTAATGGAAGCAATTGACAACGTTTACGTTAATATAATTGTGCCATTGGCAAGATACAATTTTTCATGCACAACTTTTGTATTTTCAAGAGACACCATCGTTCCTCGAGACTAGCGTGATTAGAGAAATTACACCTCAAGTGGGAAGAAGAAGAAGAACATGTAGCGACTGAGACCCTTATTTTGAAAAAAGGATGCATGTTTATAATATAAAGGATTCTCCGGGATTGCATGATTCAGTAAACTTGTATTGCTAGAAATGCTGAAAGCAATAAGAATGATAAGAAGAGAAAAGAATTATTAAGTATTAACGAGAGGAAGAAAAGACTCGAGGTGTTAATCAGGAAATGAAAAATTGAGGGTAGATTTAGAGCTGTATGAGCTAAAAAGAAAATGATGCAACTTGAGTGAATGTGTCATGAAAAGTATGAAATAAAGGTACTTTAGTAAATAAGTAATTACAGTAGTGTATGTTATATTGCATAGAAAAGGCACTTCATTTGAAAAAAATAAAGTGTGTGTAGGCATAGAAGAAAGAAAAAAGTGAAATTTAAAATGTTTCCGTATGGTTTTAATTGAATTATATATATATATATATATATATATATATATATATATATTAAAAACGAGTTTCTTATCATGAGTTATTAAATTATACAAATTATGTAGGAAGAAATGACACAAAAGCTTATATATTTATATTTATTTATAAATCAGAAAAGTTGAAACTTGCACAAATGAATAAATCATAACACTTTAGTCCTTTACCCAAAAATTTTAATTTTTGGTATGTAGAAACATGTAACAGCGCAAAAATAGGAGTTTCAAATTCCAAAATGTGGAAAACTTTGAACTTCCAACTAGCGCTTTAAAATAAGTTTCCGTATGGTTTTAATTGAATTTATATAGATATATAAATATTAAACGAGTTTCTTATCATGATTTATTAAATTATCCAAATTATGTAGGAAGAAATGACCCATAAAACTTATATTACAAAGAAAGAAAGAAAGAAAAAGGTCAATAACATTATCCTGTTATATGAAATGTATGTCAGCATTTTTGTATGTGTCTATTTTAAAATAAATAAATACACTCTTTTAATAATATCAGATGAATTTTTAACTCAAAAATTTTGAATTTTTGTATATATGCTGAATAAATAACAGCGCAAAGGTTAGCATTAAAATAAATTCAGAATATAAAAAATTTCAAAACAGTCTTGTGAAAATACTACATAAAGGTTGAAACTTGCGTACATTTATATTTATATTTATTTATAAATCAGTAGTCCTTTACCCAAAAATTCCAATTTTCGGCATGTAGACTAAACAAGTAAGAGCGCAAAAGATAGCACTCCAAAAATTCTCAAAACTAAAAGAATGTGAAAAAAAATTTTCAATTATTAATGACAAAGTTTGTAGTTTTGATATGTAAGTGAACGTTGTTAAGGCTTAATAAATCACAACTCCAATGTCCTTTGCCCAAAAATTCTGAATTTTCGTATATATATCCAATAAGTAAGAGCGCCAAAGATAGTAGTTTCCAAAATTTGTAAAAACAAAAAAATGTGATAAAAAATGTATGTTACCAATGATATGTAAATATATGGTTTTAATCGCTTAATAAATCAAAACTCCAATGTCCTTTACCCAAAAATTCTAAAATTTCGTATACAGGTTCAATAAATTAGAGCGCCAATGATAGCAGTTCCAAAATTTACCAAAACAAAAAAATGTGATAAAAAAAAAGATGAATTTTACCAATGTAAATTTATATGTAAGTTAAAGTTGTTAACTGCTTAATAAATCACAACTCCAATGTCCTTTACCCAAAAATTCTGAAATTTCGTATACAGATCCAATAAATTAGAGCGCCAATGATAGAACTAAAAAAATTTGGAAAAACTTGAAGGTCCTCTTTTACTATTGGAATATTAAACATACATTTTTTCCCAAATAAATTGAGCACCAATATGAAATATGGTATAATAAAAGAATAGTGTAACTAATTTGTAAACTATTTGTAATACGGTTTTTTTCTAAAATAGATTGTAACGATTTTTCATGAAATAAAGTAATAATAACGCTCACAATGAATCTTTAGATATCTTACATATATATCACAATTGCAATTCAAGTTAAATGGATTGTACTGTAATGAGTAAAAGCATGCAATTGCAAAATGCATCCATATAGTATTATCAGTATGATTTGTAATATTATATTCAAGTACTGTACTAGAATGGAATGCATAATTGCAATTATTGTTGTGTAAACGAAAGACGTGTACTTGAATTATGAAAGTGATATATGTTTGAAAGTGTGTGATGTAAGAAAAGATGTATGTACATATCTATGGAAAGAGATAAAAAACGAGTAAAGTCCTAGAAAAATGCGCTCTTAAAAATTTAAATTTTTCGTCTAATTCCGAGCAAAAAAAATTTTTTTTTCAGCTCAGTTGTGTTTTAGAAGTGACAATCTATAATTTCATATAATAATTTTTCAAAATATGAAAAAATTACACTTAAATTAGCCAATTCCATTTTGAAACAACAAAAGCACTTAAAACACACCTTTTGTACTTACGTAAGCTCAGAAGAAACATATGCATGCAATTTATCCATTTAATGTATCTAAATGCTCTTTAAATTGCCCCAATTTTTGAAACAACACTTAAAAGATGACTTGTAATTTTCGGTGCAGCGTTAATAATAGCTGTAGGATAATGAACGCAGTTATTTTGCTGTGAAAGCATTTAACAAGCATTTAGCGAACATTCTATTTTATGTCATCAATTTACATTACAACTTTGAGAGGAGAGAGGAGAGAGAGAGGGAGGGAAGGAGAGGGGAGAGAGGAGAGAGAGAGGAGAGAGAGGAGAGAGGGGAAGGAGAAAGAGGGCGGGAGAGAGGAGAGAGGAGAGAGGGAGAGAGGAGAGAGAGAGAGGAGGGAAGGAAAGAGAGGATAGAGAGAGAAGAGAGAGAGAGAGAGAGAGGTGGGGGAGAGGGAGAGAGGGAGAGATTGATTATTTTTTATAATCTCGCTTAGATTAGGTCTCCATGAGTCCTCTCTTACATCTTCACGAGATACTCTTACAAAGTATAACTCTAGATAGAAAAACAGTTCCTTAAAAAACTACTGTATATACTAATTGCTTAAGTATGTCTAACAAAATTAATTGAAACTAGAATAAATTAAAAGATTATTCTTTAAACATAAACTAAATACTTAAATATCTGAACTCAACATTATCTAAGTGCTATAAACGTTTATCAAAAAATATTTACATAATTACATAAGGCTGTAATACAGCAATCTAGATAAATCATCTTTTCAGAAAAACTCATTGTCTGTATCTTGCAAGGAATAAGTCCTTAATTAAAGAGACAGGAAGAGAGGGAAGAGGAGAGAGAGGAGAGGGAGAAGGGAGAGAGGAGAGAGAGAGAGAGAGAGAGAGAGAGAGAGAGAGAGAGAGAGAGAGAGAGAGAGAGAGAGAGAGAGAGGGAGAGAGAGAGAGAGAGAGGGAGAGAGAGGGAGAGAGAGAGGGGAGGGAGAGAGAGAGGGAGGAGAGAGAGAGGGAGAGGAGAGAGAGAGAGAGGAGAGAGAGGAGAGGGAGAGAGGAGAGAGGGATGATTGATTAATTTATTTAACAGACTCGTTTGGATTAGGTCTAAGAAGACCTCTCTTACATCCTTCCGAGTACACCAACATACAGTACAATTATATAAAATAAATAAATACAGTTCAATTCTTGTAACAAAAAAAGATATTCAACAAATTAGGTATGACTATAAACAATTGAAATGCCTTAACTAGTAATAAAAAAGTAACGTGTTTGATGTTCCTGACGACACAAAAATAATTCCATCTTAATATAATTATATGTTATCAAACTAAAAAAAAAAAAAAACAAAAACAAAGGTTGAAATTTCGAAATTTACATTATCTGAATGAAAAATTAATTATAGAGAGAGAGAGAGAGATGAAACTTATCACCACTTTGTGTGGATGCCTAAACCGTGCACATTAGCACCAGGCGTGTATGCAACTCATTTTATACAAATGCTTATTATTACATAGCATTTATTTGATTGTACACTCATCATACATCAATACATACATACATATATATTTGGCCTCCTGAAACGTAAAATTGACATTACAATCTTGTGAACGTCAAGTGTAACTTCATTTTTACGCACACTATTGTAAAAACACCGCTACAATGCGGTAAAATGGTCAGTAAATTGTAAGCTTTCAGAAACATAGCAAAAATATATGAAGTATAACATAATAAAATATGTTTAAGGAAACTTTACTTTACACCTTTTCTGATGAAATACATGTCCTAGACAACGTTATTTTTACATTTTTGGTTAAAATTGTAAGGTACCACCAACTTTCGATAACTTAAACAGTGATGACGATAATTGACAGGCTTGACAGGAGTTAGTAAAATTTGACATTTTAGCAATTTATTAATGTTGGTTATGTTTAGTGATATCACCAGTTGAATTTACAAGAAAATAATTTGATATGGTTTTATTCGATACTATTAAACGGAACATTGTTAAAGACAGTTCATTTTTTGTAACATAATTACAAGTGTTTTTTTTTCTGTTTTATAAACAGTACCTATACTAATAAAAAGTTTCAAATTATGTGGTGTAATAGAAATATCCTTATTTTATTAATTAATTAAGATAAATTCAATTTTAGTATAGCGAAAAAAAAGTGCGATGTATGTATCTGTCAGGAGCTATTGCAGCGTAATCTAAAGCGTGTAAAAAGAATGCCACAATCATGGTTTTTGTTTTACCCCTTGCCCCGTTTTGCTTTTTGCGCTTAGCGTTTGGTGTTTCGAATTTGGTTTTCTGTGATTCGGTTTTCGTTTCGCCCTGAGATTGCATTAGATCATGTCTAATTCAATCTCATAGTGGGCTGCCACATCTGGATTAAGAAAATAATGTTAGGAAACCAGGATTGCAGGTAGCATGTTTGTGTGCTTTACATATTCGGAACTTGTATTATTGTATTCAATATTGGTCGGTAAATATGGAGCAATAACGACGGTTTTCGTATAACTTTAAGTATACTGCCGCAAGTATTAAGACCTAAAGGTTAAGAGCACAGTGAAATTTGAGGGCGAATTAAGATAAATGCGTAAAATTCATCAGCTAATATACCCAAGTGTATAGTTTGTTAATTTGGAATACACATTAATACCTTAAGTTTTACTTTTCATTTATTCGTTTGTTATTGAATCGATTCAAATAATGGAAGGTGTGAAGCCCTTTGAGTCGGCTGAATCCGCGCTTTACTATGATAGCTTAGTGGTAATAATTTTAATTGAACAAAATTAATTAGTAAAGTTACAAAATACAATTACATTATTTTATGTGTATTAGTATTATGTAAGTACAATTATTACAAATGAGCTCCCATACAAAACATGTTTTGTTTGTTTATATCATACTCATGATTTTAAATTAATGACTAATGAATCTAATAACTTTAATAAGTATAAATATGTACCGAATGCTGCTAATGTGCGCTTATTTCCTAAAGCAATCGCTTTCAAGTATATGATTAAACAATACTAAAGATAGTGTGAAGCAATACGTGTCATTCATATTATCTGTAACTAAAGACCATATATTTACAATAATCATTTTAAGCTTAAAAGGAGAGCGAGTTCAGGAATAAAGAAGCAGAGAACTAAATATTGTAATGATATATAAGTCAGTGTTAAATAACTAATTTACATTTTGACATTTTAACTAGCGCAATTATATTTAATTGCGCTCATGTTTCGAAATGGAAATTCCAAACACTCACAGCAATGAATCCTTCTGGAAAAAATATATATGTAAAAACATAACATAACATAACATAATCCTCACACCATTCCCTTGCAGGGTAGACAAAACAATCCCTGCCTCTTATTTTTCATTTACAATCTTTCTCCATGCTTTTCTATCTCTGCATACCTCTCTAGAGTCTGTAGCTTCCGCAATATTCAGACATTGTCTCTGGCATGTCCTTTCATTTTTAAAACTCCTTGCGTTTATTTCCTTTATCACAGATTCTACTACATTCAGCCTATCAGGCCCGCCCTTGCCTCTAACTTCGCCCACACATATTTATTTGCTTTGTTGGACTTCCGTTGTTCATTCTCTCAATGTGATCAAACCAACGTAATGTACTACTTTTATATCTATCCATCATCATCTTTTCCTCGCCACACTCCGTCATTATACACTCATCCTTTATATTATCCCTTCACCTTTTACCACATGTGCTTCTCAGGAATTTCATACCCACGGCGTTTATTATTCTTTCGTGGTTTTTTTTGGACATACCCTTGTATCACTTCCATATAGTGCTGACAGGATAAACACGTCATTATAGATTGTTCGTTTCGCAGCTAAACTCATGCTTTCGCTCCTCATTATCGTCCACATACTTCCAATTACTTTCCTTCCAACATTAACCCTTCGTCCAAACACGCCATCAGTTGTACCATCTGCAGTAAACATTCTATCCAGACATACTAACACGTCCACTTGTTGCACAATTTCATCTTGTAGAGGAAATACTCTACTCTCCTTTCCACCTTACCGATTGAACACCACAATCTTAGTTTTGTTCACGTTTATCTTTAGGCCTGTGCTCTCACAGATTGTATCAAACTTCCTGAGAGCAGTTTGTAGCTCATCCGCACTATCACTTAATAAGACTATGTCATCTGCATACACCAAAACTCGTAGATCTACGTCACCAACAATTACACCATTTGTATCCGTACATGCTTGTCTAACGAATTTATCCATGTATACTTTGCAGAACCACGGTGACATCACACAGCCTTGTAGCACTGTTTGCTCAGTATTAAAGTATTCACTTACACCTCCTCTCACCTTAACACATAGTTGACTACCGTTCCATACTGCCCTTATTCCGTTTATTAGACCTTTATTTACGCATATTCATTTAATATTTCCCACAGCTTCTCCCTATTCACTCTGTTGTATGCTTTCTCCAGACCCACAAACGCATAGTACAGCTTCCTTTTTACACTTAAATACTTTTCGATCACCTACTGGAGGGCAACCATCTGATCAATACAACCTGTCCCTGCATGAAGCCACCCTGCACATCCCAAATCTTAGTTTGGGTTATTATAAGTTGTGAATCCTTGCGATATTGCAGGCTCACATTCCATTAATATAAGTAATTTGACTGTAATCTCATTATGTTTATAATTTACATCAATTCTACATACATAAAGACAAAATTTACATAGATTGGGGCTTGTAACTTGATGGCGCAGTTGGTTAGCGGGGTACTCTAGCAAAGTACAGGTCGTAGGTTCAAATCCTACTCGAGGTAAACTTTTTATTTATGTATTTAATAAAATTAATAATAATTTTTAATTACATATTTACCTTTAAATTGATTCGTTCATAACAAAAACTTATAATAATTTATTATTAGTCAAGTTGCTTTGGTATGTGTGAATCCTTGCGATATTGCAGGCTCACATTCCATTAATATAAGTAATTTGACTGTAATCTCATTATGTTTATAATTTACATCAATTCTACATACATAAAGACAAAATTTACATCGATTGGGGCTTGAACCTTGATGGCGCAGTTGGTTAACGCGGTACTCTAGCAAAGTACAGGTCGTATGTTCAAATCCTACTCAAGGTAAACTTTTTATTTATGTATTTAATAAAATTAATAATTCTTAGTTTGTGTTGTTACAAGTAATATTTGACAAGCAAACTTGTTTCTCTGTAGTTCTTGCAATCACTCTTGTTCCCCTTGCCCTAGCACAGTGGTATAATGATCGCTCTCTTCCAATCCCTGGGAACTTTTCCACACTTAAGGCATACATTGAATAATTCACACAATCTTCATATAAGCATTGCACCTCCATACTGTTGCATTTCACCAGTAATATAATCTACACCTGCTCATTTATCTACCATATTTATCCCAATATCCTTCTCAGTTTCATGCACCACTCCTTCTACACTATCCTTATTTAACCCTTTAGTTTTACTCTCTTCACTACTCTACAGCTTTCCGAAATATTCATGCCAGCATTTCTTCACTTCACAATCGTCCATACTATTTCGTTGCTCGTATTCATCGCTCCTGCAACGTTTTGTTTTGGGCCACGTCTTGTATTTTTGACTCATTTCCACAAGGGTTTTTTGTTTCCCTCAAAATCATTCTGTATTTTCTCTCATTCCACAGCCATCACTTCCACTTTACTTATTCTGACTGCCTCCTTCACTTCTTTGTATCTTAATCTGTGCACGTCATACAATCGCTTTTTTCAGTCTCATTTTTTGTAGCAATCATTTCCACATACGCATCTTTTTTCTTACATATTACCTTTTTTGCCGATTCATTCCACCAAGCATACTCTTTCTGTCTAGCTACAGTTGCTTTTCTATACATATCTGCAGGGCACAATTGATAACAAAGTATTTCAAGCATATCCACGCACTTTCAACGTCAGTGAAGTAGTGCATCATACACTATAAAGTCAATTATACTTTTAGATTCACTTCTTTGGTATGTATACATATGCACATTTTTATGTTTAAACCACGTATTAGTTACAAACAGGCTTCTCTTTGTAACAAACCTTTTGAGTTGTCTTAAAAATATACCATAATTTAGACAACTTCGTTCATTTTTGTGTCATGTAAATTGCATACCTTAGTGGCTGAAAAAGCATAGGTTTAGATATTTTAAAGTGGGGTAGTACGCGCATTTCGTCTTGCGCAGACATTTTTGGGGAGTCGTTGTTGTGACGACATGAAAGCAAGAAGCTTCTATTTTGTTCTTGAGTATTTTTATTAAAGAAGTGTCGTTAAATTAACGGTAAGAGTAATTACACCTATTTTTCTTTGTATATTACATTTATTCTTTTTAGGCACTTTTATTTTACTTTTATTATACTGTTATTTTTACTTTTATTACGTTACATTTTCCTACGAGTATTACGTAATTTCATTGTATTATTACGTTTCAATTTAACGAGGATGACGCAATAGATGTTTGTTGCTATGAACAAAAAAAAATTATAAATAAATAAATAAATCAACTAAGTTTGGCTTTTTGTAAAAGAATTTATTCATTTGGGATCAACGAATATCAAAACTTTTATTATATTTCCATTTCAAGATTGATTGCACAACCAAAATTGAAAGCGCGCTTCGTCAGCACATCTTATCAGTTACAGTACACCAGTGACAACAAAAATTTTAAAGTTAAACAGGTATTTCATTTATAATTTTTAGTATAAGGTATTTTTTAAGTTACTATTAGGATTCAGATTTACTACTTTTATAACTTGACTTACAGATTTTATAATAAACCTTGTTATTGTTTTCAATTTTACTGTCTGTTCTAGTTGCCATACGATCGGTAAACAAATCATGTTTTCTTGCATTTGACAAACGTCAAGTTTATTCAATAACGGCGTTAAGAATGTCATACAAACTTGAAATTCGCAAGAGATCTATAGCTGAGTTGGACGGTTGCTCAGAAGGCTGGTAATTAAAAACAAGCTGGTACCATTTTAAAAAATCCGGCTGGTAATTTTAATACTTAGAATTCTCGAAAGGGTTTGATACTGTAAACCACGGTATGTTGGTATCGATATTGCACTACATAGGGCTGCTGCAGGAAGAAGTATCTCTTCTGTCAAATTATTTGAGCGGTAGAGCTCAAATTGTTATTAGCGAAGATGCAAGTTCAGATAGTAAACTTGTCCCGTGTGGAGTTCCACAGGGCTCGATTCTTGGGCCACTTTTATTCTCTATTTACACTCTTAATATTTTTAACAGTATACATCATCTAAATTATCATGCATATACCGATGACACGCAATTATATTACGGGTTTGAAGAAAATAATGTGGAATACACTGATCAGATCATTAATAATGATATTAAATCAGCTACAGAACATTCCCTACATATAAATATCGGAAAATGTAAACTTTTACTTTTTGGGTCAACGCACAATTCGATTAAATGAAAATAGATAATTTCTAAACTAGACATTCATATTAACAACATCCCCTTGTCGTTTGTTAGCCACACAAAAAATCTTGGCCTAATTATGATGATAATTAGTTGATGTTAAATGTTGTGCACCACAGAAATTCAAACATTGGGTCCGTCGCCTTCTTTTGGAAAATAACCTGTAACCCTTAAACTGCCACTTGTCATTTGTACCCTTGTATATTAATGTCTTACTTAATTACTTCACATCATCTTATTTATTTATAAGCATGACCTGTGAAAATTGCGATCCTACTAAATATTGTAAGGTTGAGTAGAAGCGCAGGTACGGATGTTATCCATGCCTGAACATCGCCGTTTGGACGTGCTAATGGAAAAAAAATTCTCTGTTTGACACTATGTCTAATAAAGTCAATTTATTCTTATTAAGTGAAATTGTGTGGATACTGGTCTTTATACTCAAAGATGCTTACAGAAACTGCTTAATTTTATTAACACCCATCATCAAAACGATGAAATTATATTTTGGCGTGATCTCGCTTCGTGGCATTATGCCAGAAGGACTCGTAACTGGCTGGAGTAGAATAAAGTCAATTAGGTACCAAGAGACGATAACCCCCCAAATGTTCCTCAAGCTCGACCAATAAAAGAATTGTGATCATTATTGTATCGAAAGGTTAATGAAAATGGTTGTCAGGGTCAAAATGAACAAACATTTTTATAAAAATTTGAGAAGTTGACCGAGCCATTGTCCGACAAATGCGAGCCGTTGAAGAGCATGGTGCGCAGTTTTGTAGATTAGTTTTCAGGTTGTTAAAAGATTAATATAATATTAACCATTCATAAACAGGTTTAAATACAATTTCATTATTTTGGTGGTTGCGCCTGTTGATTTTTTTCTCAAAGCTTATGTCCCATATGTTAGATACAATGGTCATTCAAGCTTTCTCAGCTCCTCCTTGTGTTGCTTAAACATTATCCAGTGGTCCAAAATTATCCTTCTCTCATCAAAAATACTCGTACAGGTTAAATATCAGCTCTTGGCAACGTTCGTTTAAAATTGTTTGGATATTTTTAGGTCTTAGTAGTGTAGTAATACTCAAAACCTTGCCCAAAATCTAGATACGTGGACGCACGTATCCAGATGAAACAACTGTTTATCAGAGGTTTGATTAAAGACCTCTTCAAGGTCTCACATTAAACCTGATGACTTTAATCGATGGAACCTCAGGTAGATTAAAGTTTCACCGTTTTGTTGTTTTCTGTTTGTTTAAACCCACCTTTGATGGAGCCTGTGTTGAACTATGTTTGTCTAAATACGTACTTTAACCCATAGATTTTACTTAATTTTCGTCACTACACCATGTTTCCTGTATTTTCAATAAATTAAGTGTATTTGTAAGTATTTATCAGTTTCTACATATTTGATGTCAATTTGTACAATAGTTGAAGGTTTGAACATGACAATTATGCCAAACCTAGCAACCATTTGCTAAATATTTGTAATTGAGGATTGTAGGGAACGTTTTGAGCATTACTGTACTTCTTGCCACTTGTTTCCTTTACTATGGAGGTTAATTCCTATTTTAAATAAATGGAAAGCTCAAAAGTGTATTCGTAACTAAATTAATATTCAATTATTCTAACATTTATTCGGATTAGATATACCTTCTAGTATCTTTATCAATTACAATTACACTTGCATTGAGATAAACATTTCCACATAATTAAATATCCCAATTATTCTTTCCAAAAAATAAGTTCATGATAATTACTTTAATTACATTCTCGAGCGGCCCATTTCCATTTCAAGCATATTCTCGTACGTAATAGAAAACCAATTACGATAGATAAAGATGTCCATAAGCGACAGGAAGCGGTTAGTTACAATTACCTATTTTCTATTAATCATAGTTGCTTATGCCTTTGAATAAATTAACGCTTTCCTTCGTATGATGCAATTCTGTATGTATGTAAAAATTATAAATAAATAAATAAATCAACTAAGTTTGGCTCTTTGTAAAAGAATTTATTCATTTGGGATCAACGAATATCAAAACTTTTATTATATTTCCATTTCAAGATTGATTGCACAACCAAAATTGAAAGCGCGCTTCGTCAGCACATCTTATCAGTTACAGTACACCAGTGACAACAAAAATTTTAAAGTTAAACAGGTATTTCATTTATAATTTTTAGTATAAGGTATTTTTTAAGTTACTATTAGGATTCAGATTTACTACTTTTATAACTTGACTTACAGATTTTATAATAAACCTTGTTATTGTTTTCAATTTTACATTTATTACGTTTACGGTTTACTTGTTTTCCATAAAATATGTTGGCGTCCGAGGCATTTTAACATTTATTTACAGGTTGAAGTTACATTTTTTTGTAAAGCGAACATATCTAACCTCACACACAATTTCTAACTAAAGTAAATCAAATTTTAAGAACATGACCCATTTAATCACTGACATGAGCTGAAGGCACAAAGTCTTCTATTTATTATTAGGAGTATAAGTAATATTAGGGGAATTATTAACAACAACCGAAATACACCCTAGTCATTTTTTATTACACCTTCACACAGATTTTCACCAGGCGTTCACCATTCTTATTGACTCTCTGGTCTTCGAAGTTTCCTAAAACGCGTTCAGTATGTTATCTCTGTACACCCACCCATCGTTCATATCTCCCACTATCATCACTCTTTCGTTTGAATTACATGCGTTCAACACGTTCTCTACATCATTCCAGGAGTTCTCACACTCTTGGTCTCTTTCTCCATTCACCGGTACATAGCATGCAATAAGAAACATTCTTCGAAACTCCACTTTCGTTCTAACCCACATTACCCGGAGAGATACCAAATGCCTATTGTTTAACACACCTTTTTGCTCTTTCACTTAAGATCACCTTAACTCCTTTTGCGCCAGGTACTTCAGTCTCAACTCCTGACCATAGTGCTAGGCTGTCATCCTCTATCTCCATAGCATTCTTTATTTTGCGCTTTGTCTCCGATACACAGAATATCAAGCTGCCTTTCGTACGTTACATTCGAAATTTCAAATTCTTTACCATGCATACCTCTAACATTTCACTTACCGACTCACCATTCATTCCTTGCACAGTGGTCAGCAACGGGAACTATCTATTTCGACCTTGACCGCCCCTTGTAGCCAACTCGATCAGATGCAATTGAGCATGTAACATTGACAACCATTCATGTCAAACCTCAAGGCAGACAAATTTATGAAGGCTGCAAAACGCCCTTGCATTCATTATTAGAAGAAAATGGAAAAAAGATTAACCACGCCGGGGTTTGATGGAATTACGCGCGATTACCCGCAAGAGAATCTATTCGTTAAATAAAAGCGGTTCCCACCAATTTGTTGTCTTAGATGAAACTTGGATTTTTCAAAATGCACGACTGGAAGATTATGGCAAGATGATGATAAAAGAAGTGTTAAAGGCATTAAAACTGACGGCAGAACGTGAGGTTTATTATGTGTTGTACACATGTTGCACATTGACGTTGTAGATACGTTGTACTGCACACGTGCTGTGAAAATGGATGCATTTCTGGTGCAGATCTTATATTAGCGTGAAGTACTGATGATTACCATGGGGAAATGAATCGTGAAAACTTTTGCATTGTTTCAAAAACCAATTTAGAAAACACAGTGTAATCGTTCTAGACAATTCACCATATTACAACACGTTGCAAACAAAAATCCCGAAGATCTCGGGGAATACAGCGGATATTGAAACATGGTTATGCCATACGATACTCAGAAAAAGACTTCAAAGCTGCACAGTAAGTTTTCCTGCAATAATTTTGTATTGTCTCATTCTATTTTATTTCTGATTAGAAATAAACCTCTGAAATTGTATGCAGTTGATTAACTAAATATGGAAATATGGAAACATTTTATTCATCACACAGCAAAAATAATAAATGATTGGTATGGACCAGAAAAATAATTACAGATTGCAGATATAGCTCCGATCATAATAAACTCTGGCGACAGTAGTGCGAATGATTGTGATTAAATGTGTGAAATTGTGTATTGCAGTTATTCTAAAAGCACGTAGGATTAGTGTTTCTGTTGGTAGATTGTTGCTTTTATCGAATTTTCCTAATTTCAACATTACTGCAGTAAGAGTAAAAACAACTTGTCAATTTGTTAATTTGTGTGTTTTATTACATACCTCGCAATATCTTAATATGGTTTGGCAAGGACGTGTAAAAATGATCTCATAGAATTAGTGAAGTGCATCGGTTTTAAAAATGATTAAACTTATTAATTTGCCGCATTGATTTTTGTAGAATTATTGACCACTAGATTAAAACTATGTTTACAAGGTGCAAAAAAAGAAAAATTGATTTGGACCCAATTTTTTTGTAAGACGTTTATTTTCCCCCACATTTTCTCCATTATCGTAACCTTGGCCCTTCACACCGTAGCTGTTTAAATTAAGCTTCCCTAATTTTGACAAAATCCTTCACCAGGTGTGTCTTTTATAGTGAATAATAATAAAAATGTTCAACTACTAAAATTTTGAAGTTAACAAACCTTGCACATACGAAATATGTATATATTAGGGTAGCCCATAAAAAAATGTCGTTTTTTTAGAGTTTCTTATTCAGCTCCTATCTAGAAAACATTTTATATGTTAATGCTATGCAGTATTAAAAGCTAATCAAGCAGGTGAATGTCCCCGTCTAATTTTCTTCTGGTATTCTTTTGTTTTTAACAAGCAATAAACGTCAAAACGGCTGACGAAAAATACGAAATCTTGATACCGTTGCGTCATTACTGAAACTAAACGTTTCTGCAACCACCGCAGTTAAAAAAATATGCGAAGTGGAAGCGAATATTAGTACGGCGAAGCGCTGGTTTCGAAAATTTTCTGGCGGAAATACAAGTCTCAAGGGGAAACAAGATTCTGGTCGGCCCAACTCGTTAAGTAACGCTGAACTTCGAGATGTTGTTGATGCAAATCCATTGACAAGTACCAGTAAGTTGTTTCGTAAGGCGCCATTTGCATCAACTTGGAAAAGCCAGTATACGGTGTTCCTCACGACTTACCCCAGCAATGGCGGAAGGGAGTGTTCAGGTTTGTGATCAACTGCCTTCCAATCGTTGGGATGAACGTTTCTTTAAACGGATCGTTACTTGCGATGGAAAGTGGATTTACTTCCATAATCCTAGCATATAAAATCAGTGGATTACTGTTGACCAACCTGCATTGCCGGTTCCCAAACGAGAAAGGTTCCAAAGGAAGGTTATCCTTTGTATATGGTAGAATTTTGAAAGGTTTATTCACTTTGAGTTGGTTCCTTACAGGCAGACGATTGATGTAACCTTTACAGTCAACAGTTTGACAGGATTCTTGATGCTCTAAGTCGGCATTACCCTGGATTGGTGAACAGAAGACATGCAATTGGGCAAAAATACAACGCCAGACCTCATACTGCAGCTGAAGCTCAACAAAAAGTTAGGGAATTGAATTTGGAGCTTCTTCCTCATCCAGCTTATAGCCTGGACCTTGCACCTTCCGATTAACACTTATTCCGATCGATAGCGCACTTCCTTCGTGGATGTAATTTTACAAGTGTTGAGGAAGATGAAGCTGCATGCCAAGAATTCTTTAATTCCAAAGATGCTACATGGTGCCGTCGTGACATTGAAGATCTTGCAGAAAGATGACGAAAGGTATTACTTTACAATGGTTTATACTTTAATGAATAAAAGTTTTCATTTGTTATTTTATCATTAAATACAGTTTTTCATACAAAACGTCACTTCTTTATAGGCCATGCTAATATACTGTGTGGTCACTTAAGTACGCAACATATGGGAATTTTTTTTATTAATCGCTCGTCCAAAATACAGGTGTTGCCAAAAGTTGGTGCATGTTTGATAACCATTTTAGGTGCACGTAGAATGGTTCCAAGTCAAACGGTATACACGGTAGGTCTACAAATATTAAAATTGCACAAGAGTAAAGTACCCTTATTTCAAAAAATTCGGCAAAATGTAATAAAGAAATGTTATTTAGAATTAAAAGTTATGCCCGAATGCCAAAGCGCGGTACTCTAATTAATTTTTTATTTTTTTTTTGAAAAAGGTTAACAATTTGGCTTTTTTTTTGCATTTTACCACAATTTTATTAAAACTCGAACCTATTTGAAAAATTAAATTAGATTTTTAATATTTTATGCAATCACTAATAATACTAATAATACGCATATTCAAAAACTCTAATCCAAAGTGGAAAAGCTTTATTTTAAATGATTATTATAAACACCATATAAATTAATGGATGAGATTTGATTCTGATCGACGATATCCATGATTATTTTAAAACAAATGATTTTAGTAAAATTTTGACATTTTAATGACATTAAGTGTTCATTATTATTTGATTATTAAGTTTATTTGATTTCAAAATATGCCTCCACCAAGACAGTTAACGTTAACGGAAAAAGCAGAATTAGTTTTAATATGTGGAGACAACTACAAATCAGTGCGTGAAGCAGCAGACATTTTCAACCAAAGGCATCCTGATAATAATCCAATCCATTATTCCACAGTAAGCAGAATTTTAATGAAATTTAAACAGACAGGGTCTTTAAATTATAATTACAAGAAACAACTCTCTAAAACAGTTTGTAATGAAGAAAATCAGTTACAAGTTCTTCAGGCAGTTGTTGAGAACCCTAGAAAATCCGCTAATGAAATTTATAAATATACGGGCGTAAAAAGAACCAGTGTCAAGAATATTTTAAAAAATAACAAGTTCCATGCCTATAAGGCAATGTTTATTTGCACATTTCAAGAGCGGGACTATGACTTGCGTTTTGACTTCTCCATGTGGATTCAAGGAGAAACAGAAGAAGAACCTAACTTCCACAAACACATTCTTTTTGGGGATGAATCCACATTTACCACAAATGGCGTTGTCTCGTCCCAAAATTGTAGGTGGTGGTCGGATGAGAATCCAAATTTTGTCATTGACAGTAAGAACCAATATTATCAAAAAACAAACGTGTGGTGCGGTATTATCAACGAAAAGTTAACAGGACCATTTCTTTTCGTCAAAACCTTACGGGGGATACCTACTTACAATTTTTACAAAACGAACTAACGGACTTTTTTGATACCATGAGCTTAGAGGAACGACGTAAACTTTGGTTTGTACATGATGGATGTCCCGCGCATTCGGCTAGAATGGTTTCTGATTGGTTAAATTGGTGACAAATGGTTAGGGCGAAATACCGATCCACGTTGGCCTCCTTGTTCGCCAGATCTTACCCCACTAGCCTTTTTTTTATGGGGAAATTTAAAACAAAAAGTTTATAAAGATCGACCATTTAATAATCTCGAGGAGTTGGAAAACTCTATCCGATTTCATTGCGAAAATATTCCGGAAAGAGTATTGCGATTTACCCTAAATGAATTTTATGATCGGACAATTAGATGTATTGAACGACAAGGTGGGCATACGGAGACTCGTCGATAGTTGTGTTGTGTACACATTATTTAATTTTTTTTCTTAATAATTTTTGTTCGTTTATTTTGATTTTGTAAATCATTTAAAATAAAGCTTTTGCACTTTGGATTAGAGTTTTTGAATATGCGTATTATGATTACTGATTTTTTACCATGTTAAGATTTTTTTTTTTCGAAATTTTAAACTTATGTTTAATATCGTTGCAACAAACATGAAGTTAGTGATTGCCTAAAATATAAAAAATCTAATTTAATTTTTCATATAGGCTCGAGTTTTAATAAAATTGTGCCAGATTGATTTCATTTTGATTAACTTATCAACATGTTTTGGTAAAATGCAAAAAAAATACCCAAATTACTAACCTTTTCCAAAAAAAAATAAAAAATTACTTAAAGGACCACGCTTATTCGGGCATAATTTTTAATTCTAAATAACATTCCTTTATTACATTTTGCCGAATTTTTTGAAATAAGGGTACTTTACTCTTGCACAATTTTTATATTTTTTGATCTACCGTGTATACCGTTTGACTTGGAACCATTCTACGTGCACCTAAAATGGTTATCAAACATGCACCAACTTTTGGCAATACCTTTATTTTGGACGAGCGATTAATAAAAAAAATTCTCATATGTTGCACACTTAAGTGACCACACTGTATATATATATATATATATATATATATATATATATATATATATATATATATATATAAAATCATACATACATACATATATACATATATACAGGTTGGCAAGAATCTCACTACGTTGTAGGGGTAACTTTGTTATTATAAGAGATACAAAGTTGCTTAAATTAGCAAAGTTGGGCAGAATTGCATGAAGGTTTAGAACCAGGCAAGAAAATTGACAACTGTTGCCAAGTTTCCGATTTATGTGAGAAAAACTGATAATCGTTAACATTTTCAATCAACGTTGGCTCGCTAGTTATTAAAAATACATTAGAATCTTAAATAGGTCTTTAATAGATAATTTTAAGACTAATTAGACGCACTACTCAAAAATTATTTTAATCACTGCGTTTTGAGTTACAACCCTAATTTACCTTATTCCTTATTGGTTTCTGATTTCAACTGTATAAGGTTTTGTGTATCTCATTTTAATAACAATCCCTAAACTTCAAAAATTAAAAAAATTATTTAATTAAATACATTGTGAGGAATTCTATAAAACAGTTGAAAATTTACAATTATTAATGTTTAATTTTAGCACAATTCAAGATCAAAACAAAGTTTTAATGTGGCCGCCGTTACGTTGTATGTAAAGTTGACAACGTTTAATCATTTTTCGTAACTTTTTGTAACGTAGCTTTTCTTACAGAATTAATAGCAATAGAAATCTTTTCTTTTAAATTATTTACATCAGTTAGTTTTTTTTTGTATACCGTGTCTTTTATTGCTCCCCACAAAAAGAAATCTAAAGAAGTAAGATCCGGTGATCTCGGGGGCCAAAACGTTTTATCACGCGTTGCAATTGTATTTGGAAATATTTCATTCAAGTAATTCATTACTCTAATCGAGTTATGTACTAGAGCTCCATCTTGCTGAAAATATTGCGGATTGCGAATTGTATTCAAAGGTACATTATCCAGCATTTCTTCTAAATTGGTAATTAAAAACCTTTCGTAGACTTCTGCGTTCAAATTTACGTTGTAGAAATAAGGTTCCAAGATTTTTGTACCAAGAATTCAACACCAAACATTTACAGAAAACACTTGTTGATCCCGCCTCTCTACTGTGAGATGTGGATTTTCTACAGACCAAAACACGTGGTTCTTTCTATTAAAAACTCCATTGTTAGTGAATTTTGCTTCATTGGTGGAAAGGATTTTATACCAATGGAATACCGCGTACCCCGACAAATGATTCAAACAGTATGGAAATCTTAGCTTACATAGGTTTAGTACTATCATCTAGAGATTCAAAGAGTTCAGGATACTTTTACCCTGCGTTGGACTCCCTCCAACTATAAGGGAAGACCTTATGTAGTAACCATGTCCTCTCTCACTCCACGATAAAAGAGAAATATAGAATTACGACAAAAAATATATCCATCTCTCCATTTCGCCATTTCACCACCACTTGCCCCATTATACCCGCACTCGCATATCAATACACCCCGGTCATCCACTTCGCCTAACCTTAGTTTACGATTGTGATTTTTATTACTAATTGTGTAAATTATTAAATAAAAATGTATTATGCACATGGTTACAAGAACTCTTTCAAAAATTATTCTTTTGATATTGAAAAATGTAACCAACGAACTTAAGTGTTACTGATATTGTCAAAATTATGGACTATTTTAAAATCATAATATATCCCTCTTTACATTAAAGTAAAAGATCCGTATTTTCGTATTACAGGGTTGTAAAGAATGTAAAACTGCGTTCAAAATTATTAAATCCTCTTGACAAAGGCAATGGCTTCCTTGGTAACCAACGGTTGCTCCCTTAGCAACCGCCGGCTTCCTTGGTAACCAACGGTTGCTCCCTTAGCAACCGCCATCGCCATATATAATACCATTTTTCCAAAGTTAAATTTCTTATTACATTATAAAGTTAAAAGTAACATTTAACACGTTGTTTTCATCATTTCTAGAAAGCACTACGTGTTGGAAATTTCGAGAATATACGTTTGTAAATTTATAGTTGAGAAATAATATTTATACCCGCCACTGGTTATAAGGTTGAATTCATCCGGAGAGGTATGCTGGTAAAAATGAATTAATATAAAGTTGAAATTTTGGACAAATAAGGAATAATGTTGCTTGGACTAACAATTTTTATTAATATTTAAACCACTTCACATGTGTTTATTTAAAAGTTCGCCTTTTCTGGTTAATTAATTTTCATTATATGCTATCTAGTAACTGCCTGATCATGTATGGTAATTCGAATCATGAGCGTTTACATCTTTTATATAAAGCACATGGGAAATGTTTCAGGTTTATTATCTAATTTTATATATAGCGAAACTATTACTTTTATCTGACCCCATTTTGTATTTCAACAAGGACTTGCAGAACTTTAGGTCATTAGTTATTTGAACTCTATAATGCGTACCTATATAGGTAGATTAATAGAGAATTGACTATGTCAAATGAAACATTTCTGTAATATCTTGTTTTGTTCCTACATTAATACAATTTCTTTTGGATTTCACCTTTTGTGGCGGCAGGTGTATTTTTTAACTATAATTTAATTACTTAGTTTTTATTTTTATTGCAGATATTTGACAATATTACGAAATGTCTGCACATAAAATAGTATTCATCATTGTTTTTTTTGACTTAGCAAAGAACTCATTACTCTGTGATTTGTCTATATAACGGGCATATAATACTGGCATTACATGTTTTTTTAACATGTGGCGCCACCATTCATTCGTTAACATAACTGCATAACTCTCACATATCAGCTAACAAGCTCACTCATTTATAAAACTTGTATTGCAAAGAAGCAGTTATCAATAACATAATCAATTTTACACTTTATTTTCTAATTTTGTAATTTTTGAAAACCGGTGACCTTACATCGTAAGGTATTGAAAAACCGGTTAATAAATCAAAGAAAAATTGGCGTACATAACGATATACTCTTAAGTCGTATTGGAAGGCTTACTTCACATAGTGTTAATCAAAAATTATTTGATATATTACTCAATTTGGGATGTACCTAGTCGATAATGTAGTGTTCATTTGTATGGATCTAGGGAATATTTATACGTAGGTGTCAATAATCATGATGTTAGTCACCATTTACCGCCTCCTATATCATACTGCATAATACTAAACAATATAAACATTGTTAAACAGAATTATTAGAAGTTTATGTTTATTGTTTACCAAAGCTGTACCATCATATGCGGTGCAGCAAATCGTTATTAACGTCATGTTTCATAAGAGCGGCTGGCTGTGTCGGGTATCTTTGATTGAAAATTGATAGCGGAAAAATATAGCTAACGTCAATCTTATGGGGGATAACATAGGTAAGAAGAAAACCCTAAGGTGCTTTAATATGGCATAATAAGTATTTGTGCAAATTATAGTATATTCTGTATTAATAACGGTAAGGGCTCTATACTGGTCAAAGACAATGTTAAATATCCGTCTGATACCAGTTACACAGTTAGCGTTCGTGATACTTTTTAACATTGGGCATAGAATCCCTGTTATTCATACCAGTAGCGGCTGAAGTATAAAATATAACGCATGTCAGTGTTAACCGAGATTTATACAAATACCGGCGAGAGCTTCTGAGTTTTGCTTGCAAGTAAATTTTAAACTGAATAAGGTTCTTGAAATGTATTTTGTTAATATTTTGACGTTTTATTTCAAATAGTAAAACCCTATTGTGACGACAATGGTAGAGGCTACCGAATTGCTACTGGTCTTTTGCTGCTGTTTACTAAGAATTCGGGTTAAAAATGATTGTAAACGTGTAAGTCAGTGAATTAATGATATGTTATTATATTAAAGTGTAGGAAGGAATATGTATGCATATTCTTGCTTGTACAACTGTCGTAACATTGCGCAATATAAAAATTGAATGCGTGTTCAAAGATTTGTTAAATTGTACGGAGAAAAAAATCTCCCACATCAGGAACTTTCCTAAAAAGTTGAATCAAGTTCTGGATAGAATAGGGAGTGAATTTGAATATAAATAAAGGTTCTGCCGAAGAGTTGAGTATGTTTGTAAGGAAATTAAAGATGGCTACGTTTTTTTCATATTTTTTGCGTCCTGTTCCCTTTTCGGATGATCCACTCGGCAAAGAGACGGAATGGAAGACCCTTTGTGGTTTTGGAGCGAAATTTTGATGACGTTTTGTCAAGATGGGGGACTGAAGGTATTTAAGGGAAAGCCTGTTTAGGTTTGAGGGGGTTGCTCGCCATAAGAGCTAAAACAAAGCGGGTATCGCGCGTGAAATTGTTGAAAAACCCTAAAACGGTCAGTGATGATTTTTGTTTGTAAACAATTAGTGCTGCAGTAAATATCAGTTGACTGCATAAACCCATATTAGGATATATATATATATATATATATATATATATATATATATATATATATATATATATATTTAAGCATTTACAAATAAAAGGGTTAATTGTGAATTGGAAGTAAATACTAGCGTTTTTCTTTCAGGAATTTTTAAAAGTGTTGAAGCAGATATAAAGTAAAACAGCGAATATTAAGTTATGTGTTAAGTATTGAAACATGCGCTCTAACAAAGTGTGTTGATTAAGTTAACTTTACAGTAGTCGCTTGCGGACTCACAGTCCGCATACCTATACATGTACAGAGTTTTATTATCAACATTAAAATAATACACAACTCATTTCTTTTCCTTAATATTTGACGTTTACTAGCAAAAAAATGCAAGTCTACAACAAATACTTAAAATAATGTTTAAATAAAATCTTTATTTCACATACGAGGTATGACGGTTAGTGGTAACTAAAAAATGTTTGCGATGTAAAATAATAATTAACAAAATAAGTATAATTAATGTCTAATTGTCTATTCTGTTTCATTCCCATCTAGACATCCGGAGCAAATGAAACTGGCACAACTAAAATGAAAACATATGTCTGCTGCTAAACCAACAAAACAGTAGACAATAAAAAAACTTTATTCAGAAACGAGAGAGAACTATTTGACGTAGAACTGTGTTTATTGGAACACAGCGTGTAGCATTATTTTATGAAATGGATGAGGGACCTCTCAACTTCGGTCGAAAAGCGGTAGAACAGCCTTAAGTAATAAAATTAGTTATAAACTTAAGGAATGGATAATAGCGAGCGTTTGGTATAATATTGTCTCAGTTTATAATATCTATAAAAAATTGTACGTTTTTAGTAAATTTTACTTACTTGTTATATTTCTCAATCAGCGTCACAATATAAATTTCAGTAGCGTGAGTAGTCGCACGTGGACTCACACTCCGCAATTGTTAATAAAAATAGTAACGACCAACCGACTACCTCAGAAGTCCGTACGATACTAAAGTAACCTATTTTAGGAAGTTACTGAGGAGTAAGGGTTGATGCAGGCAGAAATTTTCGGAATATCTAAACATTTAACTCTAAGTTAGTACCTGTACTAAATCGATTGTATAAAGGACCATTTGAGAATTTTGGATATTCAAGTGGAAGTAAATAATATTTCCTGTGACAAATCTTTAAGCTGAAGGGCACGTAGCAAAACGGACTGCCCGAGGCGTGAGTGAACATCGGACTGTTAGGGTTAGTACATGGTGCGGCGGCAAAGTTACCTAGATAGTACTGCTGTCTTCTGTTCTTTGTGACAAGTGTGGGCGCATATTAAAGGATTCCTTGAAGTAAACCACCGCTATTGGATATCACTTTCTACAGGACAAAGGACTGCGGAGTTTAATTATACGAATAATTTTAGATCTTTAAATAGATAGAAGATTATCTTTAGCCCCTTCTTGCATGAATTATTAAGGAGGTTCGATAAAAATTCTTTTTCTCCAAAAAAATGTTTCATTAAGCTGAATTAAGAAGTACAAATCAAGAAAAAAAAAAGGGCTGTAATTGCCAAAAAAAAAACAGCACGAAGCCATATATGGCTTCGTATGCAATGTCGTAAAAATTGCTTATGCATATATGGCTTCGCATGTGTAAAATGTTCAAACTGTGTGAAAATCTTTGAAACAGTTTCGTTTGTCATTATAGCACAAACAGACTTTACATTTTTCGTATTTGGTGAAAGAACGGAACTTTGAGCAATTTTGGCATAATTGCCGATATTTCGACCACGTGGGGAAATGATCGATGTTATCAGTTCTTACGGAATTCAAAGGTACGTCTTGATGTCTGGCAGGAGTTTTTCGAGACTTTTAGTGGGTATCGGTAAATCAGGCAAGCTGCATGGAGAACCGCCTCGGCTTGTTGGACTATCAACCCTGCTTGTTGTAGTACTAACTCTGCTTGTTGGACTATCAACTCGGTTCGTTGAAGTACCAACCCAGCGTGATGGCGGGGTTACACAAATGTTTGCTGGACGACCACTTTTTTTTGACAATGCCAATACTTTTCCTGACTTACGCATATGTTCAGAAACTGCAAATCTGAAATCAATCAACGGCATATACTGTGTTTCATTATTTCGGCGCCATAGCAACTAAGCGTTTACCATGCACAGGTCTACCATATGGAAAATATTCTTTTGTACCATTGGCGAGAACGAAAATGGATTCTGCAATAGCCTAGCATCGAATCGAGTAAATAAATCCCACCCATGTGCTGGTTATAAACGTCTACAGCTTGAGGGGAAGTTATATCTTTGTAAAAAATTTTCCTTTCGAACATAACGCTGTTTTGTTGTTGTCGGCTCACTGCCTACATAAGCCGAGAGGAAATTCACACTTTTGTTATCAAACCACGAAACCTACCTCGATTTTACATCATCTATTACTGCAGTTTTCTCTTCAAAGCTAGCCCCTTTTCTTCAGTTCTTTTTCAGAAGGCATATTTGAGTTTGGTACACGATTAATTGACATGCCGTGTAACTGTAATAGTGAGCCGGCATACAACATTTGAACTGACACCGAGATCAGGTGTCCCTGAAGGATATGTATTGCTCTTGTGTCCAGAAAAGATGTCAAAGTCATAACTAAAACCGGATATGCCGCACAAGACTAGCAATAAACGCTGTCGAATTTTTTCTAGAAGGCGACGAATTTGAAAAGTTTGTCACGGTCTTCTGTGTTCCGAGGCTTGAAATTTTCATTATTCTGGAAATGTAAAAACCTTTCCACAGTCTCAAATCTGTTCCATGTCATTACTTTATAAACTTGTTCTTGGCCTAAATGTTTGGACCAATACATGCTTGATGTTGGCAGCTTCACACAAGACATAAAAATAACGATTCCGGTAAATTTTTCAATTTCTTCATTAGATATGCCTGCTGGTTTGTTGACATCATCTTGAACAGATTTCAGATTAGACTGCTCTACGATCAAATCAATCAAGTCGTCCGTGAACAAAAACTTGAAAAAGTCTGCTGGTGACTCTAGCCGTCGTATCTCATCTGGTAATTTTGCGTTTCCTTTGAATTGGAACTTGATTTCGTCATAAGATTCCATCTTACCATTTTTCCAAATTACAGGATTTGTTGTAGTTTTTTTCCCCTTCGTTTTAGATGTTGATGGTACTTGCAAAGTTTGTGAAGACATATTATCCTCGCAGCTATCAGATTTACATTCAGGTATAATAATGTGGGTACTGTTGGGTTCACAACTAGGACAGGGTTCGTATTCATGGTCGGTGTCAGAATCAAGGTCATCATCACTGAAGGAGCCATCACCAGGTATAGGATTTACATGCTTGGAAGTACCATAAAAGCGTGAAACGACCATATCTAAAATAAAATTTAGACGTAAGCAAAATGCAAGCAATGCATACGAATCCACATATGGCAAATATTATTTAGGTTAGAATGCATGTGAAGCCGTATATGGATTTTGTAAAGTATAGTTCAAAAATCAAAGAAAAGCAATAAAAAGTGTCAAACGAACACATGTCCACTATGAAACACAAATCAAAGGATACATTATGATTATATTTGAAATTCTTACTCACCGTTTTATATTTATTTTTCACTGACAAATGTATCAATTTCTGTTTCGACTTCAATAACTCGGCACGTTGCACATAACCCCAAATGAGTTTGACAGGTTGCACATAACATAGACAAAATAAAAATAGATTTCGTTCTACGAATAAATATTTATTATGATGCGATTTAGTTTTTAAGAGAAATTGATCGCTTGCCAACTGTAAAAAAATTCGAAACTTTTGAGTCCATAAATGGCTTCGTATGCGAGAAGGGGTTAGAGTTATTATTGTTTATATAGTTGAATTTCATTCAAGTACAAGGATAATTAAACTTTATTTATCTGATTTTATGTGTTTAGGATATAAGATTTAAGGAGTTTAATTTTCAAGAATGTATATATGATGTATGATATATATATATATATATATATATATATATATATATATATATATATATATATATATATATATAACGTGAACCAAAAAAGTACTGCTTCAAGTGTATATTCTACACATAAATTGAAGACGAAAGGCCACATAACTTTTGCTCTAAAATTTATGGCTACAGTGACAGGCGCTCAAAGTTGAATTTTGAAAATCGTTTTTCGCAAATAACTCCAAAACCTTTAGGAATTTCAAAATACTATCCCCAATGAAAGTTATTTCTTTGTTGACGAGGATTTTTCTGGTTTGATTGGATTTTCTATGAATAGACTGGAAGTATTAGTTTTTACGTTGTTCCCGTATACTTTCTCTTCCAACTTTTTTGTGTGTCATTGTTTAGGTATTTTGGTGCGGTAGTGTTTAATTGACCGTGATTGATGAAATTTCAAATAACTCGTAAACCATTTACTTTATCAACTTCAACCAAGGGGACCAAATTTGCTAAAAATTGAATAATGGACCCAAAAAAGTCACTGTAAAATCACATACAAAACAGTTGGAATAGAAAGTATACGGGGAAGATGTGAAAACTAATACTTCCAGTCCATTCATTGACAATCCAATCAAACCAGAAAAATCCTAGTCAACAAAGAAATAATGTTCATTGGGAATAGTATTTTGAAATTCCTAAAGGTTTTCGAGTTATTTGCGAAAAACGATTTTCAAAATTCAACTTTGAGGGTCTGTCACTTTGTAGCCATACATTTTAGAGAAAAATTTTATCTGACTCTTCGTCTTTAATTTACGTGTAGAATATACACTTGAAGAAGTACTTTTTGGATCACGTTGTATCATGTATATATATATATATATATATATATATATATATATATATATACATGCATACATACAACGTGATCCAAAAAAGTGGTGGTACAAAAGAATATTTTCCATATGGTAGACCTGTGCATGGTAAACGCTTAGTTGCTATGGCGCCGAAATAATGAAACACAGTATATGCCGTTGATTGATTTCAGATTTGCAGTTTCTGAACATATGCGTAAGTCAGGAAAAGTATTGGCATTGTCAAAAAAAAGTGGTCGTCCAGCAAACATTTGTGTAACCCCGCCATCACGCTGGGTTGGTACTTCAACGAACCGAGTTGATAGTCCAACAAGCAGAGTTAGTACTACAACAAGCAGGGTTGATAGTCCAACAAGCCGAGGCGGTTCTCCATGCAGCTTGCCTGATTTACCGATACCCACTAAAAAGTCTCGAAAAACTCCTGCCAGACATCAAGACGTACCTTTGAATTCCGTAAGAACTGATAACATCGATCATTTCCCCACGTGGTCGAAATATCGGCAATTATGCCAAAATTGCTCAAAGTTCCGTTCTTTCACCAAATACGAAAAATGTAAAGTCTGTTTGTGCTATAATGACAAACGAAACTGTTTCAAAGATTTTCACACAGTTTGAACATTTTACACATGCGAAGCCATATATGCATAAGCAATTTTTACGACATTGCATACGAAGCCATATATGGCTTCGTGCTGTTTTTTTTTTGGCAATTACAGCCCTTTTTTTTTCTTGATTTGTACTTCTTAATTCAGCTTAATGAAACATTTTTTGGAAAAAGAATTTTATCGAACCTCCTTAATAATTCATGCAAGAAGGGCTAAAGATAATCTTCTATCTATTTAAAGATCTAAAATTATTCGTATAATTAAACTCCGCAGTCCTTTGTCCTGTAGAAAGTGATATCCAATAGCGGTGGTTTACTTCAAGGAATCCTTTAATATGCGCCCACACTTGTCACAAAGAACAGAAGACAGCAGTACTATCTAGGTAACTTTGCCGCCGCACCATGTACTAACCCTAACAGTCCGATGTTCACTCACGCCTCGGGCAGTCCGTTTTGCTACGTGCCCTTCAGCTTAAAGATTTGTCACAGGAAATATTATTTACTTCCACTTGAATATCCAAAATTCTCAAATGGTCCTTTATACAATCGATTTAGTACAGGTACTAACTTAGAGTTAAATGTTTAGATATTCCGAAAATTTCTATCCTAGTCAACAAAGAAATAATGTTCATTGGGAATAGTATTTTGAAATTCCTAAAGGTTTTCGAGTTATTTGCGAAAAACGATTTTCAAAATTCAACTTTGAGGGTCTGTCACTTTGTAGCCATACATTTTAGAGAAAATTTTATCTGACTCTTCGTCTTTAATTTACGTGTAGAATATACACTTGAAGCAGAAGTACTTTTTTGGATCACGTTGTATGTATGCATGTATATATATATATATATATATATATATATATATATATATATATATATATATATATATATATATATATCCATTAATTAACTTACTGTTGTTTAAATTGTGATAAAATTTTTATTGCTAACTTTTGTGAAATTGCAAAACGGGTTACACCTTTTAAGAATTAATTAATCTTTGAATATTTTGACTTAATGATAGGTCAAAAATTGTTTATTGAGGCAGATCGATTACAAAATCTAATTCTTTGGAAGACAGAACACTGATAACAAGGTATTTATTAAACTAAAGTTTCAGATTAGAATTCTTACAATTCCTTTATATTGGTGAACGTTTAAATACAATTTTTAAAGAGAAGTAAAATTTGACATGCAACATTTGAATTATGGAAATTATGACAGAAATATCAATCTATATGTATGCGACGGTTACTCCAAAAGTAAGATAATGTTTTATGACTGAATTTTCATTGATACAGGGTGTGATCAATAAGTTTACGACGATCCGTATACTTACAAATTTTATTAAGCTTTGGGATAAATTTATTCTTAAGTGTAATTGAACTTGAGTTATGTATGATTTTATTGAGTAGGCTACAATCCTATCTTTCACAGTCGGGTAGGACTAAATTAGTACCTCGCCCAAGACTATTTATTTTAGAAAAGTTTAAGATTCTGTGGCGCCCAGAGACAATGTTTACTGGATTGAGTGTTATTATTTAGTGATTTATGGTAAGTGTAAGGTGTTTGAGACGGCCTTTCAATCATTTTATTTCTTATGTCGACTACTCATTGTTATTTACCGTTGGATAAAGCGTTACCTGTCATTTGTGTATTTAACAACTAGAGTTGTTCTATTTTTGGAGACCTGTAGTTAAGGGAGAGTAATGCCGATGATAAATTACCTCAGATTAGTCTGAAATTGAACCAAAAAATCTTTTTTGGTGTGTTCCTAAAATTAGTTATTTATACATATATGTTATGAAAATCCGTACTATATGTTACCCATTTAAATTGAACAAAAGGTTATTTTATTCAAAATATTACCACGTAATTTTAATAAAATTATTAAAGTTCACATCTGTGAAATTTATAAATTTCTTGCAATGTTTTAATTTATATTTATCACTATAATTATAATTATCATCATGTTTGAGTCCCATGAAATATTTTGGGATGAATTGCATTAATAAATTATAATGTATTTGATTACAACTTCAGCACGTTGTGCCATCATTAATTTATTATGATGATTAACACTAACTGTCTACTCCTCCCATACTCGAATTGTACAACTTTATAATATGTGGTTGTCCAACGTTGACAATTTTCCTTTGTCCAAGAGAACCCCTCATACTATTGACAGGTTGTGTCCCAACTGCATTCGAATGCAAAGAAACGACACTATTGTCATTCCATTGCACTGCAGTTAGATGTTCTTCCTGGCACAATCTCGTTTATCCCGTTTCTTGATATCTGCAGAAGCTTGTTCTAATAATTCCGCTCCGCTTCAGACCTTCTTCTGATAAATTTGTAAGAAAATTGCAAGAATTAAAAAAATTACCGCAATATAAGTGAAAACTAGAATTTGACCATTTTAATTTTAGATAGTCTGTGTATGTCAGAACAACACCCGCTCCAACTCTAAGCTCTATGTATTCAGTAGGTAGTTGCTCCTTAGTAGGGCTCAAATGAATTGACATACCCCAACCGAGAACAACATATCCAGAATTTGTATCGATATGTGATAGGTTCACCATGAATATATTGTTTACAACCATGTCGTCCATAATAGGGGACCAGTATTGTGTAGAAACAGTGGCCTAACCTTAGAAAATTTATCAATTGGGTGTAAGTTATTATTATCTGACAAATGAATGTGACTCATTATAACATTGAAACAGTCTCACTATATCGCGTTTACTAATAATTGTTTGCAGACCTCTTTATTACTTCGCAATACATGCGGCACGTGGGTAATGGAATATAATGACTAAGTATCCAGACTCTCAAAAAAGATTTTATTCCGCGCACAGTGATAAAGCTTGTTTTGCTTTTCTATGCTCATACTAGAAAATACTTTGGATACTAGCCTTTGCTTCATGTGAAAATATAAAGCATCTTACCTGTTTAACTCATCTACAGAAATATTTATCAATTTCTCATCAAAAACTTCTCAAACAAGTCCAAAGCAGGCGACTGGCCCAAGGTAGATATGATATCCCTAGGCCATTCTACTATTGCAGAAGAATCAAAATCGCCATCAATTCACTTACAGGATGCACTATTTTTGTCACTTATTACAATTTAGTTTAGGAAATAATTGTGCCAGGGGAATTTTATCCTCCGAATTGTATTATGAATCTTGGCTTAATTTGGTTGGAGATGTCAGTTGAGTATCTGGAAAACTAGTTGGATAAACACAATCTTCATCTCCACAATCCTCACCCGTGACATTACGCACGTCTTTTCAGGTGGTTGAGTAACAATGACGGTTTCAGGATATGGAAAGTTGGCATTTTACAGAAGTCGAAAGCTTCAGACGTGTTATCGACACGGGAAAGCTGCAAAAGTATTATATTGGATTGATGTTTCAATCCAACCAGGTCATCGTCTAGATCAAATTCCAAGGAAAACTCAATATTTAGAAGTAAAGACCAACGAAATTAATAATATAACAATTAACTTGACTAATAAAAAGGGCGAATTAATAAAGTTCGGTGAAAGTGAACCATTCACAGTGCGCTTAGAACTAAAAGAATATGGGTCTGAGGATTAATCAAGGACCAATTCCGTCTTTCATAAATTCTGACAAAAAACAATATCCCTACAGTAAGTCGCTAATTGCTCATCAAACTTTATTGCGGTTAACATCCACAGATAAATGTTTTTTAACGTCAATTGGTTTAAAAGTTCTGACAGACAATGGCATAAGCATTAAACGACTATCAAAACGTACATTTCGACGATACTATAATTAAATCAGATATTCACAGTTATCTTCCGCATGGATCTTCTAAATATGGACCTTAGGAAGAAATACGCATATTAATTCAAAGTAAAGGTCTAATTACGGCTACCTACGATAAAGTTCTGTACGTAGAAATCAAGCTTGAGCTCAAAAAAGAATAGGGTAAGCAATTCTGCAACTTAACCACTAATTTCACCAACTTCGACGAGATTCGTTGCGAGTTAGGCGGTCAAAGAGTGAACGTTTTCAGAAATCCAGGCATAACGTCTGCACTTAAGGAATATATTTCTTATACGGCAAGCAAGAGAAAAACACTAAGCCATTTCGGGTGGTCACCTAAGAATGAAGAACCATTACAAGTAGTATTCGATGAGCAAAATGGAGAAAAATCGTTCACAGTATGCATACCATTTAACCACATATTTGGAATAATGGAGGATTGTCATCAAGTAATTGTGAATATACGTCAGGAGTTGATTTTAATTAGATCTAGAAGCGATACAAACTGCTACTATCGTGACGTGATGCGAGAATAACCGTAAATAAAATTCAATGGAAAGTACCATGCTTAACAATTGGTGATGCTACAAAACTTAATTTCTTTGAAGGCATCAATAAAAATATTATTATTACTGTTCCATTTCGTCAGTGAGAGTTGTATGAATTACCTCCTTTAAAACAAGCAACCTCTGATATATGGCCAATAAAAACATTAACGCAACTGGAAAAACCACGTTTGATAATTGTTGCATTCCAACAAGGTAAAAGGTACACAAAGTTGGCAATGGCTGGAAATATTGATCACATTAAAATAAGAAACCTTGAAGTACATCTGAATTCTGAGTATTATCCATATGAAGCAATGCATTTGAACTACAGAGCTTACCAATACACACCTGCCATATACAGGGAATTTTTCTTAAATGTATACATATGGGCTATGTGTGCTTTAAATGAAACGTGTCAATGCATTGGGAATGTAAATGCTATAGGCAACCAACATTACACATGACGTATTTTTATAACTACTCTCTTCAAGCTTATTCCTTTTCCTATAGTTAAATGCAAATAGGATGTACGATTAGAACATGAGAGTATTTATACTTGGTTCAACATTATCCTAAACACTTAAGTTTGTTCATAAAGGAACTATTAGGTATTACTTATGATGAATGACAAAACTGTGTGTAAGAATAAAGAAAATTGTGAAGACATACAAATGGTTCTAGTTCAAATTATGAAAAGATAGACGAAAATGTCTATCGTTTTCAAGATACTATGAATGTTCAATATTTGTGAACATTCCTTAAAAGGTAGTATATGTGGAAGTATTAAAAATGTGCAAATCATTTATTTAATTATACTACTTTTTTCGTTTTTTTTCTAATTTGGTGAAAATACTCGATGTGGACACTATTAGCTTCGTAACAAACTTCTATTTTCCTGCAGAATCACATTATTTGTTAGAAATCCATTAGACAGAAGTTAGGTTCTGTTTAAAGTTTGGGTTCACTGGTTTAAAGACTTGGAATGTGTAAGTATAATTAAATGAATGATTTGTACATTTTTAATCCTTACAAATTTACTACGTTTTAAGGAATGTTCACACATCAAAACTTATCTAATAGTTCCCTTATGAACAAATTTAAGTGTTTAGGATAATGTTGAACCAAGCATACTCTCAAGTTTTAATTGTACATCCTATTTGCTTTGAACTGTTAGAAAAGGAATAAGTTTGAAGAGAGGAGTTATAAAAATACGTCATGTGTAATGTTGGTTGCCTATAGCATCTGCATTCCCAATGCATTGACACGTTTTTTTTGAGTATACGTAGCCCTCATGTATACATTTTTCTTTTTTATTATGGCAGCAGTTTCCATTATAATATCCCGTATTATAAACGCATTTCATATGCTACTTTGACGTTGAACTAGCCACTTTGAGACAATTTAAATGAAATAATAATTTCAGATCGCTACAAAAAAAAATACCATTTCACAGGAGTTCATGAACGGTCTTATTATAGTTGCCATGGTTTTCCATTATGAGTGTCATTTATTTTTTCTAAATAATCAAATTTTGCAAAAAAGGATTCAGACGTGGATGAAGAAATCCTTAAAAAAGCAAAAGAAGCTGAGTTGAGTCGAATACCTAAAAAGTCCAAAATCATTTATAAGAAACAGATTTATTGAGTGGACGAGCAGGAATAATACGGAAACTGTTACAGAGAAGGTTTTGCTTGTGTATTTCCTTGATCAGGCAAGTTCATTACATCATTTATTAAAGGTAATCATTCTTTATATTTATCTTATTAGTAGAAAAACTACAAATTGTCTTCATTATGGTGCATGTACTCCAAATTAAAATGTATGTTACGTCTCAAAAGGATGTGGACATCAGCAAGTTTTCGAAACTTTCGGCATTCTTAAAAAACTGTTCTGTTGGGTCCATACCAGAGAAGTCATTAGTGTTTCCTTAATTTGTTCTTGAAGCACCCACCGACAAATACTTACTTATGAAGGTACATTTTTACTTTTAAGATTATTCTTAACAAATATGATTCCATTTTAGGTAGTAGCAATATTGTGTGTGTTTTACGGTTGCAGACGCTTAGAATTGTACAATCTGTGTATTGGGCATATTAAAGAGGAAGGTTTATATTAGAGATACCAAAACACATAGACCCAGGGTTCTTACCATATTAAACGATGACAGTAGAGTAAATTATATTAACCTCATAAAGAAGTACATGCGTTTAAGACCGAAGCATGTGAAGATTAAAACGTTTTTTTATTCTACAATGGCGTAAATGTACCTGTAATTCTATTGGCATTAACACATTTGGTCGGATTCCTAGACATATTGCCAAGTATTTAAATATTCTCAATGCCGATCAATACACAGGACATTCATTTCGTAGAACTTCTGCCACAATCTTGGCCGAAAGCGGAGCTGACATTAGAACTTTAAAGCGGCATGGGCATTGGAAAAACGATGCTGTTGGTCAAGGGTACTTGGCAGGCTTAATCGAAAACAAGAAGAAAATTGCCAAAACCTTAGGATCTAGTAGCGTACAACAAATGAGTAACCGAGAAATATCTATATAGTCACGGCAAAATCTTTTCCGTTGTGGGGGTGAAATTGTTAGAGAGAGACAAACTTAACATACTAACTTCCATAATAACCCTGATAATTACAAATGATATATCTATGTTAGTGAAATACACGTTGTTGAGTTGTTAGAACTGCCGAATAAATTACAATGTTGTCAGCTCTTCTGTTTACACATAACTTCTAATTTTGACGTTTTCCACATTTTGAGATTTTCGATAAGCTCCTCGAAATTATACATGACTACTTCAAAATGTTACAATTGTACAATCTGTGTATTGGGGATATTAAAGAGGAAGGTTTATATTAGAGATACCAAAACACATAGACCCAGGGTTCTTACCATATTAAACGATGACAGTAGAGTAAATTATATTAACCTCATAAAGAAGTACATGAGTTTAAGACCGAAGCATGTGAAGATTAAAATGTTTTTTTATTCTACAATGGTGTAAATGTACCTGTAATTCTATTGGCATTATCACATTTGGTCGGATTCCTAGACAGATTGCCAAGTATTTAAATATTCTCAATTCCGATCAATACACAGGACATTCATTTCGTAGAACTTCTGCCACAATCTTGGCCGAAAGCGGAGCTGACATTAGAACTTTAAAACGGCATGGGCATTGGAAAAACGATGCTGTTATTCGAGGGTACTTGGCAGGCTTAATCGAAAACAAGAAGAAAATTGCCAAAACCTTAGGATCTAGTAGCGTACAACAAATGAGTAACCGAGAAATATCTATGTAGTCACGGCAAAATCTTTTCCGTTGTGGGGGTGAAATTGTTAGAGAGAGACAAACTTAACATACCAACTTCCATAATAACCCTGATAATCACAAATGATATATCTATGTTAGTGAAATACACGTTGTTGGGTTGTTAGAACTGCCGAATAAATTACAATGTTGTCAGCTCTTCTGTTTACACATAACTTCTAATTTTGACGTTTCCACATTTTGAGATTTTCGATTCGTGTGGCTTGCATTGTTCAAAATGTTACAATAGCTTAATCATCGCAAAATGATCTAAGAACTGTTAAAAGTATTGTTACTTAGTTGAGAACGAGTATTTCCATCAAAACTAATTTTCAAAATAAATGTAAACAATATAACCTAAGTATTATGTTGACGTCGAATTTCATACGTTTGGCAACAATGTCAAGCGCTGACGTTTATCCCCACATTGGAAAAGAGTTTGCCGCGACACTATCAACATCTTCAAGCAGTTCAAGCGAATGCCTTCTTGAAACATCTGGGGGAATTCCAGTTACCGGAAATTCCAATTGCACAATTAATATTAACATCAGTAAACAATAAGTTCTTTAATATCACATTAATTACAGATCATAGTCTAACTGAAGTATGAATATAAATAAATAATTTGTTCAATTTCAATGTATTTCGTCGTCAAGACGACCTTATCGCACAACAATACAGAACGCATGCCACAAGGTAGCAAATTATTAACGATTTTGACATTAACAACCAAGGCAGAATGTCTTGGTTATTAATGTCAAAATGCTAGTCGATCACAATAATATATTGAGTATCAAGAACGGTAAGAGACGTTTACCGGTCGACGGCCATAGCGAACCCTCAAATTTGGCCGGAGACTGGTACAGCCCTTAATGTTCGTGTGCTCTACTATTTTTTACCACAATTGAAATTATTTAATTTCTACTAAACATACGAAAAATCAAAAGTGACGTTTTAAATATAATTGTCCAAATTTTTTGTTCCCATTGTTGTGAAATATAGTATACCTACATAATTTTACGTTGGTAAGTAAAAGACGTCGGTAAGTAAAATACTTACCGACGAGTTGGACCTCGCAACCAGTAAACATATCCTGCTGTCTTGGAAACAAATATGGTAAATAAACGAAAAGGCTCAATCGTGCAAAAAAGTCTTTTGCATCCCCTCGCAGCGGATGCAAAAGTAATGTAAGTTAATAGCTCAAATACCCAATTTGGAAAACAACGAAAACAAATTTATTGTTTAGAGTTATAAGGATTAAAAGTACAATGATTAAAACTATTCATTTTCTCCAAAATAAAATCCGCCAGAGGTAACAGTGGAGGTTTCGCTGCGTTCTAAGGAAATGGTCTTTAATTCTTCCTCTTCTACATGAACTTCTGTACTCGTAGCGCTTGCACTAGGTGCAAACATTTTCAAGACTGCCTCTTTTTTTGTTGCTAGAGAGTCTTCAATATAACTATCAGCTACCATGGCGCTTCAAGCACATTAAATCTGCGCCGCCGTCCACCAACAGTGTAGCTAAGGTTCTTCTTAGAAAATGCCCTGTGTATTCTGTATAGTTCGCTAATTTTAAGAAAAAAACTACCTCCCTAGGAACACTACTTATTTTATGGATTCCCAGCACCGCTCCTGAGATTTTTTCATTCCCATGTTTAAAAAAAATCGGCGATCATTCATATCTCGTGGGCGCAAAGCAACATATTTGTTATATAAATTTAGGAAAAATTCCCCTTCAACAGTAAATGATTTAATTTTTGTTTGTTTTGCTATCTGGAATTTTAATATGTAGCAGAGGTTTCAGGTTCTCAATGTCGTCTATCTTCATCTTCACCAATTCATCGCAACGACATGCCCCTGAGATACCAATAATAATCAAAATTATCTAAAAAAATACAAAATATAAAGACTTGTTTTCATTCTATTTCTAAAACTTACCTGCATTGCCAAGTATTGTTCGTCCGACGCTTTCAATAAAAAATAGTTAAATTGGTCTTTTGTACATACTTTGGCCTGCTTTGGGGTGTATCCTTCATTCTGCTTCTCTAGATATGCACGAAGTTTCCGGCATTTGCTTATATCTACGCCATCTCGAATGCTCAATAACGATTTTATGATCGAATATTGGTACCACATTGTCGAGCTTTTCATTTTCATTTTTGTTGCTAATGCGGCAAAATAAGCTAACATTACGGTTTCAGAGTAGCTTTTAATATTTTTGCTCGATGTTGTAGGTAATAGATCATTTATTGCTGTATTTAATAATTAAGTACTTCAGTAATTTCTGACGACGTGCAGTTCTCCAAATCCATCATACTCCTAATAATGTAAAATTTTAATTTACACAAATAGAAACAAGAAGTTTAATAAAATACTTACAATAACATGGAGAATCTTCGCAATTTTTAACTTGTTTAATGCATTGTTTTCAACGAAACCTAGCAATGTCTACTGCTGCTTGCCAGAGCACGCTAAGCAAATCTAACTGTTCCTCATTTTCACAACCTAATTATTTTTCCTTATTTCACATTTAAGTGTAAAAAACGTCTAAAGAAAAAATAGTACATTTTATGGAGCAAAGTGACTTTTTGTGGAACATCTGTATTTGCCGGACTCACTACGTTCGTCCGTCAAACCTACGCATTCGCCACAAAAAGTTCACTTTAGATCCTTATGAAATAATATACTATTAGAAGCTACGAATGTTGCAAAGCGAGATTATGATGTAAGTGGGCAAATTCAAGGAAGCCGTGGCAAAAAGTATACACAAATCATCAAACCCTTGCTATCGTTATACCCCACAACTAAAGGAGGTGGAGCTATGCTTCTTAACGAATTAACAAACATACCGATTGGATGTAAATATTGGAATGATATACATGAACTAATTCGTGACCTAGAGGTATTGTGAGCGGAAAAATTGGCGGGAAACACAGGTGTCATAAATCACATAATATTAAATGTAGAAGAACTATATAAAGATGGTACAGTACAAATGAAAATGAATTGATTGACTAAGTAGTACTATTTCTCAATAAGCCTCAATTTGGTTGGAAATCGTTTGACATAACTGGCCGACCGGGAAAAGGATGGTGATGCTATAAGTAAAGAATATCTTGATTTTTGTCTACAAGCAGTTCAAAAAGCTTTTAAAGCAAACTCTACGCTTATATAGTGTTGGAGCAAAAATTATATAAACATATAGAAATTGTAGATAAATTGGCGCTATCTCCAAACTACATATAATTCGTCAATGAATTGCATAAACCTCCATGAAAAAATTTTGCTTTATAGATATTTTTCAACGTCCAATTGTAAATTTCACGATGATCGGCAGTTTTGAATCGATCAAACTAGTAATTAGAATTTTTAGAGGCTTGTGGTTTGCATAATATGCAACCCTCATTTATAATCAATGAGATGTCTTTGTAATTACCACGAATTGTGTTTACATTCATACTATTACTGGACAATAAATTATTTATATACATTTTCTACATTTAAAATATCTAAAACCATATTTACATCCTTTATGATACTATATATTTCTACAATCTACTTATTTAGCTTACTTTTTTACCAACAGTGCCTTGTGTCAGTGCACAATGCTATCAAGGGCCCTTTAAGTATTTACAGACACTATCTCGTAGCCCCAGGTACGTGTATGTGTAGACCCTGCACTTATAATCCTTTTATTATCACACGGATTTAGAACCACCTTGTTCTGTCTAACGGTGAATACTAAATGTTTTTTTGAATCTGATTAGATGTTGGAATCGCTTTGAAAGTTGGTTATCAAACAATGCCAACTTGTAATCTTTAATGGTGATTTGTTTTACACTCGCACCCACAAATTCTTTCAGAATAAGGCCATTTTTCTCATCTTTCATCAATCCAGGAATTTTTTATTTACTAGACGCATACCAAAAAATATTGTCGGGAGCATAATCAGATGTATCGAATTTCTCGATATTTTCTTTCATGGGCTCTAAATATCGGGTACAGAGGAATAAAGCAGTATACATGACCTTGGATTTATTTCCGAGTTTTGGTAGCACATAATTGTAATGGAAGTCGTACAGGAGCGTTCTAGAACAGCAAATCCTGCATATATGGATTTGTTTAGAAAAACTTCCAACTTGTTGATTTAGATAATTACCATATTGTGACGTACCACAATTGATGCATCTGTACCTATTTTATTTTATAAACTAGAAGGCGAGTTGAATTAAAACTATCTAGTATATATGGGCGGCTGTTGTATATTTTGACAGTGGAAATGAGATGTGGTTGGAGATAGGTTATTAAGTAAATAGTTGAGGGTTGCTAGTTTGGATTTTTGAAAGAATGAACGTATTATTTTGTCTGATAAAATAGAATAGATTAAAAAGGTAATGTTATATTTTTATTAATTGTATTTTCTTTCAGAAAATGTATGTAATATGATCTCAACAAAAGAGTAACTTAATTATAAGATTAATATAACATGCTTTGTACATAAAAGGTTCTTTTATAAATTAAACTAGATGATAATTAAAATTAGTATATGATTCATATTACAATACCATGGTAATGAGTGATTATTATATCTAATATAAATTAGTATTAATGATAATTTGAAAGTTAATATTATATCACAATCTTGCTATTTAATGTATTTGATTTCATTTTTAATACATTTTATTTTGACATTTCATGCCTATAATGTAGCATACTTTAAAATGGACGTTCCCTTGTGAATGTAGTGGAATTGTAAAACGGCTCTCGAGTAAAACTGGCATAACGCTGACCTAGGGGAGATAACCGATGCAACACTAAAGCATGTTCTCGTTGGAATACTGAGTGTGCCTGTTATGAAATATGTTGTCTTTTGATACGTTGATTGTAAATCCAGACCTTTAGCATGTTGTGATGTTTTTACTTATACTACAGTTAGGCAGTTCGCGTATAGTACAAATGGAACCCTCTTTTGGTTTTTTGAATTCTAAATACTTATTATTATCATTTGGTAATCTCGCACGACATTGATTGAGTTAATTACAACGAGTTAAACGCTTTTCTAAAGCTACATCTCAACAAAAATGATTCAAACACCGGTTACAAATCATTACCTTATGATCATTCTTTGATAACTCTTTGTAAAGTAAATCCGATATGTCTTTATTCCACGCAAACTGATGATAAGTTTCCTAATCGTTAGAAAGCATTAAAATATTTATGGGTTCTCTGTCGCTTTGCTGATTACTCAGTACAAAGGGTAAAACTGCGATATTGCAGGCTCACATCCATTAATATAAGTAATTTGATTGTAATCTCATTATATTTAGAATTTACATCAGATCTATGTACATAAAGACAAAATTTACATCATTATGGGCTTGAACCTTGATGATGCAGTTGGTTAACGCGGTACTCTAGCAAAGTACAGGTCGTAGGTTCAAATCCTACTCGAGGTAAACTTTTTATTTATGTATTTAATAAAATTAATAACAATTTATTTCAATCATAATTTAAAGCGTTACTGAAATGAAGATAGCTAGAAGTTCGACTTGAATCCCGTGAAACAGAATTTGAAGCTGAAACAACGACCCACAAAAAACAATCATCATCGTTACTTTTCACACTAACAACAGCTTTTTGACTGCTATAAAGTTAGATACCTGTTAATGCTTACTTTTAAATGTAAAAATTTCATGCAATGACTACCCTGACTATTTTTCCGCAAATTTTCCCAATTTGGTTTGTAGCCTGTTATAGACATTAGCTTGATACCATTACCACAAATCAGCAACAATATCAATAGCTTGGTTTTCAGTTGGGAATGTATTTAAATAAATCTCGAAACTGTGAGGGTGTACAAAATGAGCTGCCAAATCCGTATTGACTTTCCATATATACTCTTAGTACACTAAATCAATTTTATCAGCAAAAATGTTGTAAACTTGATTTAAAATTGTTACTGGATATTTGATATTTACGGTCGCAATAATGCCTGTAAGTATTATACCCATGAAGCAAGATTCAATACGTTGCCTCATTATATGTTATGGATTAAACATATTTGGTGCTCATACGCGAAATTAATTCCATTGTAGTAATATATAGTACACCAGTTTCCGATCAAGTTATTATCCGATTACGTTCATACAATATTGAAATAGTAAACAGAAAAGCATTCACAATAATAATGCGCGGTATATTCAATAGTACACAATATTAGACACACGCACGCACGCACGCACACATTCACACATGCACACACGCACTACCGCACACGCACTCGCACGTACACGTGCACACACGCACACACATACACACAAACACGCACACGCACTAACGCGCACGCAGATATTCATACGCACGCATACGGACACATACATACATACACACGCACAAACGCTCACACGCACACACGCAAACACGCACACCCGCATATACACACACGCACACACGCACAAACGCACACACGCACACACACACACTTACTCACACACACACACTTACTCACGCCCACATACACACACGCGCACACACGCACACCCGCGCACACTCACTCATACACACAAACACAAACACGGACACGCATACGTACACGCGTACGTACAAACGCACACACTCACGCGCACACACACGCATACACACACACGCACACGCAAAAGCACACCCACACGCACACACACACACATACATGCGCACACACGCAAAAACGCGTACACACACACACACGCACACACTCACACATACACACAAACACACGCACGCGCGCACATACACGCACACGCACATGCACACGCACACGGACAGGCACACGGACTCGCATACGTACACACGCACACGCGCACGCACGAACAGGCATACACACAAACACGCACACGCAACCACTCACCCACACGCCCACAAGCAGGCGCGCACACATGCACAATCACACACACACACTACACACACACTTACACACACACACACACACACGCACGCACAATCGCACACACTCAAACACTCACACACGCACACACCCACACACGCACACATGCACATGTAAACACGCATACGCCCACACACACGCATACATACAAACACGCACACACACACACACTAGCACACGCACAGGCATACGCCCACACGTGCAAGCACACACAAACATGCGCAAACACGCACACACGCACACTCGCAAATACGCACACCGCACATACACACACGCGCACACGCACAAACGCACACACGCACAAACGCACACACGCACACACACACTTACTCACGCACACACGCACACGCTCAAACACGCGCACACACGCCCACACACACACGCACACACGCACACGCGCGCACACACTCACCCATACACACAAACACAAACACGGACACGCACACGTACACGCGTGCGTACACACGCACACACGAACACACACGCATACACACACACACACGCAAACGCACACGCACACAAGCACGCGTGCACACACGCACACACACATGCGCACACACGCACAAACGCGCACACACGCTCACGCGCAAACACACTCACACGTACTCACAAACACACGCACACTCACACGAACATGCACACGCACATGCACACGGACACGCACACGGACACGCACACGCACACACACGAACGCGCGTACACACAAACACGCACACGCAACCACACACCCAGACGCACACAAGCAGGCGCGCACACACGCACACCCGCGCACACACAATCACACACACACGCACAATCGCACACACTCAAACACTCACACACGCACACACCCACACACGCACACACGCACACATGCACATGTAAACACGCACACGCCCACACACACGCATACATACAAACACGCACACACACACTAGCACATGCACAGGCATACGCCCACACGTGCAAGCCCCACACACACACACACACACACACACACACACATGTGCAACCACGCACACACGCACACTCGCAAATACGCACACCGCAAATACACACACGCACACACGCATAAACGCACACACGCACAAACGCACACACACACACACACTCACTCACGCACACACTCATACGCAAGCTCACACACGCCCACACACACGCGCACATACGCACACGCGCGCACACACTCACTCAAACACACAAACACAAACACAGACACGCACACGTACACGCGTACGTTCACACGCACATACTCACGCGCGCACGCGCACAGACACGCCCACTCGTACACACAAACACACACACACGCGCACGTACACGCACATGCACACGCACACGGACACGCACACGGACAAGCATACGTACACACGCACACGCGCACACAAGAACACGCATACACACAAACACGCACACTCACACGCACACAAGCAGGCGTGCACACCCGCACACATGCACACTCACACACACACACACACACACACACACACACACACACTCACGCACAATCGCACACACGCACACATGCACATGCAAACACGCACATGCCCACACACGTACACACACATACGCATACATACAAACACGCACACACACCCTCGCACACGCATAAGGACACGCACACGCACACGCCCACACGTGCACGCACACACGCGCACTTGTACACAGGAATACACTCATACACGCACAGGCGCACACAAGTACACAAGCACAGACACACGCACACGCAAGCACACACACACACACACGCACACACACACACGCACTCATACAAACACACACACGAACTCGCACACGCACACGTACACTAACACGAACACACGTACACACACACGCGTACCTGCACACAGACATACACGCGCACACGCACCCACACATACACACGTGCACACTTCCACACACGCAAACAAGCACACACGCGCACTCGCACAGACGCACTCACTCACATACAAATACACACACACACACACACACACACACACACATACACACACGCACACATGCATACACGCACAAACGCACACATACACACACACACACACACGCATGCGAAGACACGCACACCTGCACACACGCACACACGCAAACGCGCACACACGCACATGCGCATACATACTCACTCATACCCGCGAACACAAACATGCACACGCAAACGCGCACGCACACACACATGCGTACATACGCACACCTGCACACACCCACACACGCAAACACACATGTATACATACAAACACGCACACACATACACAAACTCGCACACTCACCCACATACACACACACGCACCTGCACACAGCCATACACGCGCTCACGCACGCACACAAACACACGTGCACACATGCACACACGCACACGCGCACACACGCGCACTCGCACAGACGCACTCACGCACACACACACACACACACATACACACACGCACACTCGCATACACGCACAAACGCGCGCACACACACACACACACACACACATATGCGCACACATGCTCACCTGCACACACGCACATGCGCATACGCGCACACGCGCACACATACTTACTCATACACGCGAACGCAAGCATGCACACGCAAACGCGCACGCACATGCACACGGACACTCACACGTACACACGCACACACTCACACGCACACACGCACACACATACACACGCACATACTCAAACACGCACACGCACACTTCCACACGCATACACGCAGGCGTGCACACACGCACACGCTCACACACACACACACACGCACACACGCACATACGCACACACGCACACGTGCATATACGTACACACACACGCACATACGCACACATACACACAAGCACAAACACGCACACGCATACGCACACACGTACTCACACTTATACACACAAACAAGCACACGCACACCCACAAGCTCACACTCACGCACGCACGCACGCACCCACGTACCCACGCACACAACCACACGCGCACACACGCACCCGCGCACATGCACACACGAACACACGCACACACGCATCCATCAGAATCCCGAGGTTGAATTTTTCTATGATTGAAATACCTTTATTATAATTATTTTTTTAGGGTCAACTAGAACTTCCTCACAAGATTTAGCCTTTACCAGGGTATGAATGGTATGATGATAATTTAATCAGTTTACACTTCCCATTAACTGGAAATTTTACACCTTCCCTTCTTCATATTATCCTTCGTAATTAAGGGATTTTTCAAAAATGATAATGTCAATCTTAAACTCACGGAGTTCCTGCGCGCGTAAGCATTAATAAATCAACTTCAATTAAACCGTGAAGTAAAAGGAAGGAAACTGTTATTTGTTTTAGTACGATTATGAAAATAAAGATCCACCTTGACATTATTTGTATCAATGACTAAAATAATCCTTGACGTAAATATTATTTTGAAACCTGTTCATAATATGATAGACATTCCTTATATTTAAAGAACTTGTTTTGCTTATTTCCAAATACGTCTATTGCATGCGCCAATATTAAGAAACGTTAATGCTGGATGAAGACAGAAAGAGTGAATGGACCGTAATACAACATTTTGGGGATTATTGCTTATAAATACATGAACGTGTGCATTCAAATTAAGTTAGTCTTTGACAAGCAAAATGGTAAAATTTGAAATCAGTGCCGTACTGTTAATATTCGTGTGTCAATCAATCGGTCTCCAATTACGTAAGTAACCTACTTTTAAACCCGCGTATTTAATGAATTAAATTTTTAGCGAGGGATTTTAAACGATGTCCAAAATCGTCACCGAATATGAATGATTGTCTTAAGGTTGCTGTTCAAGAAGCGTTTAGGTATTTAGAGCATGGTAAGTACTGGCCTATTGTTTATCTTATGGTACTACTTAATAGTTTCAATCCACTTTAATTGGTTGCAATAGGTATACCATCGTTAAATTTTCCTGAAATTGAGCCAATTAGGATTCCAGTTATGACAATTGGCGAAGGCAAAGGAACAGTGCATGTTGTACAAAACTACAAAAATGTTAACGTTTATGGTATTTCAAAAACTAAAGTTAAATCCATTGAGTATGATTTTTGTTAACTAAAAAAAAAAGAAATTATTGTTTTTGTTTTCAGTTACACAAGATCACATAATGGCAGTAAAATGATTATCGATGGATTTATTAATGAAATACGTTTAGAAGCTGATTATAAGGTAAATGGACAAATTTTAATACTTCCTGTTTATGGAGAAGGAAAATGCGTAATCACACTTAGTAAGTGTTACTTCAAGCAGACAAATGTTTAATAATTGTTTTTTAGCAAACACTTCTGTTATAACAGAAGAAATTATTAAATATATCACAAAAAAAGAGACTATGTACGCCAGAGTTGAAGATTTAAACGTTAGTATTAATCCCGAAAAAGTTCATTTTCAGTTTGATAACTTATTTAATGGTGATAAGGTGCTAGGAGATCAAATTAATAATGTCCTCAATGATGAATTCAAGGGAGTATTTGAAGATATTAGAGAACAATATGAAAAAGCCTTTGGGTTAATTTTTAAAAGCTTTGCAAACCTTATATATGAAAAAGTGCCCTTAAATGAAATATACCCTTAGTAAAAAAATCTGTTTTCTTAAGTGGGTGACATTTAAAAGAAAATGTGTTACTTTAATATTGAGTGTTAGTAGATTTATCGCGGAGTCACTAGTCGTACGCAGTTTTCGTGTACGTTTAGCCGTGGCGCTATTAATACACAGGTTTCAATTAATACAACAAAAAGTTACAGAACCAATGTTCAATCTAATGTAGAATGACAAGCGGCTAAATCGCAAGTTGCATTCCGTAGGTTACAGTAGTTCTGTTTATCTAGCTTAGATTCGATAAACAAAACTACTGTAACCTAGCAGAAAAAAAATTTTGCATTAGCTGGGAATCGAACCCGCACCGAACACGCGGCAGGCGATCACCAGAACTATCCTGCTATTCTTCGAATAGCACCGCAGCTAAACGTACATGAAAACAATATACGACTAGTCACTCCGTATTTTTATAGGCAAGTTTAAAGTTTGGATAATTGAACTTTTTATTATTATTTATTAGCTAGTTCGCAGATAAAATTACTAATCAGCCTTCATCCGTCAATTAATATCAAAATATCAACTATCTTCTCTTTTAATATATTAAATTTTAAATGACCTCCCTGTTTTGACTGTTTGGTGCTTTATCAAGGTCGAACGTAAAATGATGTACTTGTAACTGTTAATTAAGGAAATTAAATTTAGAGGCTTGTTCTTAAAATAAATTTACACCGGAGACATCCTAAGGCCATAGTCACAAGTCAATGACTTCATCGGTACACTAACTATAACTCCGAATAAGTAATTTTAATGTGCTTAACTTAAAAATAGGTGAAATTATAACCTTTCTACATTTTTGCGTTGTCCCAGTAACTACCTATATTAAGGAAAGTCTTACATTCTTCAATCATACGGCGTAAAGTACCTTTTCTAATGCCACTTACACTTTTCATCTATACATATTTTTTAGATTAATGTTATTTTTAGTACCAATGTAGAGAGTGAGTCAAAAATGAAGTAAATCAGATTTGTAACATATATGTCGTTTATGTGTCAGAAGGTATCATTTGTAAAACACACTACACATGCATTCGTTTTTAAGGGTGGCTTTGAGATTTGGATTATGTGTCTTACATCTCTAAAATAAATTGCGACGATCGTAGATTGTATTATTATTTTTACAGAAGAAATTACATATTTTCCATAGTAATGGGGGAATCATGAGTAAATAGTCTCTACACAAAATATTTCATATAGAAACTACATGCTCTTGAGTATACTGATTATTAAAATATTTACAGGGTGGGCCACCTGTAATCGTCGGCCGTTCTAGAGAAAACGTTAAGTTTTTGTTTTAACTTTCTCTATACAGTGTGTCCGAGATTCAGCATGCATGTATTGCTATATTCGTTAATATTGAAGATAGAATGTCGGTTAAATGGGGAAAGTTTTAGAGAATTTTATGGCTATCATCATGGTAAAGTCAGATTTGAAGTAACTTCTTTTGTTTTTGAAATAATTGAAGAAAACAAAAATTGTGCATTTTCTACTACCCCCTGTAGCTCTTTTATTTGAAGTCTGACAACATTTTGATTTGTAAATTATTATGACACTTTCAAAAGACAATTTTAAAAAAAAGTAGTAAAATTTATCTACAGTCATTTGTTTTTGAAATACATACACTAACTATTGTTTTTCATATGGACGCCATCTTGGATTTTTACATTATCGAATAGTATTTTTTATCACCTTTTCAGCAATGTATCACATGATACGAGAATTTACTTCCAACTATCAAAATTGTAAAAAATATAAAATTGAAATAGTAGGCCTTGAGAAGGCATGGATTAATAAATGAAACATTTATACAATTAGATTCCTAATTATTGTTATTTCTAATAACTAAAATAAAAACAAAACCGATAATAGTAACTATCATAAAACATGCTCGATATGTCCCCCTCTACACTCCACACATTTTCTACAACGATTTAACACTGAATGTGTAACCCTAACTAACGTATTTCTATTTACAGAATTTAGTACATGTCTTACTCTATTTTCTAAAATGTCAAGATTTTCTGGAGTGTCGAAATAGTACACCTCGTTTTTTGTATGACCCCATAAATGAAAATCTAGTGGGTTCGAGTCAGGGGACCTGGCAGGCCATAAAATGTCCTCATTATTGGAAATTAATTTATTATTAAATACTCTTTGCAAATATTGTTTAACGTCTGCCGAATTGTGTGCTGGACAGCCGTCTTGCATAAACCAAATATTTTCTAAATTTGGATTGATGTTTCTCAGAGCGGGTATGATTTGTTCTTGCAACATCTCTAAGTATCGGACTCCGTTTAAATTATAATTGAAAATAAATGGTCCAATCAAGTTATTTCCTAAAGTGTTACATTTAAAATAAACTTTTTAAGAAAATTTTATTTATACCTATAATTCCGCACCATACATTGAAACCAAATCTGGTTTGAAATCTCCTTTCACAAACTTTATGGGGATTTTCCACATTCCAGAAGTGTGTATTGTGCCTATTAAAAATTCCGCAATTTGTAAATCTGGTTTCATCCGTCCATAAAACGTTGAACGAGAATTGAGGATATTCCCCAGATTTTTGAATGTATCACCGTGAAAATGCCATTCGTCTCTCAAAATCACCTTCTCGTAACGCTTGTGTAATAATTGGTTTGAATGGATGAAATTTATTTTTTTTTAAATGTCATGGACGGAGGATTTCGGAATGTGTAATACATCGGCCATTTTTCTAACCGAAGATGCTTCGTTTTCACCAACAAAATTTAGAACAGCATTATTATTACCTTCATTATCTTTAACATACTTTTTAGGTCTGTCCTTCTCAAAACTGCCAAATGATATTAAATTCATCACTAAAGTCCTGAAATGTCTTTTATTTGATTGAACGCGATCGGGAAATATTTCTTCACAATTTCTAATTGCATTATCTGCATTTCTATTTGCTTTGAAATAGATTTCAAGCATATCTAGCTTCTCTTCATTGGAATATCTTAACGCCATACTTCAAAAAATCTTGCACCAAGATACAAAACAGGAATAAATATTAACAATAATAACAACAGGAACAAGCAATAAAAACAACACAAACGAATAACAGAATAACAACAATAATAAACACTAACAATGACAACAAGAACAATTATTTTTCCAAGTACTTAACACAGATTGCGAATAATTTACGCGAATAAATAAATTATGTCATCTTCTTGTCAGTCATTGCAATTATTATCCATGGCCTCATATTTTATTTTGTTTAAATGTTTGGTTGCTGAAAGTAAATTTTCATATCATGTAATACATTGTTGAAGAGGTGTTAAAATCCACTATTCGATAATGTAAAAATCCAAATATCGTCCAAAAACAAAAGTTAGAAATGTATTAAATTTTGTAAGTAAAAACAGATACATTAGCAAGGGTTTAAAGTTTTGATAGTTGGAAGTAAATTCTCGTATCGTGTGATACATCGCTGAAAAGGTGATAAAAAATACTATTCGATAATGTAAAAATCCAAGATGGCGTCCATATGAAAAACAATAGTTAGTGTATGTATTTCAAAAACAAATGACTGTAGGTAAATTTTGGTACTTTTTTTAAAATTGTCTTTTAAAAGTGTCATAATAATGTACAAATCAAAATGTTGTCAGACTTCAAATAAAAGAGCTACAGGGGGTAATAGAAAATGCACAATTTTTGTTTTCTTCAATTATTTCAAAAACAAAAAAAGTTACTTCAAATCTGACTTTACCATGATGATAGCCATAAAATTCTCTAAAACTTTCCCCATTTAACCGACATTCTATCTTCAATATTAACGAATATAGCAATACATGCATGCTGAATCTCGGACACACTGTATGTATGTAGAGGGTCTATGTAAGAATGCTTTAAAAATATTTTGAAATATACAGGGTGATCCAAACATTTTTAATTTCACAAACATATTTAAAATAAGAATGTCCAATTTTTTTAGCAAACTCTAATTCGACACCCAATTCCAATTCATGTTTATTCAGAGTTCGCTATACGCAAGTCTTACTATTTGTGAAATATTTAACTTTATAATACAAATGTTTAGCAAAAGCTGAATAATTATGTAATCTGTAGATTAAATCTAATAAAACTACCACCATCATAGGCTGAGAGGTATAACAAAAAAATCATACAGGGTGTCATATATTTAAGGCTCATTTTTATTTTACTTCAAACTTAAAAAAACCTGCTTTACATAAATGGATCGCCCTGTAATTTCTTTAGTTAAACTATTGCTTATTTTGTTGCATTTCACTCGGTATCAAGTTTCCTCAAAAGTTAATATTTTCGATGTTATTTAAATTTTAAAAGCGTTTTTTTTTGTTAAATATTGTTTCTACTCACATTTTATATTGCTTAAAATCAAGCTGGCCGATGTCAATCATTACAAAACAATTATACTTCACTTATTCATAATTTAGTTTGCAGTATAGTTTCGCTTTTAATTAACTATTTTGATCTTGATTCTTTAATTATCATGGAATTGTGTTCGAAAAGTTGTAGAGACTGAGTTACGTACTTTAGAATCGGCAAAGGAAAATCCTAATACAAGGTCAAGAAGGATAGCTGATGAGACAGGCATTAGCCGTAACAGTGTTAGACGGATTCTGAAAAATTACAAGTTTCACCCATTCCATATCGATCAACATTTGTACGGTACCGATCTTCAACGACGCACGCATTGATTTTTGCACATGAGCTCTTGAGGGAGTTGGAGAGGAAGAAGATTTTTTGATCACCGACGAATCAACTCTTCATAATAATGGTTTAGTAAATCGACGTAACTTTCATTATCATAATAGAACAGTCGATCATCAGAATCGGTGGAGTTTAAATGTGTATGAAAATGTGAACTTTCACCATTACCACACATAATAAAATACTTATCTTTTTTGGGTTTTTTTAATGGTGTATTTTAAATTATGCAATCTAAACGTTTCGATAACATAGTTATCTTCGTCAGTAGTAATATCTGTTAAAAATTGTTAAAGATGTTGTAAACGATTTTGTCAAAGTTGAAAAATTAAAACGTACTTATCTTTTTTTTTTACATCTTTAACAATTTTTAACAGATATTACTAATGACGAAGATAACTGTAAGTGTTATCGAAACGTTTAGATTGTATTAATTTAAAATATACCATTAACAAAACCCAAAAAAGATTAGTATTTTAAATGTGTATGATGGAATAGTTGTTGGTTACGTTATATGGTCTTATTTTTTTGATGGATACCTAAATGGTGAACATTTTTTAAGTTCTTTTTTAACAGAAACTTATGCATTCTGCTTGAGAACATCCCTCTAAATATTAGTTGTGGCTGAAGGAGATGGAAAGTTCCCCCTTGGGAAGGGTATAAGATACGTGGCCTTCTGCTCTTCCTTTCCTCAACAAGCCGTTGCTCCATTGCTATTTTCAACACACAGTCAGATGGTATGAATGTGAGAAATAAAAATGTGTTCGGATCAGTCACATCAAACATACTGCAGAATCTCAGAAGATTATTTGAAGATAGAATTAGGCTTTGTATCTGTGTTCGTGTGTGCGTGTGTGCGTGTGTGTATGTATACGTGTGTGTGCGTGTGTGCGTGTGTGCGTGTGTGCGTGTGTCGTGTGTCGTGTGTGCGTGTGTGCGTGTGTGTGTCGTGTGTGCTGTGTGGTATGTATACGTGTGTGTGGTGCGTGTGTGCGTGTGTGCGTGTGTGCGTGTGTGCGTATGTTCGTGTGCGTGTCGTGCTGTGTGCGTTGTTCGTGTGCTGCTGTGTGCGTGTGTGCGTAGGTGGGTGTGTGCGCGCGTGTGTGGGTGTGTGTATGTACGCTAATACCCACGACAACTACAGTACGTAAACACGTAAGTACTTAAAAGCTTGTCTTTTACTCTTGTTTTATTTCTACTGGAGCTGATTAGATTTTGTGAGAAATTCAGCGGCTAAGAGGGGGTTTTATTAGCAGCTGTTTTTGATTTGTATCAAATAGTTCTGAAACACCTGTTTATTTCAAAGATATAAAAATGCTAGTATATAGCTCTTAGTTATATACCAGGTGTCCGTTTTCAATCCTGGCTAGAGTGATTTAACATTGATTTTAACATTTTTTTGAGTTTCTGCTCGTCAATTCGTCATGCAGAAAATATTTTCGTATCAATGGAATGAGAAAATTATTACGCATCGAATGACATCATAAATTAACTTAATTTCTTCGATTTTTATTGAACAGTTCTAATTGTATAACACACACAGTATGACAGGAATGGTTAAAAAATATTAACACAGAGGAGAGCAAAAATCAGAACTTATAACATTTATTCTAGTAACACTTCATCCAAGCCCGTTACAAAACGAATTTCGATCATTAAACAAGTGCTGTTCGTATATTAACCCACACTCTGCAACGATTGCTTCCTTCAAAGAATTAATATTTTAGTCGCGGGTACTAAAATCAGAAGATCTGGCTGGCCAGTTTATACCACCTCTGTCAATCCAACACTTTGGAAATGTATGATTTAAATGATTTCTGACATCTACACCGTAATGTACGGGGTCCGTCGTGTTGAAACCAACTTCCAAAGGACCTACCTTATTCACTAAAAGTGCTAAATAAGTTTCGGCATTTAAATTTCCATTAATGAGAAATGTACCGATAATTTTATTGTTAAAAGTTCGAGTCCAAATATTAATTTTGTTGGGGTATTGGGTTCTTGTAGATAAATTGATCCTTGGGTTTTCTTGGGCCCAGTATTGAATGTTTTGCACATTAGGTTCATTGTTTAACGTAAAAGTGCATTCCTCCGTAAAGCAAATTGACGATATAAAGCGACGATCCTGATCCGCACGCTCTTGCAAAATATAACTTTGCTTTCCTCATCTGCTTGAAATGCCTCCTGATGACATTGGGGTTTATATGGATGATATCGGTGCTTTTGTAGTATCTGATATACCGCCGACTACCTGTATTGCTATCGTATTATTTAAATTTTTGCAAAAAACAATGCTAAAAATAATTGATACTATCCACCCCTAGCATCTGATTCTGCTGAAAGTTTGTAAAATTTTCGGCATAGGTCCGTATTGTGGATATACGCGGTATTGGGCTGTTATTAAATTTAACAGAAAACAAATCTCTCACTTAACGCAAACTAACGCCACTGTAATATGTTTTAACCATAAAAACTCTCCCTTCATTTGAGTAATTATTCATTTTGTAAATGAAAACTAGTAACCTACCTCAGAATGTCAAGAAATAAAAAATTAATTTGACTACAATTGTTAATTATTAAAGATCATGGCAACTCATATTTAAAAACATAAAAATTTTAAATTAGAATTTTTCAATAAAAATCGATGAAAATAATTTAATGCCTGATATCATTCGATGCGCAAAAATTGTCTCAGTCCATTGATACCATAATATTTTCGGTAGGCCGAATTGGCGAGCAGGAATTCACAAAATGTTAAATCTCTATGGACAGTTTTAAAAACGAGCAACCGGTAGATTAATTATGTTCTTTGCAATTTTTTTATGTAACGCGTAATTTAGCGACAAAAAAAATTCATGAGAATTTAAGTGATAGTTGAAATTTTTTCACTATCTGAATGATGGTTATTTTTATAAGAAAATGTGTAGACATATTTTTTATAGAAAATTTAATTTTACATAACTTTTCTTTATAAAGTTTCTTAATATAGAGCGAAATAAGCATAAAAATTAGAAATGCTTAAATTGTATTACCGATATTCTTTTTTTTAAGTTTACATTTATATGACTACTAACCTCTATCTAATATGAGGTTTGTAAACGTCTGTTCGACATAGGTTTTTGTTTTTTTTTACAATGTTGTGTATTTTCGTAATGAACTTCTTATAAAAGAGGTTGCATAATTATCTTAAAAAAAAATCTGTTTAAAACTACATCATTTCTTTTAATTTTTATTTTGTAGGTTGGAAGGTCGTGTGTTGTTGCATAACAGATATTTTATTTCTAGGTAACACGTTTTTAGATAAAAATCAGATGGAGTAGCTCTTTATCCTTACTTCTTCCAACATCGAAGTTGAAAATGCCAATCGGAAGTCAACAGGATTGGATTATAAATCAAAATGTGTCCCCTTAAGAAACATTAATAAATTTTTTTTTTAATCTCCATACTGCATAAGTTACATTAGGTGACCCATTTAAACTGGGACGCACGGTATATACCCTCTACATTATTGTACAAAATGGCATTCTACCGTACCTGAACTGGAAGGTGTTGATTCTGAAAACGCGAATATTTCATCGTATGAGAAAGATGGATCTGATAGTGACAGCTGTTTGTTAGAATCGTTTTCTAGTGACAGGTCAGATAACTATGTACCTCGTTCGGAATGCTCATCATCTGCTTTCAATATATTTAATCCAGACCTCTCGTGGGCAAAAAAAATATAGCAAAAGGAAATTCTAAATGTCAAACCACTGCATCTAACAAAAGGATATAAGGGTGGTGCAACAAAGAAACCATTACCGCAGTATTGCACAATCAATAGATCCGATTCATACCGCAAAAATATTTCTGGAGATGTGTATTAATGAGAGAAGGATTTACATAGCAAAAAATAATTAAATAAAAGAAGAAATCAAAGAGAAAGATTACTGCCGGAAGGAAATCGAGTAACTACTGATGAAGAAACCGGAAATTCAATTCATGACTATGGTGCAGAGATCTATTCATCAATCAAAAACGTAAGTACAGGGAAATGCGTTAGACCCAAGGTATTCGTGCCACCTTTCTAAAAATTTAACTCTAGTGACACACCCGTGGCTAGAATTTTAGCGTTACTCAAGAACTCTCGTGGTGGCAAAACGAAATTTCCAAAATGAATGCGCGAAGGTAACTTCTATCATAACTACAGATTGTTGCAGTCTAAAGAAGAGGAATTGAATTTGCTAAGACTACCTACTCCATTAGTAAAAGTTCAGTATACGTACTTGGGTTATGGACCTTGTTCGGATTCTTTGGGTTTTCTATTAAAGGAAAGTATCTGCCATCATCTAAAAAATAATCGTGATGCGAATGTTAAAACAAGTATTGACCATGGAAAACCTATAAGCGAAATCAATTCCATGGAACTTGATGGCATTCAACCGGTAGAAGAAGGAGAAAACAGAAACCCTAACCAGAAGCAGTCCTTAGATGTTCCTCAGCAAGATAATGTTCAATGTAAAAATAGCAAAGACAAAATAATCTAGCAAGACATTATGGTATAATTAGCAAAAATTACCGCAAAATTGCAGTGTGAAGAATGTGTTGAGAAGTATCACATTCTGAACACAAGAAAGTGGAAAGATGTAAAGTTTTGCGTGAAAAATTATTTCTCTAAAATCAAAAAGAAAAATTTCTCTAATGGATAGGTTTACATAACTATACTAAAATATTGATTAAAGTTATTATATAGTTTGGTGCCACTAGCATTACAAAATCTGAGTGTGTGTTTTTTTCCGATGTGTGTGGGGGAGGGGTGTGCGTGCGTAGGTGTATGCGTGCGTGTGTGTATGTATCTTAGTATCCACGATAACTCCAAAATCATAATACGTACATACTTGAAATTTTGTGTTTAAGTTTCATTCTATTTCTCATAGAGCTGATTAGACCTTAGCAGAAAAACCAGCAGCGCTGAGGGGGGTTATTAGAGGTAACTTTTGGATTTTATTAAATATTTCTCAAACAGCTGCATATTTCAAAGATATAAAAATGCCTAAGATAGATCTTAATCATATCAATTAATTTTGTAAGTAGGTACACTATACCGACCCTAACGCAATTTTGGCACTAGATTTGTCACCAGATTTGGAAAAAATCACCATAAAAGTCACTGGATTTAAAGATTGGTAGCATTTCCTGCTTCTAACTCACCGTGCACGTACGCGTTTCCCGCTTCAAGGTCGAAGCGTCCAAGTACAAGGATTTTAAGGTCAAGACCATTGAAGCTCTCACAAAGATTCTCCGCATAAAGATCAATAGTTTTCAAGGTCAAGATCAATCACATTGCTAATCTTCAAGGTCATCCATGCACGTACTCTTCAAGGTCACATGCTTCATGCATAGAAGTATGTTCCTCAAGGTCATTGAAGGAACTAGATTTGAAACAAGTCACTAGAAAGGTTACTAGATTGTTTTTCAATGTCATTGTAGCTCTCGTACAGATTTTCCACATCCAAGGTTTCAAGGTGATCACATTACCTGCGTCCAAGTACACGGTCAAGGTATTCAAAGGGCCCACTGAACACAACACTGTACACTCACCACCCGATTCAAGGTCTTCGTAGGATTTCAAGGTATAGGGATCAACCTTTCCGTTTGTCAAGGTCACACGTTGAGGGTTCAATTGGAGGTATATAGGAGGATGCTCTTAAACCAAGGTCGATTCTAAATAGAAATTTTTATGAGAAATTTCAACGTTCATTAATATTTTCAAGGTCACGCCCGCCCTTAATTCTAGGAATTTAATTGACCTATGTCTTAAGCCCTGAGGTGTTCTTAAGGGGTATCATACAGATTTTTGTCTATGCTAAGCATGTTTCAAGGTCGTCAAGCAATTCTTGGAAGTTTACTTTGTAAGATTACGCCCCCCATAAAAGTGCATTGACCTCAAGTGGCTCCGTTTTCCAAATACAGGTAGACGTTTCCAAAGATAGATAGCCGTTTCCCAAAGCAGGAGAGCCGTTTCCTAACACACAGCTGTTCCGCAACACAGGTAACCCTTTCCCCCTATTTCAAGGTCACGCCTCTGAGAACAGAACAAAAGCGGTCTATTGTTCTGGCCGAGTTAGTCATAATTCCTAAAAACAGATTGCTATCTAGCTACCTCTACCATTTTAGGCTCAATTCTGAGAAATCAATTTTCAAGAACAAATGGGATCAATTGTTCAAGCCGACGCTTCGAGGTCTATGCTTACAAATTTCAAGGGCACACCTCTGAAAAAAAAACAAAGACGATCCACTGTTCTGGTCGAGTTAGGGTCATAATTCCTAAAAATAAATTGTTATCTAGCTACCCCCACCATTTCAGGCTCAATCCTGAGGAACCAATTTTCAAGAACAAAGGCGATCCATTGTTCAAGCCCACGCATCAAGGTCAAGCACATATAAGTCGCAGTGTATTAAGATCAGTCGGTTAGTAAGTTGCTAAACTTGGAATTAGCAGGGTTATATCAAAGCACCTATTGCAAACTCTATAAAAATGCATGTGACCTAGAGATATCGAAAAAACGTCAAGTTATTAATATGACAGTAACTAATGCGAAGTATAGTGAACGTACAGCGTTAGAAACGGAGGAGTTTAAATGTGTTTCACCTCAGCGCTTTTACGAGTATTTCAAAGAAGAAGGAAATCGAATTGAGGAATTTAAAACGATGATAAACACAAAGGTCATAACATTTAGTGCCTCCAACCATATGTAAACATGCTCATTTCGAAAATAGTGTTTAGCCGTAGTGCGGTTGTGGACAAGTAAAGTCATGCAAGCAGCAATAAAATTATTCCTGGAACGATCTGGAAGTTCACTGTTGGATAGTTCATTCTGCTGTAGTAACAATATGAATAATAATTTAACATTTTGTTGTTCGTGCTGTCAAAATAGTGATAGTAGTAGTAGTAAGAATGAAGAGAAACAAGATGAAGGTTATTACAACTGGTCATCATCGTTTCAACACAGGGATGAGGTGCATAAACAGGCAGTTAATGAATACTTAATAGATTGTGCTTCCTATAAACTATCTAACGATACGAATATTGAAATTGGATACAGTACATCTTTTAACCTTGCACCAGTAGTGCATATGGGATGTGGCAACAGCGATAATGTGGTATTAGACGTGAAGGAATGGAATGAACTTCTAAGATAGTATTCATATGTAGAAATCCAATTTTTCCGATTCCAAGAAATTGAAAGCCAAATTGATTGGTCACATGTAAACGAGGAAGCAAGATTACAAATCTCTATCTAGAAATCTAGGTATTTATTACAATTGGGAATTGATTAAAGGATATGAGAGAATTTTGAAAACTGTTATGATAGAAAACTATAATTGCTGTTCGTGTGCATTCAATGCCCATAATGTAGAAGAACTGTTCAATTTGAAGGATATAACAAGCTATGGATTGGAATTTCTTGAATCTTACAATATGGTATGTTATAAATGTCAAGTATAATATTAATTCACATAACACTGTATGCTTAATGGAAATATTGTACTATCGCCCTGCTTATCTAATGTATAGCATTTACTAAAAATAAAGTTTTTGTGCTCGCGATTTGAGGTATAAATACCCTGCCCTATCCCTCAAGGTGAACAATGATAGGTAAGAAGCGGAAGAGTGCAGGTGGTTTAGTGAATACGCTAATCAATAAATTTCAGGTGGAATTGCATTTACCTGGTTACCAGTATTGTGGTCCTGGTACAAAATTAGAGAAACGACTCGCACGCGGTGACCACGGTATTAATCAATTAGATGTTCAGTGCAAACTGAATGATATGAGTTATAGGGACTACCGAGATTTAGAAAGTAGACATACAGTAGTAGTAGTAGTAGAAAAAGCTTGGGGAACGTCTTAAATCGGCAGATGCAACATTAGGTGAAAGAGCTGCAGCTTTAGCAGTCGGTACCGCCATGAAAGCAAAGAGAAAATTTGGAATGGGGTCGATCAAAAAAGAATAAGAATGGTGGAAATTTATTGAATTTACGGAAAACCATAGCTAAAAAAATTAAACCTAACGGAAATTTCACAGACACAATAAAGTCAGCGCTTTCAACCGTAAAACGTGTAGTAAAAGGTTTGGAGCGCAAGAAAAACATTAAGGTTACCTAGAGTAATTCCCTTACCTAAACAAGGAGGGTTTTTACCATTTCTTATTCCGTTATTCGCAGGCTTATCAGCAATCGGGCTTTAGCTGGCGGCGTATCGGGAGTTGCTAAAGCAGTCAATGATGCAAAAAATGCCAAAGAAAAATGCAAGAAGAGACATAGCGTCATACTCGCATGATGGAATCGATCGCTGGCGGCGCACTTTATCTAAAACCATACAAATCTGTTGGTGGCGCACTATACTTAAAACCGTTTCCAAAAACTGAATAGATTACCCGAAAGACCGTTAACAGATATTGATTTAAAGAAATACACAAAAAATGTACCATACTTTAGGGGTATTTTTATGACAGATAGCCTGCCTAAATTACCATGGAAAAATGAGTCTAGAATCATCAACCTAATCGAAGTGATTAACTACTTCGGGGATGTAAAATTTATTACAGTTACAATCAACATAAGAAATTTAATACTATTATTTGCGGGCACCTATGCCTACAATTTCTATATAAATAACCGATACAACGTCAAATTTTCTCAGTTATGTCTATAACATTCAGTTTAGAAGGTGTTGGTAACATAGCTAGCTACAACTTCTATCCACCGATAGAACTAGATTTGGGGGAGAAATACGTTATTGGATTGGTGGGATTTTACGGCTGCAACAGCATTAGAAACATTTATACGGGCAACGATAGACTTTATTTTAGTACAAATTTATCTCATTTGCGAGTGATTAATATTCCACACGGTGCCTATGAGTCAGATGAGTTTAGTGATTACTTGAAGTCAAAGATATCCACAGAAAAAAATTTTATTAGTGCAAATAACAATACACTTAAGTGTGAGATAAACAGTTTATTTAAGATCGATTTTACTAAAGGGAATAGCATTAGTCCATGCCCGGTTTTGAGCTTAAAATATTAGAAGCGAATATTTTACACAGATCCTCGTTAGACATCCAAATGATTAAACACGCTAATCTACATGTAGAGTGTAACATTATAAAGGGATCTTTTCGAAACGGTAAACCTGCAAAAGTAATATATCAAATTGACTGTTCCGCCCCGCCACCCCCGGTTATCGTTTGGATAAAATTCCCACCAATACTCAATAATTAGAAGTATAGACGGACATAAGAAGTAATATAACCATCATATTGAAAAACCAAAAGGGAGAATTAATAGACTGGTGAAAGTGAACCATTCACGGTATGCTTAGAACTAAATGAACTTCACCCCTAGCAACCCTCATTGCGGTTAACATCTGCAGAGAAATACTTTTTAACATCAATTGGATTAAAAGTTCTCGGTGACCGAATCATTAAACATTTTGCAAAACGTACATTTTAATGATGCATGAACCTTCCGAAGAGTAGACATGTGGTAAATAATTAGTTTAGATGAAGAATATTATCTCTAAGAAATATTAAATAAATTTGTAAATATGTGCAAGTAAGAGACCTTGAAAGTTTATGAATGAAGTTTAATTGTTTAATGTCTATCTCTTTTGCACAATGATATGTTTCGCTCACACACATCGCAACCTGAAGGTTATTGTATCGCTCGAAGTCCTCTGAATGCATATGTATTCATAATACACAGACATATCATGCGGAAAATGTCAATGTTTTATTGAACAATGGGTTTTCTTTGTTTGCATTCGCATTCTTAAAAATTTTTAGGAATGTACAAAAAAAATGTAATATTCAAGCTAATAGGGATTTTCTTTGTATAAAAAACCACAATGCATCTGCATTCTTTAAAAATGTAGTAATTACTTTGAATAATTTTAACAATAAAGCTTCCCAAAACTACACTGCATAATTAGTAATATAATAATTAATAGACTTTGATGAAAATGTGTTATGAAGAAAAATATTTCTCTATAAATAACCATAGGTACAATGAATTTTGCTTTATATAAAACAATAGGTTTGCATTCAAAAGTGCGCATGTAATTTAAAAAATGTAATATGTAATGTAACATGAACAAGGGATTTTCTTTGTATAACAATGAAAGTATTTATTGTGATAGATTTGCCTTCTAAAAATTTGTATGAATTTAAAAAACTGTAATGTAATATATATGTAGCAATTAAGCTTTTCAAAACTACACTGCGTAATTAGTAACAATTAATTTAAAGCGAGAAACATTCACGGTACACTTAGAACATAGGTTTGAGAAAAAATTCACATAAAAGACATCATCCCTATAGTAAATCTTCAATTAGTCATCAACCCTCACTGTGTGTAACATCTACAGAGACACAATGACCGAATCATTAAACATCTTTCAAAACGTACATTTCGATGATGCTATAATTAAATCAGATATTCACATCTATCTTCCGAATGACTCCGAAGGAATACGCAATTTGATTCAAAGTCAGGATCTAGTTACAGCTACTTATGATAGTTTTCTGTACACAGAAGGTAAGCTGAAAAAAGAAGATGAAGGAAAATCGTGCACCTTCACCAATAATTTTTCCAACTTCCTTTCCGAAGAGACTCGTTATGTGTTAGGTGGTCAAAGAGTGGACGTTTGCCGAAATCCCGACATAACACATACACTTAAAGGATATGTTTCTTATACGACAAGCAAGAGCAAAGGATTAAGCCATTTGCGGTGGTCACCAAAGAATAAGGAACCATTACAAGTAGAATTCGACGAGGGAAATGGTAAAAAATCCTTTACAATATGCATACCATTTAACCACATATTTGGAATAATGGAGGAATATCGTCAAGTAATCGTAAATGTTCATCAAGGGCTGATTTTAATTCGATCTAGAAGCGATACAAACGGCTACTATGGCGACATTGATGCGGAAATAACCCTAAATAAAATTCAATGGAAAGTACCACACTTAACCCTTAGTGATGCCGCGAAACTGGAATTGTTTGAAGGAATCAATAAGAATTCTATTATTATTGTTCCATTGTGTCAATGGGAGTTATATGAATTATCTGCTTTAAAACAAGCAACATCAGATATATGGCCAACAAAAACGTCAACGCAACCGGAAAATCCACGCTGGATAATTGTTCCGTTCCAACAAGGTAAAAGGTACACAAAGTCTGCAAGAGCCGAAAATTTTGATCACATTAACATCAGAAACCTTAAAGTACATCTGAATTCCGAGTATTATCCCTATGAAGCCATGCCTTTGAACTTCAGTGCTAACCAGTACATACCTGCCCATTGCAATTTTTTGAAATTCCGATGTGACGACTATGGCGAAGACAATACAGTTGCGTTATTCAACTACACCGAATTCAAATCATTTCCAGTACTGTTTTAAACAGAATGAATCCTTAAAAAACTCAACAGTAGACATCAAATTGCAAATGGAATCTCTAACACCTTTCCATAATGAAATCGTTGCCTATGGTTTTATTCTCCACGATGCTAATGTGCAGTATAACCCACTCACCGGAGAAGTGAAGAAATTATAATCTGTATGTCTAGTATATAAATAAAAATGTTGTAATTAGTCGTTTAGTTTCATTTCATCCCTCAACGATGAACGTAGTTGCGCAGAAACAAAAACTTTCAATCCAAAATCATAACTTTGATGAAAAGTCTGGTACTTCAAAACATGGCGATTTACTTCCTAACAGTATACGTGGCATTATATGTGGCCCTCCAACTGCAGCAAACCAAACGCAATGCGTAGTTTGCTTACTGAGAAAAATGGTTTGAACTTTAAACATGTATACGTATACTCCAATTCATTGAATCAAAACAATTACAAACTTTTACAGAAAATCCTACCTCCGATAAAGGATGTAGGTTACTTTACGTTCAGTGACAATCAAGATGTGATTGAGCCGAATAGTGTAAAAGCAAACTCTATCTTTATCTTTGATGATATCGCCTGTGAAAAGCAAAATAACATAAGGGCATATTTTTCTATGGGTAGACATAACGATATTGATTGTTTCTATTTGGGTCAAACTTACAGTAAAATTCCAAACCAATTAATTCGTGAAAATGCGAATCTAATTATATTATTTGAGCAAGATAAATTAAACCTAAAACATGTGTATGAGGATCACATAAGCCCCATCATAAGCATGACATTGTTTCGGTATTTGTGTAAAAAGTGCTGGATAGATCCGCTTGGTTTCATAGTCATAAATAAGGATGCTGAAGTCAATAATGGTCGCTATAGGAAAAGGTTTGATGAATCTATAGTACCTTAACTGTTCAGTTTAAGTAGCTCAGGGTAAACTGGAACCTGTCTAGCTACACCCTATGTAATACCTTAACCTGTTTTCAGTGGTTTAGTAGTTACACATCCGTTTAGGTATTAAAAGCTATCTATTTAAACCCCAATTTTGCTACAATGGATAATAAGGAGATGATATTAATGCGAAAAATTATTCAGGCTCGTAAAATAATACAGCAGAAATGAAACAGTATTAAAACTGCCCGCATTGATTATGAAAGAACATTTGAAAGTACTTATAAACCTCTAATAGAAACTAACTAAAATAGTGAATAAAATGCATCCTGATAAAAAAACTCCCAAAAAGGAGTCCGTTGACGTTAAACCCAAAAACCCACCATTTTTCATAGTCCGAAGAAAGCATGCTACTACTCCTACTAGCCCGCCAGCTCCAGGCTTCATTTCACCCTCAATAGCAAGGAAGAATGCTACAAGCCCCTTAGCTCAGCTTCCGCTTTTTCAAATAAATCCCCCTCCAACTCCTCGTATACCATCTTTCCTAGAAACATCTGTCGTAGGGGAGATTAATCCGAGGAAGAAGAATAACCTCTTAGTATCGCAGGTGATTCCCGTAACCAACCCATTTCCTAAAAATTTCTCGAGCTGTACCAGGAATTACCTCGTATATACGTTGAACGTATTATGAGAGATCTTGAAGGTGCTATTGATCACACTTATGGAGTCCACTACGACACCAAAACAGACAAATGGACAATTGGTAATCCCCCCATCACAATTAAAGGAAACAATATGATCATTAATGGTGTCACGTATAAAGGGACTCCAGGTTTATATGATCTGCTTATTATGAATGAACCCGATTTAAATCTAGTAAATTCAAAGGATAGAAAGAATTATAAACGTATTTTAGCAGCTACGCATGTTGCAAGGCGAGATTATGATGTAAGTGGACAGATTCGAGGAAGCCGCAGCAAAAAGTATACACAAATAATCAAACCCTTGCTGTCCTCACCCACAATTCAAGGAGGTGGAGCTATGTTTTTTAAGGAATTAACAAATAGGCCGATTGAATATAAGTATTGGAATGATGTACATGAACTAATTCGTGATCTAGAAGTATTGTGGGCAGAAAAATTTGCTGGAAACACCGGTGTCGTAAATGATATAATATCAATTGTAGAGGAATTGTATGAAGATGGATACATTGAAAGACCAAACACTAGTTTTCTGAACAATATAAATCAGACTGCATTGATGTCGACATATCATAACTAAAACGCCTCTTGATAAATTTGGACGGTCACATGCCCAGTATCAATTTAAGAAATTAACCCCTCAGTTTCAACTTATTGATGATAATCAATTCGATATCGAGAATAAGAGACTCAGCAATGTTGCCAACCCCATAGATCCTCATGATGTCATCACCAAGCAATACTATTTATCGACAAGGTTGAATTTAGATGGAAACCGTTTGACCTAGTTGGCGGATCCGGAAGAAAATGGTGATGCTATAAGTAAAGGATACCTTGATTTTTGTCTGCAAGCAATTCAGAAAGCTGTTAAAGGGAACTTTAACGCTTATCTAGTGTTGGAGGAAAAACTACATCAACTTAAAGAAATTGTGGATCATGTCCAAATTACAACTCGTCAATGAATTGCACAAACCCTCAAGAAAAAGTTTTAAACAAAGACGCACAATAATTAAGGGATATGATGACCTTTGGGAAGCATATTTGGCAGAATTTAACACATATGCCAAACAAAATAGGGGCTATAGGTATATATTAGTGGTTATGGACTGTTTTTCGAAATAACTGTGAACCAAATGATTAAAAACTAAATCGGGGATGGAAGTTGCCATCGCCATGCAGGCAATGTTCAAAACGGACCGGAACCCTTCCAATTTTCAGACAGATGCAAGAAAAGAATTCTACAATGAGCATTTTAGCAAACTAATGCAGCGTTATGGAGTCAACCATTACTCCACCTATAGCACAAGGAAAGCAGCAATTGCGGAACGTGTTATCAGGACTATTAAGTCTGCTCCATATAAGTCATTCAGACTACAGGGTAAATATAAATGGATTGATACAATGGACACCGTAACGATGGATTATGACAATCGTAAGCATAGAACTACTGGTATGAACCCCAAAAATGTCGGTAACCATACAAAGCTAGAGGCTTACACTCACATAAAAACAGTGGATAGGTATCGTTATTGTGTGGGTGACATAGTACGAATCAGTAAGCTTAAAAGTATTTTCACCAAAGGATACACCCCCAATTGGTCAAGTGACCTATTTAAGATTGTGAAAGTTCACATTACTAACCCAACCACCTACATGTTGGAAGACATGAAAGGATCACCTGTACTGGGAGGTTTTTATGAACAGGAATTACAGAACAAAAAGTATCCAGATATGTGTCTGGTGGAAAAAGTGTTTATAACCTTTAAATGAAATAAAACCACACAAAAGGATAATTGTATTTTATTTTTTTTAAATATCACATCATCTTATATAGTAAACCTAAGGTATTTCTATAATCGTTTAAATTACTGGATGGCCGTATTCCCGAATCTGGTCCACATGTCCATCCCAAACAGGAATTTGTTTCACCTTTCTCGATGTTTTCCAATATCCAGCGGTAAATTTTGTAGTGCTCCTCATTTTCCCACGGTTGAAACTTATATGTAACGTTTTGTTCTAATAATACTATAATTAAAATAGCGAGACACTTGTAATATGCTGCTGTCTCAGTACATTCACTTATAATAGAGAAAGTGTCTTTACAAACAATATTTTGTACGCTTACATTTGGCGAAGTACACAATGAATCACCCCATAATAACTTATATATGTACATAATAAGGAGTATGTCACCAAGTAAATTCATATCATCTAAGATCCTATCTACTTCATTAGAAGTTAATAAACCTTTATCGGTACACAATTTCGTAAAACTTTTAATGGTATTGTTTATGGTAATTTTCCTTTGAGCCTGATGCAGGATATGCAGACACAGAGCCAATAAATGAGCCTTGAATAGCTTAACTCTATCACCTTTTACCATGAAAGTTCTATTTTTATATTTCTCAGAATTGTGACCTTGACATTTAAATGGTTGGGGTAGCTGGAAACTACAGGTGACCTTAGAATTTAGCCATCCAAAGCCATGCTTATTTGGCTACTTGAAGAGCGCCAATACAGGAACACCTTGACCTATCCTTTAGCTTAACCTTGAAAATTAACTTAAGAGACAAAGTCGAATTAGTATCTTGCTCGTGACCTTGAAAGCCACGCTAGATCATTGATTAGGAATGCTACTAAATGTAACCTTGAACATTTCTCGTCAGATGGTCTCAAGCAGTTTGGTGACCTGGCCCTGAAAAGTAGAATCCCCCGCACCTTGAAAAGTCTATTTGAATACCCCATGCAGGAAATTTCTAGGAATCCCGACCAGAATTGCTTGAATAATGGATCGCCTTTGTCATTATTGATTTCTTAGAGATGTGACCTTGAAGAATATGCAGGGAAAGTACTTGACCTTGACCTAATGCACTTGCGGGTTTTTCTTAATAAATTACTAAGTGGATCACTACATGTGGTCTTGAAGATTATACGCATGCAATGTGTGTACGCAATGGCTTTGAAAACGGGAAAGTGGATCCTATAGCACACGTGATCTTAAAGAGAATCTTTCTATGTACATTTACAGGCCATATACCGGGATACCCCTGTAGGTTGTTTTCTAGGTCTTATGACCTTGAAAATTGATACCAATACATTTTAGCCATTGACAATCTATTTGATAGCCCTACAGGTGATCGGGTAAGGTTGGATAAGATCGGATCACCTTTAACCTTGAAAATAGATTTCTCGGAATTGACCTTGAAGTTTGGGTTTACGTAACTGTATAATTAAAAGGTCTTAATTTGTGTTTTTGTATATAAGTTTAAGAGTCGTAGGTTTGTAATAAGTCATGAAGTAAAGTATCTCAGATCCTGATATGAAGCCTTTAAGGAAAGCTGAGTGTATGGCTAGTATACAATATAATGAAGCGATGAAAATACCTATTAGGAAAGATGATGATGTGTCGTGGACCACATTAAACGAAAATCAGTTGAAGGAAATTGAATATGAGATACAAATAATAAATAAAATAAATATGATCCAACAAAGGTATTACAAAATGTTAGGTGACAGTACAACAAACTTCACGTAATATGTATATTACCTAAATCGATTTTTTATTTGTATATAGATGAATATTGTGGTTAATAAATTAAAAGTTTTATAAAAAAATATTTTATTTGATAGATGACTGAAGCGTTGGTTGAATTGCTTGAACATCGGCTTTGCTCTTGAAAATTAATATCTCAGAATTGAGCCTGAAATGGTGGGGGTATATAGATAACAATCCATTTCTAGAAATTATGACTAACTCGGCCGGAACAATGGATCGCCTTTGTTCTTTTCTCAGAGATGTGACTTTGAAATTTGTAAGCATAGACCTTGAAGCGCCGACGAAAATTTATTTCTCAGAATTGAGCCTGAAATGGTAGAGGTAGCTAGATAACAATCTATCCGTTTGGATAACAAACAGTTGTGAGAAATCAGGATACCGTTTCGCATTCAGAAGACTAGATAAATGGAGTATTCTTTTTAGTAAGAGAAGTTAAAGGTTTGATAACCGAAGAAAAGTTATGTATAAAGCGACGATACCATCCCGCCATACCGGCTAAGCGACGTATGTCCGAAACATTCGTCGGAACAGGTATAGAACACACTGCAGATACTTTATCTGGATCTACTAGGAGTCCACCTTTATTTATACCCCAGGTATTTGAGTTCAGAGCGACAGAAATGACTTTTATCTTGTCTCAAGGTGAGACCTGCTGAAGATGAGTGAGTGTAGCCAAAACAATATCATCAACATACGAAAACAGTAAGGTTCTAAATCTCACCCCCAAAACTCTATTAATTAATCTTTGTAAATTAGCCGGTGAATTGTGTAGGCCAAAAGGCATTCTCCTAAATTGAAAACTTCCACGTCCAGGGACGGTGAAAGCAGTCATAGGTTTCGATTCGTCCAACAGAGGAATTTGCCAGTAAGCAGAGAGAATATCTAAACTAGAGAGATAACGCGCATCGCGTAAACGATCTAGAATGGAAGAAATGTATGGTAAGGGATAAGCATCCTTTTCCGTTACCGCATTAACTTTACGAAAGTCGAAACCAAAGCGATAAGAGTCATCTTTTTTTGATCAAGATATTCGGACTAGACCAAGGAGTATTTGAAGGTTCTACTACGCCTAATTGTAGTATATTGCCTAATTCCGCATTAGCTACCTGTTGTAGAGCAGGAGAAGGTGGATAATAACACTGTTTAATGGGTTCAGCGTTAGTTCGAATTTCATGTTGAACTAGAGTAGTACATCCTAAAGTAGCTGACTTTTGAAAAGATTTATCAAGTATGGTTTTTAGAGCAGACTGTTGAGACAAAGGAAGACCAGAGAAAGAGCTTAATTGTTCAGAAGAAGTAGTTGCTATACAAGTATCATCACCAAATGTCCACTGTCCATGTCGAAGATCAGGGACGCAGTTAATCGCTTTCCAGAAATCTATACCGAAAATTAATTCATGAGGGTACTTCAGGCACCACGAGTACGTCTAACATAATTGTTTTATACTCCACTGTTGTTGGTAGAGTAAGTTGACCTAAGATATTGCAAGTCTCACCATTTTCGTGAGTACAGGCAGTAAACGAACGCACGGATAAAAATAGACCTACCCCTTGCGCTATATTCCAACCCGAATTTCCTATGATAGTTCGAGAAGCGGTAGAGACCAAAAGACTCATTAAAGTAAAGTATGACCGAAAATGTTGACATTCAGATATGGTCGTTCATCATTACGAACGCTAGCAAAAATGTAATCAAGAAAGATACGACCAGAGTCAGGTACTCAAGAAAAAGCAGTTTCCGAGATTAAAGGTAACATAGAATCCTTTCCTCAGTTAGATGATTTAGTAACTAGTTTCCCTGCTTAGAGACACATACTGGGCAAGTAGTTTTTGAAAATCAGACTTACCACAGCCATAACAATGTTTATTTTGCGGTTGTAGACAACGTGGAGAAGTATGTCTAACTACCAAAGCAATTTCAGCAACGTAGAGTAACAGTAGTTGAAGGTATATTAGAGGGTTGAGGGATGGCAGTAGTAATGGATTTTTCCGATAGTGATTGAGAAGAAGTAGTAGGTTTAAAAGACTACGTTCTAGAAGTTGTGAAGTTTCCTTTGAAGGTGGAGTTTTAAAAGATTTCATAAAGTATTTAGTTTGTTCGATCTTTTTCCCTAAGACTATTAGTTGCGAAAGCGTAGACACTTCGGTTAAAGATAAAGCATTTTGATGAAATAGGGTTAGATTACGGCTACATAGTATAACTGTTTACGGTCAGGAAGTGGAACGGAGAGTCGTTGGAAAATACTCTGCATTACAACTACATAGGCACTTATGGTCTCTGAAGAATCCATAGCTCTAGACTTAATTTCATCAGGTAACCGCTCATCATGATCTAACACTAGAAATTCAGTTTAAGTAGGGTGACTACATCTTTCCAGGATGATAATTCGTGTTTAGGAGCACGATATAACAATAGAACTTTCCCCTTTAATAATTCAGGAATAACTGAGAACAAGAATTGGCGAGTTAGCCCGCAAGAAGCACGTAATTCTTCCACGCGCGTAAGAAAATCAAATAAAGAGGAAGTACTGTCGCCAGAGAAAGGTAGACCTAATTTAGTTTTGAAAAAGTGACTTAAGGAGGGATTAAAATTAGAAGGTGAGGTAACTGAAGTACATCAACATCGTCATCGAAGGGTTTAAGGTTGGTTCTATGTCCATTGGTTCGGGTTCGCCATGAGCAGTAGAATTCGCAGAACGTCCAGCTATTGGTGAAGAACCTGAGTCAGAAAGTGTTCACTCTTTTCCATTTTTGTTCCAGGTCAGATCGGTAATTTTGTAATTCTAACAGAAATTGATTTTTCTGTGTGGTTCCCGCTTACGCATCGATTATCATAAGTTCGCATCGCCTTTGAGCATACAGTAATAACGTGCTCAGAAGAAGAAACGAACCCGAAGTGCAGTCACCAGAAAACCAGTCGATGCCGGTATGCAATTCCCGAATAGCAGCTTTTAAAGCAGTTTTATCTTCCCCGAACGGAATCTGATGCGAAGTAATGGTAAGAGATTTATTAGCATCAAGTAATCTCTCGCTATGCACTGATTTACGTAAAGACTCGACATTAACATTACGGTCTAAACCCCTAAATAAAAATTCGTACATTAATTCATCCTTCATAAGACGATTTACATCAAAACGAAGTGTGACAGCTACCTTTGTAAGACAAAAGAGAAAAAAAAAGTTTTCAGAAGTGAAGCAAATTAATAGATCAAACGTTATAACCCGTAGGCGTGTTGGTGCCAAATTTCTCACTAAGCTACAGAAATTTTTTTTAAGTTAAGCAAGAGAACAAAATTGTGTAAGTGAAGCTAAAATTTTATCGTACTTCAAAACTTGGGCCCACGTTGGGTGCCAAAATTCATGCCACGTGTCTAACCACACTGCATCAAACGGGAGAAATGAGTGAGCTTGACTAAAACTCAATCAAACGGTCCGAAGACCGCAGAGCACTCGGATTGCATGGGTGTTTTGGAGGTATCAATAAAATAGTTTAAGTTAGAATATGATTAGTAAGGAAAGAACCGAAATAGGCGCCACAAGCTTTAAAGAAGGAAGGAATAGAAAATATAGATTCTTATTCCTTGAAAGAGGGAGAGAGTCTGTAATGCTTGAAACAGGGAGTAATAGCAATAGTAATTAAGTCACAATTCCCTCAGCAAACGTAAATTTATTATTTTCTTTTAAATTCCCAACAAAGGAGGCAATAAACCAAAAATTATTGTATAGCTATATAAATATATGAATAATGAATGAAATAAATTATACACAGCATGTATGTTATCCCCAAAACAAAAAAATATACGTACTTTAGCCTGAAAAAGCTAATTTGGTAAACCTATTAAGTTAGTTACAAGAAAGAAAAATTAGATAATTCAGCTCACCTTTCGTTTAACAAAACTGAATACGAGCCCCTTTTTGATTAAATTACATAAATACCATTGGAAAAGCTTATTCAGGCAACTCAACTCATCTCGATAAAAAAATATTAGGGATTAAGTAATTTAAATTAGAAAAATGAATTGGTCCGAACAACCTTATCCACAAAACGATAGTGTATATTACATATTTGAGCTACCGAGTATCATTTAAACTAGCACGAAATCTGGCGTCTCTATTTGACATGATTCAATATCACGATACACAAAAAGTTACATCTGGTATAATTATAACAGTTACAGCAAAGCTACTCCGTACGACCACATAAACAGTAGTACAAAACTAATTATCCTCAAAATGGAGATTGTACTTCCATACTGGGTGTGGTACATAAAACCTATTTTAATAAAAATTATCCAAAATTTTGATTGTTGATTGTGAGTAAAATGTGAAAGATAGTTTAACTAACGTATAGCAGTTCTACATGAGAGAAATTGTATTAAATTTGACTGAAGTCGGGTATCAAGCTGACGCCGAACTTACACTACAGGTAACATGTTTAACAAGTATTCCCTGACAGAATTAATATAATTTTATTTAATTTCGTTGTAGGCGGTCGTAACTTGCTGAAGGCAATTTAGGTACGAGTTCTATTTGAAGGTAAAAACGTTTGTCAAATACTTGCTAACAGAATTAAGGTAAATGCACTTAATTTCGTTGTAGGCGATCGTAATCTGCTGAAGGTAATTTACACATGCGATAAAGGAGGGAGCTGACCTGCGTTGGCGAGTACTATGCGTTATTCGAGGTAGTCAGGATTCCACCAGCTCCAGTATAGGTGTAATCACAAATATCACGCAATCCAAAGTACGTGAAACACAGCTGACCGCAGTTTATCAGCAGTACAATACAAACTGTAAGCCGAAGAGATACAGAACTGGTACTCTTGTTTCAATAAAGACAAAACCAAATGTAAACATGAACTTTGATTGTAACGGTAAGGTTATATGAAAACTTAAGCGCTAAAACGAATGTAAAGGATTATAAGTGTTTATTCAGTGAGAATATGTTACCTCTAAGGTCGAATATGAGCATTAATATAAATGTCTTAACCAATTGGTTACATCTACTTCTTTAAAGGAATAGTATGAAATTCTGTTGTACTTGAAACCTAAAGGAGAAGTTCTAATTACAACGTGGCTAACGAGATCTGATACGACTTACCAAAAATGTGTAGATGTAGTGAATTATTTCTATTACATCCGGCTTTAATAACGATTATATCACTTCTGTACAACAGAGTGATACTATATTGTGTAAATTTTTGAAAAAAAAATGATGCTTAACATCTGCGAAATAGAAAATAGAAAATTTTCTAGAAATTTCAAACATTCCACAGCAATGGCGGTTTTTAAAAGAAATCCAACGCCTCAAGAAACAATTTTACAACTTGAAATCTGTTACTATCAAACCATTGTTACCACAATAGAATTTTATGTATTGTTAACAGAATAAACCGTTATTTATACAATGTATTTATTAAGAAATAGCCCAATCTATATTTTGAAACAGCAAAATAACAGATTCCTTTTCAGTGTTAAGTATACCAATAACCAGAACTACGTACATATCAGAGATGGCTCTAAAGGTATTAATTGAAATTAGTTTTTGTAAATGGTAAATAACTACAGAAAGCTTAATACGTTAAACTAGCGGAACTAAAAACGATTTGAAATACAAAGGTAGACGCGAGAGAGAAATAATTTTCGTATAACGTAAAAACGTACACGCCATAAAAGAAAATCATATGTGAAGTGGAAATTAGCTACAGTAAAGGAATAATTTTGTATAACATAGAAAAGTAAGCGTGCTGAAAGAAATCATTTAATCCATCATACTCATTACTAAATGCCATAAATACAGAAATTTTAAATCATTATAGTAAAGAAATAGGTACGAGTGAGCTTAAGGCACATTACTAAATGTTTAAGTCACAGCTATTTGTTTAAGGCAGCTTTGGGGAACAGTAACCAGATAAAATGATACAATCGATCCTATATCGATTTTTGGACGTTACAGTTTCACATTATTCAGCATATTTGGTTTGACACACCCGGGGGCAGCTCTTATACGGTCATTCTTGTTGAAGGTAAGCGCGGTTTTTAAAATAATCCTGTAGAGATAAATCAGGGAGCATAAGGTCGGTACATCGGTACTTCGCTCTATCCATTTGTAGGTAAAAATCTCATCCAGGGTATTACGATCGTCTCTTTGAATATGAGGGGATGCGGTGTCTAGTTGCAACCACATCCTCTGAATGACGTTTAAATGCATATTTTCGAGCAGATCATTGAGATTGTGTAAAATAAATTGTTGGAACATGTGATCGTTTAGATTTCTTTCAAAAAAGTAGGGACTTGTAACACGGGTGACCAGAATTCTACCATACGTTGGTAGACGTTTTCTCTGTTGATTATCTAGGGTTCTAAATAAATGAGCATTAGCGTCACTATAACCGTGATAATTATGTATATTCACTAATCCATTATTTTGAAACGTAAACTCATCTAAGAATAAAATGATATGTAGAAAACTATTTTCCTCTTCCACTTGATCTAAAATCCACAAGCAAAACTCAGTCCGTGAAATATAGCCTCTTTCGTAGATTTAGAATACTTTAAAAATCTTTTTGGTTTCTACAAGTGACATTATTTGTAATAAAGTTAATTTTAGAGTTTGTTTTTGTCCTCAGGTCACTAATAACCTAGCTCTACCCTTCCATCCGTATAACAAAGGGTTTCGATACATTTTAGTGATTATAAACGCGTTTCCCAAATACCTGTGGGTTATCCACTAAAACGCATAAATGGCGAACTAACCGCAGTATCAATGAACTTTTATCTGGTTTGGAAAGGACTCTCAACCATATTCAACCTGATATTGCGACGGCATTTTGTAATGCAGTATAAAGTAAACAGATCTAATGTCAATAATTACAATAGTTATTTTATACATTAAAGTAGCATAGTTGGACGTGTAAATCGCACTTCTAAAGCAATAATGCGGAAAACATCCAGTATGCTATGTTCCTATAATTGATTATCAATATTGTCTGAAAACATTGCTTATTATAAAACAATTGGATTCGAACCGATAGATGTAATGAAAATTGATGTTGCATCTATTTCAGATGCCATAGAAATGCTGATCGTAAAATACCTAAATTTAGAACAGGAGGTTATGTGGGTATTGATAAATGTGGAAGTATACTATCTAAGTGTTACACACCACTTCAGCGTAATAACCTACACATTTCGTGATAGTCGAAGTTAAGAGATTTAAGGACGTTTCTAAGAGCTAGAGGTTCAAAGTGTCAAATTTCGTGACATTAGCTTAGTTTAACGCGTAACACGGCGTCAAGGAAATAAATCTTTCGTCAAGCGGTTACTTCTATTAACTGTAATACTATTCTGTGGTAATTTTTTAAAACTTTGCTTATATTACTGTCGATGACAACACGTGTGACGTCCCACCAATCTCTTATTACCTTCAACAATACAATTGAACGTTTACTAATGCATTGAATATAATGCGGAGTTCACTTATCTTGATCGCTTGCTGTAGCAGGATTCATTTCCACATCTACCGACGACACAGTTGTGAATGTTGTGAATAAAATAGGGGTTAGAATAATCCAATAGCAACTACCTGATAATCCACTACGGGAGCATCTACGATGAGCTCCACACTGTACGTACGCTCAATTACTTGCATCTCGTCCACGCAGGTGTAATGAGACAAGAGTGAAGCAACTGATTACACTTATAGAAAATCAAGCTGCTTTGGTTCATAAAACAAACAATTCAAACAAATACATTTACATATCGTTTTCTTTATTTTTCCTGGATTCCGTTAAGGTGTTTCGTGTGAGACGCACGACCTAAGTTAACATTTGGATGTGGTAAAGATGGAAGTTCTACATGGTATTTTCAGAATTGTGTGACCTTGAGGCATTTTAATCATGCCAATGCAACAATTTTGGAATTGTGTAACCTTGTAACTGTGGAACTGCTAGGGGTTGAACTACTTACTAGGAACGTCCCCAGGTCTCGGAAAGGGGAATGACTTTGTAAATGATCGTAAGTGATACAAGGACAACACCGACATATGTGCTCCTGGACTTAAACGGTTACTGATAGCACTGAGGATACGGTGTCGCTGGACCAGTTCACGTGCCGGCCCAGCTGCCGTGTCGAGGCTAAGGGCTTACACGGGAAAAAACAACCCCGTCCTGCTTTTGATTTCTATGATACCAGATACGACGACAAGCCATGCACTTTCAAGTTGCCTGTGGTCATGTCTCGCGGGCTTGGGGATGTGATACATACGCTTTAACACAGTACAAAACGCACCCGCTCAGGTCGGCTATAGAAACCCAAGTGTAACCAACTGGCATGTGTATAGAGAGAGACCAGCTGATAAACTTGGGGACTGTCCCGCTAAATCAAACCATTCAGGGGAATCAATTCTCCTCACAGCCATTATGGACTCGCACCAGGCCATAAGAAAGGCCAAATGGGCCTCCTGGAGGAGGCAGTATGGGAGATTTAACAAATTGGTGAAGGTGTCAGACTTTGAAGATCTCTTTAGAAAGGAACAAGGTACAGAATCGCTCCCTTACTGAAAGGGGACGGGAGGTATACACAAACGGGGAAGGAAACCTTAGAGATTATGCTTCTATCGCACTTCTCCGTAGCAAAACCCTCATTTCGACGGACAGAAGTGAACCAATAGTTCTTGATCCCATTTGCAGGAGGAAAAAGCGTTTGGGAACTTGCCAGTCAGGTTATTAACCTAACAAACATTAGGCGGCCGTGGGAGGTTCCCTTCCATACAAATCCCCGGGAATGGATGGAACATTTCCTGCTCTATTACAGCAAGGATTCGGCTTGATAGCCGTCACACTGTGCACGACACTAAGGGCAAGCCTTGTCCTGAGGACCGTGCCCAGAACGTAAAGGGATGTCAAATTCGTTTTTATACCAAAACTTGCGCGGAATTCTTACGACCAAGCATAGTCGTTAAGACCCATAAGTCTGACGTAGTTTCCTCCGAACATCTTTGAGAAACTCATTGATAAATAAATTCTGCGAGGTAGCCATCCACAGAGTTGTGGATATCGCTGAAAAAGCAATCTCCTTCAAAGAGTTTGCAATGTCTGATTTTTTGGGATATAGACGGGGTATTTGACTATACCACGCTACACTCCATCCAAAGAGCTGTAGAACGAAACTGAGTGCATCCTACTATCAGTAGATGGATACACACCATGCTGAAGCCAAGCCTGGGACATATAACGGCTTTATTTCAAGCCGAGATCTGTGCGATTATGCCCGCGTTCGATCAACTATTGAAAGACAGACTTTTCAAAAGGAAAATCCATGTAGAGTGATCGACAGCAAAGCAGCCATTTCAGCACTGAACTCATTTGTATTCAACTCGAGGCTAGCCGTCTAGTGTGTGCAAATGCAAACACACTGTGTGAATCCAACACGGTGATACTAGTCATTGGTCAGAACCGACCTGTAGCATTTCTTATGCGACAGCTAAAGCCGAGATAGTAATAAGACTCACTCGGAATCATTGGCGGTACTGGAAGGAAACCGCAGGACAGATCCACTCAAAGACCTTCCTGGGGAAACCGCACAGTAAACTTACTGCGTCTATCCTAATTCTACGTAGAGCGAATAAGAGGCTTGAGACGAAAATTGTCACCGGACACTGTCGCATAAACAAGCATATGTAGGTAATGACAGACTGCCCATTATGTAGGGGCTGTGGTGAAGCTGACGAAACACCTCACCACGTCCTCTGTCATTATGAAGCTTTCACGTTGGCACGAAACTTCTTCTTGAAAAGAAAAGATTAGACAAAGAGAAGTAAAGAAGAGACACCCCTCGAAGTTCCTCGACTTCATGAAAGAAACTGGACTTTTAGAGGGGTGGACTAATTTCAGGGATCACAACAGGTAACGGTGCAGGAAATTCATAAGAACCACTCCATAATAATAATAATAATAGTAATAATAATAACACAAATAATAGTAATAATAATAATACAAATAATAATAATAATAATAATAGTAATAATAATAATAATAATAATAGTAATAATATTAATAATAATAATAGTAATAATAATAACAATAATATAGCTTTTGCAATCCGAAAAGACACACCATATAAAAGAGTAAATATAGACACACCATATCAAGCTGTAGCAGTAAATCTTGAAATTAACGGAGGCTTTACACTATGTAATATTTACCTCCCCAATACAAATTATAATGTTGGAGAGATTGGAAAAATTATCAACCAGCTACCAACACCTTTAATCCTTGTTGGCGATTTTAATTCCCACAATATAGTCTGGGGCTCTACTTCAAACGATGCCCGCGGTAAGGAACTCTTAGATCTTGTAGAAAATAGAAACCTTAGTATTCTAAATAATAATTCGGCTACCTATTTCAATGTAAGATCAGGAACGTTTGATTGCATTGACTTATCGTTATGTTCACCAACTATACATACCAACCTGAAATGGGAAGTGGAAAATGACCTACACAACAGTGATCATTTCCCAATAATTACGAGTATCCGAGGTGACAATCCAATGATCAAAGCTGTATCCAAATTCAAAATTCAGCAAGCCGATTGGGACCGCTTTACAAAACTGCTTAACCCTCCAAACGACGATAGGTTGAACCTTGAAACATTAACACAATCTATTTTGAAAGCTGCAGAGGATAGCATACCAAAGTCCAAGGCTCGATACATCACTAAGATGGTCCAATGGTGGTCATCTGAAATAAAAGAAAAAATATCGTTAAAGAAAAAAGCTTTAAATAGATTTCGACATAGCCCCACATTGGATAATCTTGTTGTGTTTAAAAAACGTAGAGCAGAGTGTCGACGGGAAATTCTAGCAGCACAAAGAAAACCGTGGCGGGATTATGTATGTACCATCACACCATACGCAACAAGCCATGAAATATGGAGAAAGATTGGTGCTATATCCGGTAAAACTGGATGCAACTATCCGGTATCTCTCCGCAAAGCAGATGAGGTTATAACAAATAAACTGATGGATATATCAATACTCTTGCAGATCAATTTTATCAAGTCAGTAGTTCTTCAAACTACCCTGATTCTTTCCTAGAACTCAAGACTGATAAGGAAGCAAGCCCTATTGATTTTGATACGGAAGATAATCTAGAATACAACCTACCTTTTACACTGGAAGGGTTAGAAACCGCAATTCAGCGCACCAAATCTTGTTCACCGGGATACGATGGTATTCATTAACAAATGCTTCGCCATTCCAGCACAGAAATGAAAAAATGTATTATAAAATTCTTTAATACATGCTGGAAAGAATGTACCTACCCCTCAGAATGGAAACAAGCTGTTGTAGTCCCAATATTAAAACCGGGAAAAGACCCAATGTTGGCAAAACACTACCGTCCAATCAGCTTGACCTCCTGCTTAGGCAAATTATTAGAAAAATTGGTAAACGAACGCCTGCAGTTATTTTTGGAGAATAGGCACATATTTATCTCTTACTAAACTGGATTTCGGAAGGGTAGATCAACAGTTGATCACTTGGTCAAGCTGAGTGACAAAATATTGAGGGCATTTGATAATGGAGAGCATCTGGTAGCAGTCTTCTTCGACATTAAAGGAGCGTACGACATGACGTGGAGACACGGCATACTACAAAATATGTTTAAATATAGCTTACGAGGAAACTTACCTAAATTTGTACACTCGTTTTTGCAAAATCGAAAATTCGTCGTTAGAGTTGGAGACTCCCACTCAAAAGAACATATCCTAGAGAATGGGGTACCGCAAGGTTCAACGTTGAGTTGTACACTGTTTGCTATCGCCATAAATGAAATAGCCTCAGGTGTTATGGGTGAAGTGGACAAATGTTTATACGTTGACGACCTTATGATCTGTTACGCCGGTAAATCGATTGGTGGCATTACAGCGAAATTACAAGAGGCAATCAACCAAATACAAAAAAATGCAAATTCTGTAGGGTATGTACTCTCGAAAGAAAAAACAAAATGTATACATTTTTGCCGACTTAGGAAACCACACTACGGTCCAGTATTATTTATGAATGGCAGAATAATTAGCATAACTCAAGAAATAAAGTTTCTGGGGCTCAACTTTGACAGCGAGTTGAGATGGAATAGACACCTCGAAAGTCTTATAGCTTCCAGCAGTCAATTGTTGAACATACTTAGAGTACTTTCTCACCAGAAGTGGGGAGCTCACCCTAAAACACTTCTTGACATCTACAAGGCTCTGATCTTGTCCCGAATAGACTACGGATGCCAAGTATATTCTACATGTAATGAAACACTGCTGGGCCAACTAAATAAGGTTCAGAACCTTGCGATCAGGTACTCATTAGGAGCGTTTCCAACAACACCTGTTAGTGCCCTATGCGTCGAAGCAAATATTCCTCCTCTTGTTTTCCGTCGGAAACAGATAATAGTTAACTATTACCTAAAAGCATCGTTAGACAATGAGCATCCAAATTATGGGACGCTCGTTGAAGACACTAGGCATACACGATTATACAGATGTAGATCAATCGGCCAAAGAGCAAGGGAACACCTTAGAGATCTCAATCCAAACGATGAGGACTTGTCGAACATGACGAAGGAAGTTCGACAAAAATTTGTAAAGGATTGAGTATGTGAGCGCTGGCAGGAGCAATGGACGGAAACCATTGCTACGTTAAAGAAAGTTAAACCGACCCTTAAACCGTTATTCCACCTCGGTATACAACGTAGCAACTTGATGAGGTTATATAGGCTCCGCTTAGGACATACTGCTCTTACTCATAGCTACTTGTTAGCGGGCGAAGACCCACCAAAATGTGAGAGATGTGGAGTAGGTTTGACTCCCGAACACTTACTTTGTCAATGTGAACAGTATGTGGTGGAACGAAACTTATTCGCTATTAGTGCAATGTGGGCCGCCAACTTGACAACCCGCGAACAGTGTAGTAACACATTAAAATTTATGAGAGCAACAGGTAAATTGGATGAACTGTAAATAGTTCCATTAAATTTTAAACCAATTCATGATTGCATAAGATTTATTCCCACCTGTGATATTTTTCGCAATTACCATCATAATAGAAAAGTAGAAAGGCCAATGGCCTCCGAAGCCGACGCCAAAGGTGGGGTTTTAGTGGGTAGGCCGGAAACGGAGAGCCCACACTACCAGTTATTCCCCGGTGTGCATAAGGAGCATTTCCCCGCCTGTTAAAAAAAAAAAAAAAAACAATAATAATAATGTGCTATGGGGTTCCTCAAAAAATGATAGAATTTTTGAAAAATGGTTAAACACTGATAAAAGCAATTATTATAAACTTTTGTTATGAACGAATAAGTTCAAAAGTAAACATGTAATTAAAAGTTATTATTAATTTTATTAAATACATAAATAAAAAATCTATCTCGAGAAGGATTTGAACCTACGACCTATAAAGTACATGTCGTAGGTTCAAATCCTACTCGAGTTAGACTTTTTATTTATGTATTTAATAAAATTAATAATAATTTTTAATTACTGATAAAAGCACTCTGCTTAGTACTGGCTCGGCGACTCACCGCAAACCTCCGTCTAGAACATTTGACGTGCTACATCTAACGTTAGCTTCAACAAGCCTAGTATCACTTGAGATGGTGAACACACTTGCAAACCATTTTGCAAGTGCTAGTAGGTCGGTTAACTACCACGAAGATTTTTATAAAACAAAATAGGAAAGAGAAATTAACATATTTTTAGGTACAACGTGCAATGCGAATTATATTCAAAATCGAAGAAATGCAGTTGGTCATACAGAAGGGCAAAAAAATCGCACCGGGATCGGATCAAATCACGAACGATATGTTAACCTAACATCAGAAAGTAAAAACGCATTACTAACACTTTTTGATAAACTATGGAAGGAGGGCACTTACCTTGAGGAATGGAAAGAAGCGATAGTCGTAACAATCCTAAAACCAGATAAGAATTCATTGTTAGCAACAAGCTACCGACCAATCAGCGTAACGTCATGAACGGGTAAACTTTATGAGAAAATGATAAACAACGGGCTGCAGTGGTTTTGGAAAAACAAAACTTCTTAGGCCCATACCAAGCTGGTGATCGAAAGTACCGATCTAACAATGATCACCTGGTCCTTTTTGAAAACGAAGTACAAGAGCCTTTCGGAAAAGGGAAACATTTGTAGCGGTCTTTTCGATATTTATGGGGCTTTGACATTATTTGGAGTTTCGACATTCCAAATAAACTATTTCACTTTAACGTACAAGGCAATCTACCGAGTGTTAACAAACAGGCGTTTTTGTGTAAGGGTCGGTATGAATTATCCCAAATAAAAGTACTCGCAAATGGAATACCATAAGGATCTACGTTAAGCTACACATTGTTTTCAATTGAAATAAATGACATAGTTTCAAATGTACCTGAGACATCACAGAATATCTATATGTAGATGACATTTTCTGCTCAGGTAAGACAGTCGACCTGCACTTAGCCAAACTATTAAAAACGGAAACAGCATTGGACTACGTTTCTCAGAAGAAAATACAGTGTTTCCATTTGAGCAGACTGAGAACTCCTGGTTATGGTCCACTTTTGCACATAGGAGATAAGGCTATCAGATGTCCTGAAAATATACAAGTTTGGGGTCTTACTTTAGACAGAGCGTTAATTTGGAAACCACATATCGAGCACCTTAAAAATAACTGTCTGCGAAGTTTAAATATACTAAAAGTGTAAGCGCATAGTAAGTGGGGATCAGATCCTAAATGCTTAATGAGAATATATAAAACAATAATATTATCTCGGTTAGATTATGCATGTATCGTATACTCGTCAGCTCGTAAATCGCTACTTACCATCTTTGACTCAGTACATAATGCTGCTATAAAGTACTTTATTGGTGCTTTCCCCACCAGTCCGGTTGAGAGCTTGTATTGCGAATCAGGAATTCCATCTTTAGAAAACTGAAGAAACAACTAATGGCTATCTATATGACAAAAACAAAAGCGTTACCGTAACATCCCATTAATCTGATGTGGAATATAGATCTAAACACATGTATATGACGATCCACTATCACCGGACCTGTTTATGTGCGGTTTCTTGAGCACACTTACAGTCTGAATGTAAATATTCCAACGCTAATAAATGAAATACCGCCATAGTTTACACGGTGAGAAAATATTTTAAATATCTTAATAAAAAGCAAAATATGTGCAACAATACCAACCTACAGGATTTCTTCAAAATCTGTCACGAACGATCACCATTCCAATTCTATATACAGACGCGTACAAAACAAAAAGTGGAGTTGGAAGTGCAATTGCACTGGAGAATTCGTCTTATAGCTAGGGCCTAAATCCAAAGACTTCCATAACTTTTACCACACAATATGCTTTTTGGAAATCAATGCAGTACAGCACCATGGAAACTGAAACAAAAAACTTTATAATTGTCACTGATTGCCAAAATAAATAACCTGGAAATTTGGCAACAAAAATGGTCCACAACAAACACACACCTTTCTTGAATAAAGCTCCGAGTTCAAGCACTATATGAATTACCACACTCGTCAAGATACATAGGGTAAGAAGAGGACACTCGAAAGTTACTCGTAGGAACTCGTACTTGTGGGAGGAAAAGAACCTAAATGCGATGAATGTCCAACAACGTACACCATCAAGTACCTAATTCTGGATTTCGCGATGTTTCAGGATAAAGGGTTAAACATACCATCACGGACGATTCTCCAGAAAATGTTAGCACACCTGAAAGTACCAGAAACATATTAAACTTATGACCTTATGTAGCTGTACCCTCAAAGAAAAAATAATAGTAATAATAATAACTGCGGGACTCAAATCAAAAAATAAGTAAACGTCATACTTATATCACATGTAGCTGTAGATAACAACTTCAATCTCCTATTCGCCAGCACACCTACGTATGGTGGGTTGCCTGGTTTTAACTCGTTCATTACTGTGAAGTTACTTTTTCTATCAATATTTTGATTATCACTTTTTCCCTTGTATATTTCGGAATCATAAGTGTATCCTAGATCGTCGCAGAGTATAAACAACTGTATGCCATATTTTGATGCCTTAGATGGTATACATTGCCGAAATAATAATCTTCCACGAAATGGGACCATTGATTCATCTATTGAAACCACCTCGGAAGGAGTTTTTAAATTTTTAAACTGTGCATATAGTGCATCTACGAATGGTTTGATTTTGTATAGACGGTCGTTCTTATTTGCTTGAGGATTATCCAGAAATGGATATATCTTAGTAGAGATTGAAATCTATTTCTAGACATAATATGTCGTAGAAAGCAGTGTCGATACAAAAAGTAGTCAGATATTTTCGGATATTTTACCAACCCCATGTACATATTTATAGAGAAAAAATTTAGTATTTCTTCAGAATCCACATTTCTCCATTCTCGGTTATGTCTTTTAGCATTCCTTTAGTTTCAAGAATAACAAGTATATCGTTAATGATAATCTTTCGATAAATTTCATTTTGGGCGAGACCTTTTGTAATATCTACGATTGGATTACCAGTGAATAGAAATGATTTTAGAGAATCCCCTGTTATAGAATGCCATGCGGATGTGTGAGTTTCCTGCTGGTTATTGCTAGGTATTTGATTGTCTGTGAGTTGATCATTATCCTCGCCTTCATCTTCATTATTTTCCAGATTTATTTCGTCTTTCAAGAACTCTGCTTCAGATGTCGAGGGTTCGTACTCTGATCCTGAAGCACAAAATGGATCTTCTGGTGTACATTTCCCGCTTAAATTTTGATCATCATCCATACCTGACTCCCCAACACTATTGTTATCCTCACTCGCCTCTAATAATAATAAATAAATATGTATGATCTCACATATACTACAATCATGCAGTGAAACCTACTTTCGCTTTCTATTTCGTGGTACCACCTCAAAATACTTTCTTCTTCTTTATTATCCATTCTTTACACACAATTGAAAAATAAACACAAAACAACAAAATTAAACGTGCTGTCGTAAAACAGATGGTAAAATGGTTCATATATGTGCCAAGTGAGTCACCGGTGCTCTTACGTCGAATTCGGTAAGAAATGTAGGCATCTGCTTTAAAATGCACTATAGCGGCATCTTGTGGTAAAAGGCTATGTTTTAAGTTACAATAAATACTTGGTATACAATGGGTGTGTGAGAATCTTTACAGCGGTCTGTAGACCAAGTAAGAGTGTGTATCATATGTGACTCATATGGTACCCAACCTGTTAACACTTTTCCTCCTTTTTCTATTTCCAAGTCTTTATTATTCGGGGTGTGAGACTGCACCTCGGCGGAAATCTAGCCTTTCTGTAAAGCAATTCCTTTTCTTCTTAAATTTTCAAAACCCGATTAACACCAACCGTGATGGTTAAGCACGGTCGCCACCGTGATACCGTAACGGTTGTATCCCCAACCCCCGACGCCGTCCGTCCACCTACACCGACACTCAAAACACACACATGCGCACACACCCTCGCCTCGCCGCCACCATCCTCACGTACACGATCCTAATCAAACGCCTCGTCCATTTCTACATCATCCACACACTTCTACATCATCCACACACCCCTACATCTCGACACGCTCCTCCGCCTCTACAAAACCACACAAATCCGCACACACAAACCCGCACACTCACACAAACCCTCACAAGCACACAAACCCGCCCTCTTACCCACACCTTCCCAGCCACCTGTACCTGCCGTGATTCCTACACTCGATTCCCCTAATCCTAATCCCATCCCACCCGCTCTCAATCCTCGAGGTATTGCATCCGCAATATACCGACAACCATATCCACACAAAAATCCCTATTCACGTCCCTTAAACCCCTAAACGTTCCCTGGTTAAACTGAACGTTTAACCATAACCACACCTGTCTCCTAGAGACCTCCTCTCCCTTGCCGTATAGTTCACATCTTAGGCTGTGGCGCCATTTCAGTGATCCCACCGTCACTCTTACTCAATTATCAGGTCCCCGTCCTTACAACGTCACCCCTAGAGCGCCCCCCTTTTCCTGCGTGATTCGTCACGTAGATAAGGACATCCTAGCACCAGAGATCCTGGGTGCGATCGATCTTCCACACGTGGGGAAGGCGTTCGCATCACCGCTAAGGCGAACAACACCCCCGTGTCCCTTATCCATGTGATTACATCTTCCCAAACCACACTCGAGTACCTTCTCGCACGCAATGTCGTCATGTTCGGGCGACACTACAGCTGCGAACCCTCCTTTATTCCTCAACCTATCCCTAGGTACTGCTCTACCTGCATGCAGGTGGTGCATACCGCTGAGGAGTGTCCCACCCGCTCCATCCGATGTCCCAAATGTAGCGAAAGCCACAGATCCTCCTCCTGTAAATTGTCGGCTAACCCAAAGTGTAACAACTGCGGGAAAGCTCACGCTATCTTCTCCTTTAAGTTCCGGAAGCGGCGGGAACCTCCAAGTTCTCTGTCGAAGATGGCTTCCCTCGAACCTATCCTTTCTTCCGAAGAGTCCGACGCAGAAGATACAGCCCACCCTAAACTCTCTCCCAACACCGAATCCCTATCCATTATTCCCATCCACTCCCTCTTCCAGATGTTTCCCGACCGGCGAGGTAGGGTTGTCTGCACCCTAGACTCGCTATCCTGAAACTTCTTCCAACGGAGGATCAACATCTGCGTATCCGGTACGCGGATGAAGGTCGCCGTAATCCGCCAACCCAATCCTTAACTCCTTCTACAATGGATATCCTAGCAGGGACAGTTAATGCCAGGAGCGTTCGTCGGAAACGCCCCTTACTTAAGCACTTTTTACAAACACTCTACATACGCATCCTTTCCATCACGGAAACAAAGCCCCAGATGCACATTTAACTCCAACACATTTCACACCTACGTAAACAATAGTCAACACGGAACCGTCCTCTTAATTAAAAAGTGCATCTCAAATGCGTTGCTGCGACGGTGTACCTTCCCACTCTAATAGTATTTATTTCATACTATAACCCGCCCGGCCACAACACCCTATCCGACAACCTTTTAGTGTACGCTTCTAGCCTCACTAATGCAGTCATCCTGTATGACTTTAATGCCCGCCACATTCAATTTGGTGACACCGCAACTAATGGCAACGGTAATGGGGTATCCTCCAATCTGTTGCAGTTGCCGCTCTTGTGAATCGTCAACAACACAGCCAACATATTTCGAACATTTAGGTGCCTCAATAGTAGATAATAATTCATAGTTTCCCAACCCATAGCTCACTATTTCGATCGTGAGTGCTTTCTTGGTACCACAATCACATCAGATCATATACCCCTACTTCATTTTGTCCAGCTCCCCCTACACCTCCTCAATACACAGTCATTAAATATTTTTCAAAAGTAGACTGGGATGTGTTCTCCGAACACATCTCCAACAACCTTCCTACGCCCAATCTTCAAACAACCCAATATCTTGAGAGAACCATTAGAGACTTAACTTCCGTAATTACGGAAGTGGTCGATATCTCTGTACCACTAAACAACATCGATACTTCCCGAAAACCGCTCCCACAACACATTGTGAACTGGATCAAAGAGAAAAGACGAATCTATCATCAATTCTTGCGATCCAGGGACCCGGCTCTCAAGACCGAATACAATAGCCTTAACGCCTTAATCAGGCGAGAAGCCAACAAACACGCCGAAGACTCCTGGGCCAGGGCCACCTCCCAGCTAGATTACAGAAATGGTAAACTCTTCTGGCAACAGTCTGATAGACTGACCTGAAGGAAAGTCAACTCTAAACCCCACCTAACCGACCTACAGGGCAACCTAACCTCCTCCGACCAAGGAAAGGACGATTTCTTTCAATTCGATAACCGGTTCAAGGCACTCCTCGAGGGTCGCCTTGAAGAATTCCGCAACCGTAATTTTTATGAAATCCAACTCGATAACGAGAATCCCATCACGCCCGACCAGGTCCATGCATATTTCAAAAAGGGAAAAACCCTGCCCCAGGTCAAGACGACCTAAATCGCAGTCATTTACCCGATCCAGCCCTCCGATTACTCTCCAACTAAATTTTAAATTTAGAATGTACATCAGTTCTGCATACATAAAGACAAAATTTACATGGATTGGGGCTTGTACTTCGATAACGCAGTTGGTAGCGGGGTACTCTAGCAAAGTACAGGTCGTAGGTTTAAATCCTTCTCGAGGTAAACTTTTTATTTATGTATTTAATAATATTAATAATAATTATTAATTACATATTTACCTTTGAACTTATCCGTTCATAACAAAACTTATAATAAATTAATACATATATTCTTTACATTAGTTATTTACTATATAACAAACACAAATACAACTCCATTAATTAATAATAGACGGAAATGTAATTTTAGGAAACAATACTTAATAAATTAAAAATGTAACTTAAAGGTAATCCTTTACGTGTAAAATCTTAAACGAAGGCTGGCTATAATAGATTAATAATGAACAAATCGAGGCTGGCTGGTGGTGTCCGAACAAGACACACAGGAAGATGTACACTACCACTCCAGTCTCCTTAGTGTGGTTTAGGTGGGTTGCTAAAAAATATTATTAATCTCAAGGAGGGCGTTCTAATAAAATTTTGGGTTAATTTAAGCCGGACTTACTGGATATGAAAGTTTATTTAAAGTTCGGAACATATTACTATCGAGCATGTATGCTTGAAGTATCGACTTTAAAGAAGATACAAGATTAAAGTTTTTCTTTATTTTCTCTCTTTCAAAATTGTAAAGGAATATCTCTTTGAATGTTATCAGAAGTTATGAAAAGATTGATGCCTTTTATAAAAATAAATCAATGCTTTAATGTTTAAAAGCTTAAGTTTGTTATGTATAGTGGTAAACTTATTCTTAATTACAAACTCTGGACGAGCAAGCAAAGGTAACTTATAAGTAATTTTGCACTTCTCCTTATTATTAGAAGTGCAGGATATAAGTAACCTCAGTGATATTTTGTATTACAAGTTTTTAACAGAATATCCGGTATGAAACACTATACGACCTTCCAACCTACAAAATGGAAATTAAAAGAAATAAAATAATATTAATGTTTTTTTTAGGATAATTTTTTAAACTCTATGTCAGAATGACGTTTAAAACATCATCTCAGATAGAGATTAACAGACATAAACCCATGTTAAAAAAAATTGAAAAGCCGCCCGCTTCTATAAAAATATGAATAATAATAATCGCTTCTGCATTTTGAATCACATTTATTTAATTTTTACATTTATTTCGCTTTACATTAAAAAACTTTATAAATAAAATTTATGTAAAATTAAATTTCCTTGAAAAAATACGTTTGCTCTTTTTCTTATACAATTAATCGTTATTCGGATAATGAACTTGAACTTGAACTCGAACTAACACTTAAATTCTACTTTAGGATTTTTTGCCGCTAAATTACGCGTCGTATCAAAAAATTGCACAGAACCTAATTAATCTATATTTTTAAAGTTTATATCTAAGCTTTTTTATATCTTTGAATTATGCAGCTGTTTTAAAAATATTTGAAAAAAACCAAAAACTCCCCTAATAAACCTCCGCTGTCCGTGTCTCCGTGTCATTTTAAATTAATAATCTTAATTTTCTTAGTGCACCGATAGTGCGTATTCGGTCGATAGCTCCTTAGCCATTAAACTTAGAAAATAAGTTTAAATACGAAAGTTGTCTATTTTTATAAGCTGCATAATCCAAAAATAGTTTGGTTTCTACAGGGTGTAACACAAAAGCGGTACAATATAGAACTTTAGATTTTTAAATAGAACACCCTATATATTATTTTATTTTTCGATTCTCCTTATACTTTTACATCTTTTTTATAAGAATTACTTACAAGCTAAATCTTACAGCTTTGAGATATGTAAGTTAACTAAAAACTGACATTTTTATGTAGTAATTCAAGTAGGCGTATCTCAGTTATTTTTAAAGATAAAAAATTAATCTTTGGTATAGAATTTATTCATATATGAGCTTACTTTAATCTATTGTCAAAATTGGATTTCAATATACACGGTGATCACAAAAATTAATTCAATAACATAAACTTGAAAATGCTATATCTTCATTTTTTTAAATGGCACACCCTATATTTTGTTAATGCCTTGTCTTCATTTATTAGTCGGCTTTCATTTCTGTTAAATATTTTCTATACCTATCTCTAATAGTTTCGGAGATATATAAGTTTGTCGGTTAGTCGGTTAAAGCAAGCTATGAATACATAAGAAACTAAAAAAAATTTTAACTGAAATACAAACACTTAAAAGTATAATAAATGTTCAATGTGACCACTATTTTGTTGCTGGCAAGCATGAAGTCTTTGAATAAACGACAAATTTACTTTTTGTAACGTGGAAACATTTATATTTTGAATGACGTCTCTAATTCTTGCCTTCATATCATGTACAATCGTTGGAGGAGTTTGATAGACTTTTTGTTTAATCCAGCCCCAAAGAAAAAAGTCCAGCTTTGTCAAGTCAGGCGATCTTGCAGGTCAGGAGATCGGCCCTCCTCTTCCGATCCATTTGTTTTGAAATTGGATATTTAAATAATTTCTAATGTTTCTGCTAAAATGCGGAGGAGCGCCATCTAATTGCAGCCACATTTCTCTAAGGGTTTGTAAAGGTAAATCTTCAATAAAAATTTCAAATTCGTTGCGCAAGAAGTTTAAAAATGAATCTCCATTGATCACGTTTTCAAAAAAAAAATGTTCCTATAATTCTTTCCCCAATAATTCCGGCCTAAACATTAAGTGACCAGCGGTGTTATGATCAACAGGAATTATAAATCTGGGATTCTCAGTATCGTAATAATGGAAATTATGTCTATTAACGTATCCAGTTTTGTGGAAAGTAGCTTCATCAGTAAATAAGATCGTGCTAAAATAGTTGGGTTTTTAAACTTTTATTTATGGCCCAATTACAAAGTTTAATCTATTAACGAAGTCATCCTCGTCTAATTCTTGTGCAAGTTGGACATGGTATGGATGATATTTATATTTTTATAATTCTATTAACTGATGTTTTTGAAACTCCAACTTCTAATTCCAATTGTCGGCGAGGATTTTCAATCACGGATTGAAGAACTAAATGTTCATTATCTTTGTTAAATGCGGTTCTTTCTCGTTCTAAATTGTCTTCGTAATGAATACTGCATGTTTGCTCGAAACGCCCTTTCAATCTTGCAAATGCTAAAACTTGCGGGTGTCGTGCATTTGGAAATTTTTGCTTATAAATTCGATGAGCTAAAGGACAATTTTTATCGCTTTCACTAAGGACGTAAATCATATTAACAAGTTCTTCTTTCGAAAAATTCATTTTGTAATTTAGGAAGTAAGTATGCAATACTACACAAATATTTGCACTGTTTGACAAGTTTGATTTCTTCATTTGTTTTCGTTCATCTTTTGTTTTACGCTCTTTTGATTAAATTGTTTAATTTTACGATGAATCGTTTAAAAACATCTCAAATATCTCTTAAAAATGGTGGTTTTATACAATATTTATTATAATTGCAATTTATGTATTTCAGTTAATATTTTATAGTTTCTTATGTATCCACAGGTTGCTTTGACCGACTAATGTTACTCTTCATCAGTGTTATCAACGAAAAAAATTGAACAAACTTTAATATCTCCGAAACTATTAGAGATAGGTATAGAACATACTTAATAAAAATTAAAGCCGACTAATAGACGAAAACAAGGCGTTAAAACATATAGGGTGTGCTATTTAAAAAAATGAAGATATAGCATTTTCAAATTTACGTTGATGAATTAATTTTTTTGATCACACGTTTATTCAAATACTTCATGTTTGCCAGCAACAAAATGGTGATCACATTGACCATTTATTATAATTTTAAGTGTTTGTATTTCAATTAATATGTTTATTAGTTTCTTATGTATTCATAGCTTGCTTTGACCGACTAATTTTACTCTTCTTCAGTGTTATCAACAGAAAAAATTGAACAAACTTAAATATACCCGAAACTATTAGAGATAGGTATAGAACATATTTAATAGAAATGAAACCCGATTAATAGACGAAGACAAGGCAATAAAAAATATAGGGTGTGCTATTTAAAAAATGAAGATATAGCAAAGTCTATCAAACTCCTCCAACGATTGTACATGATATGAAGGCAAGAATTAGAGACGTCATTCAAAATATAAATGTTTCCACGTTACAAAAGTAAATTTGTCGTTTATTCAAAGACTTCATGCTTGCCAGCAACAAAATAGTGGTCACATTGAACATTTATTATACTTTTAAGTGTTTGTATTTCAGTTAAAATTTTTTAGTTTCTTATGTATTCATAGCTTTAACCGACTAACCGACAAACTTATATATCTCCGAAACTATTAGAGATAGGTATAGAAAATATTTAACAGAAATGAAAGCCGACTAATAAATGAAGACAAGGCATTAACAAAATATAGGGTGTGCCATTTAAAAAATGAAGATATAGCATTTTCAAGTTTATGTTATTGAATTAATTTTGTGATCACCGTGTATATTGAAATCAATTTTGACAATAGATTAAAGTAAGCTCATATATGAATAAATACTATACCAAAGATTATTTTTTTATCTTTAAAAATAACTGAGATACGGCTACTTGAATTACTACATAAAAATGTCAGTTTCTAGTTAACTTTGCAAATATCTCAAAAATTGTAAGGTTTATCTTGTAAGTAATTCTTATAAAAAAGATGTTAAATTATAAGGAGAGTCGAAAAATAAAATAATATATAGGGTGTTCTATTTAAAAATCAAAAGTTCTATATTGTACCGCTTTTAGATTACACCCTGTAGAAACCAAACTATTGTTAGATTATGCAGCTTATAAAAATAGACAACTTTCCTATTTAAACTTATCTTCTAAGTTTAATGGCTAAGGAGGTATCGACCGAATACGCATTATTGGGACACCCTGTATATATATATATATATATATATATATATATATATATATATATATATATATATATATATATATATATATGTACATACATATTTGTATACGATGTATTGTTTATTGTTGACGACCATCTGTTTCTATACACAAATTATCACCAAGAACACCTATCCGTACATTAATGCTAAAGCTTCCCTGATGTTTACGTTGCCTTATCATATGAGGGCTTTCATCAACATAGGAGTAATAATGTGCATTGTGCATCTTAAATATTCTATCCTGTGTAAGGGGCTTCATCAAAAAACAAAATAGAAAAAAATCTTGGTCTTGATTCTCTTTATTTTGCATCCAACTGGAAATATCAACACGAGCAGGAAAATCACCTGTTTGCAAGACCTGGACTTCTTTTAAATGAAAAGGATACAAGTGTTCCTTATGTAAAATGTATCACACAGAAGATTTTGACACATTGGGATACATTGCAGAAAACCTTCCTGCGCTTATTTCGGGATTGTACTCAGTTTCCATTAAAATATCATCCTCACATTCTTCCATTACATCAGCATATCTTCCGGTTTCATCATTTTTAGGAATTACCGATCCTGTTTCCCTAATTCTTTGATGACGAAGCGTAAATGATCTAGGAGCAGGTTGTCTTATATATGAAGCAAAAACCTGTATTTCAGTAAATAATAATTCCTGGAATAGCTATCACAATATGTCTGAACTGAATGTATTCAGATGATATAAAGTTAGTTATGAAACAGGTTGGTCGCTTTAAACAAATATATTCACCTGGGACAGCGGTTTCAGAATATGGTTGAATTCTATATCTGAACTTCGTAATAGAAATAATTATTTTAAAACAGGAAAATTACGCCAAGCAAATAGATGTGATCTTCATTTTTGCCTCTCAGAAAAAATGTTGGTTTCTGCGTAGTTTCTAAGTCGTCCAGCTAGCATCTGCTCCCAGAATTTTAAAGAGAATTTAAGAGGGAATGGATCTACAGAGTCCTACATCTTTACTTCAGTCTTCTACCACATCTAAATGATTTATATTAGAAAAAATATTAAAATGGAGCAATCACATGCTTGCTAGACAGCACGTTTTAAAAATATCTTCACAAATACAGGATACATTCTTCAATGGAACAACTTATATTATTCCAGATTTGAATTTTACTCGCTTCGTACATTACCTCAACAAAATCTCAGCATCTTATACTGAGTGATTACAAAGATATGACAATTTCTTTGTCTGAATAGACATGTGTTGATCGCTCTGTATCTTTCAAGAACAAACGTAATTAATTATTGTTATTTGTAGTAGGATATTTGATGTATATGGTGTATTTTATTTTTATACAGATAGATACACGATGATATTGGAAGTCGTATACAGTATGGTCCAAAACGAGAATAGTAGACTTTCTCGAAATTTTCAAATGGAACGCCCTATATTTTTCATCGGCGTGGGATAGCTTATTTGCTTCTCTATCAATTTTATTAAGCATTCCCTATACCCAAGCCCACTCATTTTTTAGTTCCCAGATTACCCGTTATTAATCAAAACTAGGCGTAAAAGTTATATTTTTTAAAGGGAACACCTGTATAGTACATTCCTATTGGGTGCCGAATAAGTACTCAAGATCTTTTATATTTGTAGTTATACTCATATGTTTCAAAGTTTAAGAGATATTTATATTCCAATATTAATAATACCATTTACAACACATTTTAATATTTAAATAATATTTTTTATAATCGAACTTGTATCATTTTTTTAATACTTCCTTCTACTGCATTAGAATACGTTAGATATGAAGCGTAAACTAAGATGAGTAAAGAAAACTACCGTTATCATACTTTCTTGGGAAAACTAAGATAAGGTATCTAATAGCTGGCCATGGAAAATGGTAACTGTCAAATAAATAAACATTAACTTATTTTTTCATTTAAGTTGTTTTTGCTGATCAAAGTGCTTCTCGTGATGAAGTCCCAGAAAGATGAGCTCGTAGGTATGATTTTTATACTAGGGAAATGCCAAAGAAGCTCATTTCTGGCAAGTCGAGTTTAAGCAGAGCGTTATCCCGAACGAAGACATCCAGACAAGCGAAGCCTGGAAAATTGATTACAAAGATTTATACAGACGAGACATGTAGACTATACAAAACCAGTTAAGAGTAGACCCGTGCGACGTGAAGAAAATTAGTTGTCTGTTACGTTATCTGTTACCGAAGATAAGAAGAAGAGTTAGTAAAAAAAAAATTAGTTCTGCTGTGGGTGTTAGTGAACGAAGCGTTGAAAGGATTTTGAGGGGTAACCGTTTTCATGCGTATCATGTCTAGTTTTAACAACTATTTGATATGGATTTGGAGCGACGTGTCGTATTATGCAATTGGGCTCAACATAAAATTGATACATCTTACAACATACAACATTTCACAAAAATAGATTTCTGAACCGCCATAACTTCCACTACTATTCAGATCAGAATCCGAAGATTTTCAGACATGTTGACTATCAACACAACTGGTCAATAAATAGGGGTGGAATTATTGGTGAACATGCCATTGGATCTTATTATTTTAACGGGCATTTGAATAGAGCTATGTATTTCTTTTTACTAATAGTATTCCTGAACTGGCTGGATATATTGTTAGGCTGCTGACAAATGTTTATGACTGGCTACCTTAAACTTACTTAAGTCAATGTTTGGAGGAAAACAAGAACTGGGTAATACATTCCATAATTTGGTCGCCATGTGTAAAAACGTAGATCCCGCCCGTTTTGTGTGACAGGATGGAATTTTGAGTGTGTAATTATGGCATGAATGGGCAAATCAAGTATTCCTAGTGAAATTGCCTACGAAGGTATTAAGGAGTGTATTTCGTAAGCACACTAGCCATGGTAATAGCGATAGAACAAGGAAAGGACAGAAAATATTCTTCTATGCTTAAGAGACTGTAGGTCAGAAGTAAGAGGCGGGTCATTTCTAAGCCTTGTAATCCTTTTTAGATACGTTTCACCATATCAAGGGCGTATTGGGGGTACTGATTCAGAGGTGGGAATTGTATTCTAGATGAGGTCGAATTTGGGCCTTATACAGTAAAAGGAGGTAATGCGGCGTGTAGTATGGTTTAGATCTGCATAGAAAGCTCAGTTTACGGGCAGCTGTTTTGCTGTCTGACAAAAAGTGATCAATCCATGAAAGGTTAGATCATACGTACATGTCTAACATGGAAATAGTGTGAAAACTTGAAATTTAAGCCATTCATAGTTACATAAGGAATGATCGGTCTTCATTGGCGGTCACAAGGCAACACTGGGTTTTGTCGACTTTGCAGGTAAGTAGATTACTCCTTCCTCGTTCAAGGATACGTTCTAAATCACTGTTGTTTGCGGCTGCTATTTTAATTTTAACGTCCTGACTAGTCTTATTGTTGTGGGAAAACTGAGAACTCCAATGTATAGTGCTGTCGTCTACAAAGCAATGCATCAGGTTCGTTGTTGAGGAAATTAGGTCCTTTGTGTATAGCAGGAGAAGTGTGGGCGCTATCACTGATCCTTGGGGCACGCCTGTGTTAATACTAGTTTCTTTCGAAAAAAAAGGCATCGACGACAACGCGTATACGTCTTGTGTCAAGAAAGCTGGAGATCCAATTGATGAGCGTATCGAATAAGCCGAACGAGGTGGGCTTGGCAAGTAGGTACTTGTGCCAAATCTGGTCAAAGCCTTCGAAATATCTGACGCTAATAAGACTGTTTCACCGGAACCTTCTAATGTGTTACTCCAAAGTTGGGTGATATATGAAGGAGGATCACACATTGAACGACTCGGTCTGAACTCACACTGGTTGTCGTTTAGGAGTTTATTGTATTAGAGGAACGAATGTAGTTGGTTGTTGATGGTTTTTTCTACGATTTTCGATAGAATGGCAGTCATAGCTATTGGTCCATAGTTTAGGGATCGGTTTTATCGCCCTTTTTAGGAATGGGTTGGACATTTTCCAACTTACACGATGACATGGAGATCGACAAAGGTTTGCACAATACATGCACTAGCTCGGGGTAGCATTCTTTAAGGACGATTGCTGGAATAGCATCAGGACCAGTCGCCTTGTTTGAGTCAGGTTTATTAATAATTGATTCTAGGAGCTCGTATCGAATGTGTATTGGTTAGATAACGTATGGGTTAGATTAGGGATACGGTACAATTTTACAAGAATCAATAAGATATGAATTTGGTTCATAGTAATCTACAAAGAGGTTGGCTTTGTCAGCAGGAATAGCTATTACAGCTCCATCACGAGGCATTATGGCAGGAAAAGAAGATGTACTAAAGTTTTTACAACTGGCTTTAGCTAATGACCAAAATGTACTACTACCCAAAGGACATAAGACCAATTTACGTTCTTCAAACATCTTTTTGGCCTTGGCTATAACGTTTTGCAACTATTCCTTGCAGCAATACAGTCAGAGCGATTTTCAACAGATTTATTTGATTTCCATTTAGTATAGAGTTTATGATTTTGCGAGAATGCATCAGTGCAAGCCATATTAAACCATGGTTGGGAACTGACCTATAGGATTATGTTTTTTGGGAGTGTATAACTCCATACTCATCAAGATAACTGCAGTTATTGAAAGAGCAATGTTTGAGGAGCAATACTTACGCCAGGGAAAGGTTGCAAAAACATCTCGTAGTTCGCTCCAGTGCGCTGATTTAAAGCACCACGTAGGTCTATCTGTTTTTCGAGTAACAGTGGCATTGGTACTGAGGAAGTTATTTCGATTAGGCAGTGGTCTGATTGACCAAGTGAGGAAAGGACTCTTGTTTTATAGAAAAGGAGGTTACTTGTAAGCAATAGGCTCAGATGTGGAGTATGGTTAGGGTTGTCAGGGATTCTGATGGATTTGGAAATCATTTGTGTGAGATCACATGAAATAGCAAATGCTTCTGCACTATGGCCTGCAGCATTAGTGATAGATGAAATTAAAGCCAATTGGAGTTGTGGCCATTAAAATCTCCCAGAATTGAGATACCGCAAGGTGGAAGCTGTGACAAGAAGTACTATATTTTTAGAAGAACTATCTTGGAAGTTATCATTGGGGGAACAATACAGACAGTAGAATTTCACAAATTGAGGCCCAGAATGTTTGAACCAAATCGCATCAAATTTCTTGTTTTCCAAAGTGGAGATCCTCTTACAACATACGTTGTCTTTGGTATACGCACATACCCCGCCTTTAAGGGGGAAATTGCAAGTCAAGCGTATCAGTGCTTCCAGGGGAGAGTTGTGTTCCTGATAGAAACAGAATGTCCGGTTGCACTTGTTCAAGGTGTTGGTGAACTGCATTAAGATTCGACCTGGTACCACGTATGTTGCCGTAATGAATCTGAATGTTAGTACTTTCGATGACCGAGGTCGCTTGAGTCCTGCCCTCCTGGGAATCCGAATGGAGCAGGGTTTTATTCCTGGCAGATCTTGTTCTTTTTGGTCTTGATTTTGCCGTTGACGAATTTTTGCCCCCCCCCCCCAGAATCCTTGGGACAGATGGAAGGATCGATGTGATATGTGTGGGCGTCTCGCCCTACTCATCTGGGGTTTAGCATTTGTTGTGGAACTCGTCATTTCTTGATGTGAGGAATGAAATGTAGCTGCAGCACGATGGAGCTCCCGGCCATTATTCCGTTCACGTCAGGGACCATCTTAATGCATTATTTCCAAATCATTGGATTGGCACGGGAGGGCCGCGTAACTGGCCATCCCGATCCCCCGTTTTAACCAAACTGGATTTCTTTCTGTGGGGATATCTTAAGGAAATCGTTTATCGCCAACTGCACAATAAAATATGCAACAAAGAGTAAGGAACGCGCTTGAGATAATTACGCTCGACATGCCAAGATGAGCAGCAAAGTCTTTTCCAAACCGCCTTCAGTGGGGCCTCCAAGGGAACGGTAGACATATCGAACATAGATTTTAATTAAAAAATGTTAAATGCTAAATTGGTATCAAAAACTTTATTTATACATATTATGTTAACAACGTCACAATAATTTTGAAATAAAACTATTCATAGACATTGCGTACCTTCGAAGTTTCGTGTAAAGACAAATTTAACTAAAAAACGAGTGGGTTTGGGTATAGCGAATGCTTCATAAAGTTGATAGAGTAGCCAACAGGTATCCCATGCTGATGAAAAATATATGGTGTTCCATTTAAAAGTATCGAGAAAATCTACGATTTCCGATTTGGACATACTATATACGACCTCCGATATTTTTGTAGCAATCTGTATAAAAATAAATTAGACGACGTATATAAAATACCCTACTACAAATAACAATTCATTCCGTTTGTTCTTGAAAGATATAGACTGATCAACACATGTCCATTCATAAAAGGCAATTGTCGTATCTTTGAAAGCACTCAGTATATGATACCGTGGTGATCCACGGAGTTTGTAACCACCTTCCTTATGTATAAAAAGGTGTACTTTTATTATTTAATAAGATGTTTGCTTTTCCCGGCATAGCTTTGGTCGGAGAATTTAAGACAACTTCCAGATCGTAACGAAACAGGCTATTTGTTCCTGTAAGGTACAATTCTAAATATATTACTTCATCCTATTTCTATTTCACTTAAATCTAATAATACAACTCCAAATAAATAGAACCCATTTATGTACATAGAATATGGGTTCACCCTGGTGGCCCTTATCAGGATGGTATATCTGAGGATCGGATAATTAATAGTACAGCAGGTTAGGAATATACTCTACCTTAAGAATGTTTTTAACTCTCTTTATATAATTTTGGTAATTAAAATATGTACGCAAATCAATTAAAAATTGAACTCGAAAGAAAGCCGCCTTATGTTTGCGTTGAATACTGCGAATTTAGTTTTAAACGATCCAAGTGGTTGCCGCCTGTATATGTGAAGTGTATTTATACAAATCTATTCTTAAAAACGCACAGTGACACAGATAACGTACTTTATGAGGACAACGGCCTTGTATGAAGTTTTCTAGGCCAACACGTGCTTTCTCGGTTTCTGTTTTAAATTAAACTAAAAATATCGCTTTTACTTGTTTAGCAATCTGTAACTTCGGGGTTTTGCAATAATTACTTTTAATTATGCAAAAGATGGAACGTCAAACAGCGGGATTGCAAACTCTAGCAAGGATGAATTTAAAAACAGTTGGTGGATTTCTTCCTCCACTTTTATGAAATGTGATAGTTTCGTATTTATTAATATATGGGAAATTACGAGAGGTTATGTTTCATTTTAGATGCGATTTACTCTTATCGCTTAATGGAGAATTATAAAAAACGGGATTCTCTTTTGAGAAATTAAATTGGAATCTCTACTATATAGAAAGTTGATTTAATTTTGAAATAATTTATTTATTATTTCAGGAAGCAGGTTGTAATACTTTATTAAGTATTCTGGATATGTACACCAAGTGTTCGTATTAATCACTGGTAGACAGGATTGATAACGGTTTTAACAGGATATTCGGGCGGAAACGGAAATTTATGGAGATTATTATACGATTAATTACCTGCAGGTTTCAGTGGGTTCCCAGTTCGGTCGTGTATGTGTTAGGCGATTTTGTGTTAGGAAAGGATTAGTTAACCAAACAGGCGTACGGTCCATTGGTTAATTGGAAGGACGCTAGACCAAACATACCTACGCCTTCCAGACAAGCAAAAGGTAGGGAAATACCTACACAGTCATACGTTTTGGGGGTAATTTCCCGAGGAAAACTCAGCACATTTTAGGAATATGCTTAAAGGCAAACAGGAGGATTTTGTGTAATAGGATATGTTTGTTTACGCTGGGGCTACACTGGAGTAAGTGTTAGTGTAATAATCCGCCAAGGCAAAAAATAAATCTTTATAACGGAAGATTGGTCTGGTAATTATAATAGAAGGTTTATGACTTATCCCAGAATGGGTCGGCAGGTAGAAGTAATGGCTTCTGATTTCAACTAGGTAGGAATAGAAATCAGGAGGTCTTCGACAAAGAAGTAAGTAAGATGTTTACCTAAGGACAAAACAAAAATAATTAATCATGTGTAGCGGTTCCAATGATATAGTCCGCAATCTAACGTTACTGGATGAGATCATTGAGATGGCGCTTTGGTTGTGTTCTTGCGTCGAAACCTAATATGATTTTTAACTACGGAAGAAGGGAAATAATTATTGAATGTACCGGAGCATTTTTAAAGCAACATAAACGGATAAATTAATAATTACTTGCAAATTTTTGTGAGGATTTCTGGATATCTACAAGTTAAAGTAGTATTTGGAGCAGCTTGCCATTCGACGAAAGTTTGGTAAAAGAAAAACAAATGCTTTGTGGTAAATAATTAAATGCGTGTTTCTGCCTCTGAGCCATTACATAATTTTGTGTGAATTTTATAGCGTAAATTCAACAGATTAGCAAAGAGGAAAATAAACGTTCAACGTTATTTATTCTTTCACTAAATTCTAGGAATGTGAATTTGATTATAAAAAGCTTGAAAAATAGAAATATCTATTTGCATAGATTTACATAATAGCGGTGACTGAACGCCCTTGACTTAGTATTATATAATTTCTTAACGGATGGAATATTTAATAAGGTGTTAAATCCCACAATTGAATTGTATTCAAAATCCTGTTAATTCTGACAAATTAATTTGAGATTTTATTAATTGTTTTAATTATTATAAAATATGTTACCTTGACAAGATTTATTTCCAACCAATTGAAAGGTTGGAATAATTTTGCGCATCAGAATGATTTATTCGTTAGTTTGAAACTTTATTTTCTTTCTGTTTATCGAAAATGCCGTACTTTGCGAGACAATTTTTTTTTAGATTATGATCGAAAGCTAATCCGTTATTTTATGTAAGGATATTACTGTTCATAAAGAAAAAAGTAAGGTCAATAAAGTTGAGAGGTATGAACACCATTGCTAACATATTTCAGTAAAACGTGGTTTCAGAGTGATAGGGATAACAGTAAAATTTATGTCTGTAAAATACACTACCTTAGAGAGTTGCAGCAAGAATGACCCGAACTGGTTTTAATGCTTTCAGTAAATCCTCCAACATCTTCTTTCTTTGTATAATCAATACTTTATTTTCGTTTCTTTCTCTTCATACCATGGATCCTACTACTAGTTTCTACTAATTCTGATTTACTGAATCGCGCACCCACCTTTTATTATACATGTGTGTGTGTGTGCGTGCGTGCGTGTGCGTGTGTGTGTGCAGGTGCGTGCGTGCGTGCGTGCGTGCGTGGGTGGGTGGGTGCGTGCGTGTGCGCGTGCGCGTGCGCGTGCGAGTGCGAGTGCGAGTGCGCGTGCGTGTGCGTAAGTGTGTTTGAACTGACACCCAAGAGCTCCAAACGTGATGAAATACCTATTTTTAGGGTTATAAGATGGCATTGACTTGAACTAATTCTACTTTTAGATTTATAAGAATTACGAAATGATGATGTTAACCTTGACATATCTATTTTTAGATCACCTTGAACAAATTTCCCGCCAAAGTTTGAACTCGCTCTAAGAGCTCCAAACATATTGACATCTATATTTAGATGTCTAAGAACTACAATATGATGATGCTGGTGACCTTGACATGAACTGATTCTATTTTTTAATTTCTAAGAATTGCATTATGGTGATGATGGCCTTAACATATCTATTTTCAGATCACCTTGAACAGCTCTAAAAATTTCCCGAGAAAAGTTTAAACTGGTTCCAAGAGCTCCAAACATTCTCTCCCTCTCTCTCACTCCAGATGACTTTCACATGAACTGATGCTACTTTTAGATTTCTAAAATTTCCGCCAAAAGTTTTAACTGGCTCCAAACACGCTCTCTCTTCCACTCCAAATGGCCTTGACATGAACTGATTCTATTTTTAAATATCTAAGAATTGCATTATGATTATTGTGACCATGACATACCTATTTTTAGATCACCTCGAACAAATTTCGCCAAAAGTTTGAACTGGCACCAAACATCTCTCTCTCTCTCTCTCTCTCTCTCTCTCAAAATTATCTTGACATGAACTGATTCTATTTTTAGATTTCAAAGAATTGCATTATGATGATAATGACTTTCATATGTCTATCTTTAGATCACCTTGAACAAATTTCCCGCCAACGTTTGAACTGGCTTCAAACATTCCCTCTCTCCACACATTCTCTCTCTCACTTACACACTTACGATTTACATGAAAATTCAACATATTCTCCCTATAAAAACCAATAGGCGAGTGATCTTGAACTGGTCCAGAACCTACCCTATATCACTATTTTTTATACGTTCATAACGAAAACAGCCAACATCGTAAAAACAAAATTAAATGACTGTCAAAATGACGTTTAAAACTTTATATCGGTTAGACTAATCCTATATCTATAAAACACAAAAACTGTTTCCACCTATGTCCATTAAGACTTTGAAACTATCCAACAGATGTGCTCAAAAAAGGTTTCATTCGAAAGGCAACAATGCGAAGACAGCTTTCGACCCGAATTTTTATTTTTATAAAATTTATATTTTTAAATAGGGTATCCGCTGTTTTATATCTTTTTATAAGAAACATTTTACCTTTAAATAAATATTGAGGTGTGTTGCGACCATAGCTCGGAGCAAAGCTCCACGTTAGAATAAACATGTACCACGACCGCAAACCACACACATGCAATACACCACACACACACACAACAAGCACACACACACACACAAACCACACCACTGCACACACACACGACACACCACACACACACACACACGCACACACACACACACGACCAAACACACAACACACCACACACACACAGACACACACACGCACACACACGCACACACAGCACAACCATACCAACACACACACACAGTACACACGCACACACACACACACACACACCACACACACCACACCAACACACACACGCACATGACACGCCACAGCGACATAACACACACACACACACACACTGACACACACACACGACACAACACAGCACACACACCACACACACACACACAGATCACCACACACACACCACACACATGAAAGCCCAAACACAAACACACACACACACACAACACACACACACACACACACACACACACACAACACACACACATACACGCACACACACACACACACACACACACACACACACACACACACACACACACACACAACACACACACACGCACACACCCACACACACACACACACACACACACACACACACACACATCACACACACACACACAAATCTAGGCGTGATGGCCGATCTTAGCGAGACTTGGCGATAGGAAAAGAAGTCGATTGCATAACCTTCTATGCCTATATATGTATATGTAGGTTGTAAGTTAAAAACAATAAAACAATTAAGGATGTGCATATTTCTCTCTTGATTGGAAATGCTTTCACAGATATTCCAAGCGATTGTATTACTTACAATTTAACTAATCAGAAGTCCGACATCCCATGCATCTGAATTGTGATGAAAATACGGAAATCAACATCTACCTTGTATCTATTCACAGCCATTTTTAAGATATACATCTAATAAACATCTAATGCATGAGAAAACCTCAAGAGATTAAAAAATGTACTACTAATTATGTTCTATTTTAAGTCGCGTTTAGTTTCATTAGGACTTTCTAAGCTCTTAGCGCATTTTGCTAAAATGCGTTTAATGTACTGTAACCAGCGCCTTTGCTGTCTTTACTTATATAATCATGAGAAACAAAATCTCGAAACTGCATTGGGCGAGAAATCACGATAATGCTTAATTCTATAGAATTAGGTTAATTGTTATTTCGGCAAGTATGAAGTTTGCAGATATACATTAACATAATCAAAAATTAGGACATTTAATCCCAAAATTTTGTTCAGCACAGTAAAATGGCCATAAATAGGCTTAGTGATGGGTAGTGGTGTGTGTGAGTGAGTGTGTGTGTGTGTGTGTGTGTGTGTGTGTGTGGTGTGTGGGTGTGTGAGTGTGTGTGTGTGAGGTGGTGTGGTGTGTGAGTGTGAGTGTGTGAGTGGTGTGTGTGTGGTGTGTGTGTGGTGTGGTGTGTGAGTGTGTGTGTGTGTGTGGAGTGTGTGTGTGTGGTGTGGTGTGGGGTGTGGTGTGTGTGGAGTGTGTGTGTGTGTGTGTGGGTGTGAGTGTGTGGGTGTGTGGTGTGTGTGTGTGGTGTGGTGAGTGTGTGAGTGTGGGTGTGTGGTGTGTAGTGTGTGAGTGTGTGAGTGTGGAGTGTGGTGTGGTGTGTGTGAGTGTGTGGAGTGTGTGTGTGTGGGTGTGTGAGTGTGTGAGTGTGTGAGTGTGTGTGTGTGAGTGTGTGTGTGTGTGTGTGAGTGTGTGGTGTGAGTGGTGGTGTGTGATGTGAGTGTGTGAGTGTGTGAGTGTGTGATGTGTGTGAGGTGTGTGTGGTGTGTGTGTGGTGTGTGGTGTGTGGTGTGTGTGAGTGTGTGTGTGTGAGTGTGTGAGGTGTGTGGTGTGTGAGTGTGTGAGTGTGTGAGTGTTGAGTGGTGGTGGTGGGTGTGGTGTGTGAGTGTGTGTGTGTGTAGTGTGTGGTGTGTGGTGTGTGGTGTGTGAGTGTGTGAGTGTGTGAGTGTGTGAGTGTGAGTGTGTGTGAGTGTGTGTGTGTGGTGTGTGGTGTGTGTGTGTGTGTGAGTGTGTGTGAGTGTGTGTGTGTGCGTGTGTGTGTGTGTGTGTGTGGTGTGAGTGTGTGGTGTGGGTGTGTGAGTGTGTGTGTGGTGTGTGAGTGTGTGTGGAGTGGTGTGAGTGTGTGAGTGTGTGAGTGTGTGGTGTGTGTGTGTAGTGTGTGTGTGTGAGTGTGAGTGTGTGAGTGTGTGTGTGTGGGTGTGTGAGTGTGTGTAGTGTGTGTGAGTGTGAGTGTGTGAGTGTGTGAGTGTGGGTGGTGTGTGGAGTGTGTGGTGTGTGGTGTGTGAGTGTGAGTGTGTAGTGTGTGGAGTGTGTGGTGTGTGAGTGTGTGGTGTGTGAGTGTGGTGGGTGGTGTGTGAGTGTGTGAGTGTAGTGGTGTGGGGTGTGTGAGTGTGTGAGTGTGTGAGTGTGAGTGTGTGGGGGTGTGAGTGTGTGAGTGTGGTGTGTGAGTGTGTGGTGTGTGTGTGTGTGAGGTGTGAGTGTGTGAGTGTGGTGTGGGTGGTGAGTGTGTGATGTGGGGTGTGTGGTGTGAGGTGTGGGGGGTGTGGTGTGGTGTGGGTGTGGTGTGTGGTGGTGGTGTGGTGTGGGTGTGGGTGTGAGTGTGTGAGTGTGTGGTGTGGAGGTGTGGTGTGTGTGTGGTGGTGGTGTGTGGTGGGGGTGTGAGTGTGTGAGGTGTGGGGTGTGGAGTGTGTGAGTGTGTGGTGTGAGTGTGTGAGTGTGTGGTGTGTGGTGTGGTGGTGTGTGTGAGTGTGTGAGTGTGTGAGTGTGTGGGTGTGTGTGTGAGTGGTGTGTGTGTGAGTGTGTGAGTGTGTGTGGTGTGTGTGGAGTGTGTGAGTGTGGTGTGTGTGTGTGAGGTGTGTGGGTGTGTGAGTGTGTGGTGTGTGGTGAGTGTAGTGGTGTGGTGTGTGAGTGTGAGTGTGTGTGTGTGTGAGTGTGTGGTGTGTGTGTGTGTGTGTGGTGTGTGTGGTGTGTGTGTGGTGTGTGGTGTGTGGTGTGGTGTGTGAGTGTGTGTGTGTGAGTGTGTGGTGGAGTGTGTGAGTGTGTGGTGTGGTGGGTGTGTGAGTGTGTGAGTGTGTGAGTGTGTGGTGTGAGTGTGTGAGTGTGAGTGTGTGTGAGGTGTGGTGTGTGGTGTGTGGTGTGTGGTGTGGTGTGTGAGTGTGTGGGTGTGTGTGAGTGTGAGTGTGTGAGGTGGTGTGTGAGTGTGGTGTGTGGTGTGAGTGTGTGAGTGTGTAGGTGTGGTGTGTGGTGTGTGAGTGTGGTGTGTGTGTGTGGTGTGTGGGTGTGGGTGTGTGAGTGTGGGTGTGTGAGTGTGTGGGGTGTGAGTGTGGGTGTGTGGTGTGGTGTGTGGTGTGGTGTGTGAGTGTGGTGTGGTGTGTGAGTGTGTGGGGTGTGGGTGGGTGGTGTGTGGGTGGAGTGTGTGGTGTGTGTGGGTGTGGTGGTGTGGGTGTGGTGTGGGTGGGGTGTGAGTGTGTGAGTGTGGTGGGGGTGTGGTGTGGGTGTGTGGGTGTGGTGTGAGTGTGGGTGTGAGTGTGTGGTGGTGTGGGTGTGAGTGAGGTGTGGGGGTGTGTGTGTGTGGTGTGTGGTGTGTGGGTGTGTGGTGTGGTGGTGGGGTGTGGTGGTGTGTGGTGTGGAGTGTGGGGGTGTGTGAGGTGTGGGTGTGGTGTGGGGTGTGAGTGTGTGGTGTGTGAGTGTGGTGTGTGGTGTGAGTGGTGGTGGTGTGAGGTGTGGTGTGTGGGTTGTGTGTGGGGTGTGTGTGTGTGTGTGGGGTGGTGTGAGTGTGTGGTGTGTGTGGGTGTGTGGTGTGTGGGTGTGTGTGTGGTGGGTGTGTGGGAGTGTGTGAGTGTGTGGTGTGGGTGGGGTGTGGTGGTGGTGTGTGTGGTGTGGTGTGTGAGTGTGTGGGTGTGGGTGTGTGGTGTGTGTGTGTGGGTGTGTGGGTGTGTGTGTGTGGTGGTGGGTGTGTGGGGTGTGAGTGTGGGTGGGGGTGTGTGGGTGTGAGTGTGTGGTGTGTGGTGGTGGTGGTGAGTGTGGTGTGTGGGGTGGTGTGTGGGTGTGTGGGAGTGTGTGGTGTGTGGTGTGTGAGTGTGTGTGTGTGGTGTGTGTGTGAGTGTGTGTGAGTGTGGGGTGTGTGAGTGTGTGGGTGTGAGTGTGTGAGTGTGTGAGTGTGTGGTGTGTGAGTGTGTGAGTGTGTGTGTGTGAGTGTGTGAGTGTGAGTGTGTGTGGAGTGTGTGAGTGTGTGGTGTGTGAGTGTGTGAGGTGTGAGTGTGTGAGTGAGTGTGTGGTGTGTGTGTGGGTGTGTGGGTGTGAGTGTGTGTGTGTGTGTGTGAGTGTGTGAGTGTGGTGGTGGTGTGGGAGTGTGAGTGTGTGTGGGTGTGGTGTGTGGTGTGTGTGTGTGGTGTGTGAGGTGTGGTGGTGTGGAGTGGTGTGAGTGTGTGAGTGTGTGGGGTGTGAGTGTGTGAGTGTGTGGTGTGAGTGTGTGAGTGTGTGAGTGTGTGGTGTGGGTGTGAGTGTGTGAGTGTGTGAGTGTGTGAGTGTGTGGTGTGTGGTGTGTGGTGTGGGTGTGTGTGAGTGTGTGGTGTGTGGGTGGTGTGGAGTGTGTGTGTGTGGGGTGTGTGAGTGTGTGAGTGTGAGTGTGGTGTGTGGTGTGTGTGTGGTGTGTGTGTGTGGTGTGTGAGTGTGTGGTGTGTGAGTGTGTGGTGTGAGTGTGTGTGTGTGAGTGTGGTGTGTGTGTGTGTGTGTGTGTGAGTGTGTGAGTGTGTGAGTGTGTGGGTGTGGGTGTGTGAGTGTGTGGTGTGTGAGTGTGTGTGTGTGTGTGTGTGGTGTGTGAGTGTGGAGTGTGTGAGTGTGTGGTGTGTGGTGTGAGTGTGTGTGTGTGAGTGTGTGAGTGTGTGGTGTGTGGGGTGTGTGAGGTGTGGGTGTGTGGTGTGTGGTGTGAGTGTGTGAGTGTGGTGTGGGTGTGTGAGTGTGTGGTGTGGTGGTGTGTGTGAGTGGTGTGTGGGGGGGGGGGGGGGGGGGGGGGGGGGGGTTTTTTTTTTTTTTTTTTTTGTGTGAGTGTGTGGGGGTGTGTGGGTGTGTGTGTGGTGGTGTGTGTGTGTGGGTGTGTGTGTGTGTGTGTGTGGTGGTGTGTGTGTGGTGTGGTGGTGTGTGGGGTGGTGTGTGTGTGTGTGTGTGTGTGTGGTGTGAGTGTGTGAGGTGTGGTGTGTGGTGTGTGAGTGTGAGTGTGGTGTGTGGTGTGTGTGTGTGGTGTGTGGTGTGGGTGTGTGGTGGTGGTGTGTGAGGTGTGGTGTGTGGAGTGTGTGGGGTGTGTGGGTGGTGGTGAGTGGGTGTGAGTGTGTGGTGGTGAGTGTGTGTAGTGGTGTGTGAGTGGTGTGGTGTGTGGTGTGAGTGTGGTGTGAGGTGTGTGAGGTGTGTGGGTGTTTTTTTTTTTTTTTTTTTTTTGAGTGTGTGAGTGTGAGGTGGGTGTGAGTGTGTGGAGTGTGTGAGTGTGTGAGTGTGTGAGTGTGAGTGTGTGAGTGTGTGAGTGTGTGAGTGTGTGAGTGTGTGTGAGTGTGTGAGTGTGAGTGTGTGGTGTGTGAGTGTGTGGTGTGAGTGTGTGAGTGTGGGTGTGTGGTGTGTGTGAGTGTGTGAGTGTGTGGTGGAGTGTGAGTGTGTGAGTGTGTGAGGTGTGAGTGTGTGTGAGTGGTGTGTGGGTGTGAGTGAGTGTGTGAGTGTGTGAGTGTGTGAGTGTGGTGGTGTGTGGTGGTGTGAGTGTGTGAGTGTGGGTGTGTGAGTGTGTGGGTGTGTGAGTGTGTGAGTGGTGTGTGAGTGTGTGTGAGTGTGTGAGTGGAGTGTGAGTGTGTGTGTAGTGTGTGGGTGTGAGTGTGTGGTGTGTGAGTGTGTGAGTGTGGAGTGTGTGGTGTGAGGTGTGGTGGGTGTGTGAGTGTGTGAGTGTGGTGGGGTGTGTGAGTGTGGAGTGTGTGAGTGTGAGTGTGTGAGTGTGTGTGAGTGTGTGAGTGTGTGAGTGTGTGAGTGTGTGGGTGTGAGTGTGTGAGTGTGTGAGTGTGTGGTGTGAGTGTGTGAGTGTGGGTGTGGTGTGTGGTGTGTGAGGTGTGAGTGTGTGGTGTGTGTGAGGTGTGTGAGTGTGTGGTGTGGTGTGTGTGTGGTGTGTGAGTGTGAGTGTGTGGTGTGTGGTGTGTGAGTGTGTGGTGTGTGAGTGTGAGTGTGTGAGTGTGTGGAGTGTGTGAGTGGTGTGAGTGTGTGTGTGTGTGGTGTGGGGTGTGTGTGTGGTGTGTGGAGTGTGTGTGGTGAGTGTGTGGAGTGTGATGTGTGTGAGTGTGTGAGTGTGTGAGTGTGTGTGTGGTGTGTGAGTGTGTGAGTGTGTGGAGTGTGTGTGTGTGTGTGGGTGTGTGTGTGTGTGTGTGGTGTGTGAGTGTGTGAGTGTGGTGTGTGAGTGTGTGAGTGTGTGGGTGTGTGAGTGTGGTGTGTGAGTGTGTGAGTGTGTGAGTGTGTGAGTGTGTGGTGTGTGAGTGTGTGGTGTGTGGTGTGTGTGTGTGAGTGTGTGGTGTGTGGTGTGTGAGTGTGTGGTGTGTGTGAGTGTGTGAGTGTGAGGTGTGTGAGTGTGTGAGTGTGGGTGTGTGTGAGTGTGTGGGTGTGTGAGTGTGTGTGGTGTGTGGTGTGTGGTGTGAGTGTGTGTGTGTGTGTGAGTGTGTGGTGTGTGAGGTGTGTGGGTGTGAGTGTGTGGTGTGTGGTGAGTGTGAGTGTGTGGTGTGTGAGTGTGTGAGTGTGTGAGTGTGTGGTGTGTGTGTGTGGGTGTGAGTGTGGAGTGTGAGTGTGTGAGTGTGTGAGTGTGTGAGTGTGTGAGTGTGTGAGTGTGTGAGTGTGTGAGTGTGGTGGTGTGTGGGTGTGGTGTGTGGTGTGTGGAGTGTGTGGGTGTGTGGTGTGTGAGTGTGTGGGTGTGAGTGTGAGTGTGTGTGTGGGTGTGTGGTGTGTGTGTGTGTGTGTGAGTGTGTGGTGTGTGGGTGTGTGGGTGTGTGGTGTGGTGTGTGGTGTGTGTGTGTGTGTGTGTGTGTGGTGTGTGGTGTGGGTGTGGTGTGGGTGTGTGGGGTGTGGGTGTGTGGTGTGTGTGTGTGTGGTGTGTGGGTGGTGTGTGTGGTGTGGGTGTGTGGTGTGGTGTGTGAGTGTGTGGGTGTGTGGGTGTGGTGTGGTGGTGTGGGTGTGTGGTGTGTGAGTGTGTGGGTGTGTGTGAGGTGTGGTGTGTGGTGTGTGGGGTGTGTGTGGGTGTGTGGTGTGTGGTGTGTGGGTGTGTGGTGTGTGGTGTGTGGTGTGGGTGTGAGTGTGTGGTGGTTGTGGGTGTGTGGGTGTGGTGTGTGGTGTGTGAGTGTGTGAGGTGTGTGGTGTGTGGTGTGTGGGTGTGTGAGTGTGGTGTGTGAGGTGTGGGTGTGGTGTGTGGTGTGTGGGTGTGTGTGGTGGTGTGTGTGTGTAGTGTGTGGGGTGTGGTGTGTGGTGTGTGTGTGTGTGTGTGTGTGTGTGGGTGTGTGTGTGGTGTGTGTGTGGGGTGTGTGTGTGTGTGGTGTGTGTGGTGTGTGTGTGGTGTGTGGGTGTGTGGTGTGTGTGTGTGTGTGTGTGTGAGTGTGTGAGTGTGTGGTGTGTGGTGTGTGGTGTGTGGTGTGTGGTGTGTGTGTGAGTGTGTGTGGAGTGTGTGTGTGTGTGTGAGTGTGTGGTGTGTGAGTGTGTGAGTGTGTGGTGTGTGAGTGTGAGGTGGTGTGGAGTGTGTGGTGTGTGAGGGTGTGAGTGGAGTGTGTGAGTGTGTGGGTGTGTGGAGTGTGTGGTGTGTGAGTGTGAGTGTGTGTGAGTGGTGTGAGTGTGTGGTGTGTGAGTGTGGTGTGTGTGTGGTGTGTGGTGTGTGGTGTGTGTGTGAGTGTGTGAGTGTGTGGTGTGTGAGTGTGTGAGTGTGTGAGGTGTGTGGGTGTGTGAGTGTGTGAGTGTGTGGTGTGTGTGGTGTGTGAGTGTGTGTGTGTGGTGTGTGTGGAGTGTGGTGTGTGAGTGTGAGTGTGTGAGTGTGTGAGTGTGTGAGTGTGTGAGTGTGTGAGTGTGTGTGGTGTGAGTGTGAGTGTGTGATTGTGTGAGTGTGTGGTGTGTGTGTGAGTGTGTGGTGTGTGAGTGTGTGAGTGTGAGTGTGTGAGTGTGTGAGTGTGTGGAGTGTGGTGTGTGTGTGGTGTGGTGTGGTGTGTGGTGTGTGGTGTGTGTGTGGGTGTGAGTGTGTGAGTGTGTGGTGGTGTGGTGTGAGTGTGTGAGTGTGTGGTGTGGTGTGTGAGTGTGTGAGTGTGTGGTGTGGTGTGTGGGTGTGAGTGTGAGTGTGGTGGGTGTGTGGTGTGTGAGTGTGTGGTGTGGTGTGTGGTGTGGTGTGTGTGAGTGTGTGGTGTGTGTGTGAGTGTGTGAGTGTGGTGTGTGAGTGTGTGTGAGTGTGTGAGTGTGTGAGTGTGTGAGTGTGTGGTGGTGGTGTGAGTGTGTGAGTGTGTGATGTGTGAGTGTGTGAGTGTGTGAGTGTGGTGTGGTGTGTGGTGTGAGTGTGTGAGTGTGGGTGTGTGGTGTGTGGTGTGTGGTGTGTGAGTGTGAGTGTGTGAGTGTGGTGTGTGTGGTGTGTGTGGGTGTGTGGGTGAGTGTGTGAGTGTGTGGGTGTGGGTGTGGGTGTGTGAGTGTGGAGTGTGTGAGTGTGTGAGGTGTGTGGTGGTGAGTGTGTGGGGTGTGTGGAGTGTGTGAGTGTGTGGTGAGTGTGTGGTGGTGTGTGAGGTGTGTGTGAGTGTGTGAGTGTGTGGTGTGTGAGTGTGGTGTGTGGTGTGGTGTGAGTGTGTGAGTGTGTGGGTGTGGTGTGGTGTGTGAGTGTGTGGTGGTGTGTGTGTGTGTGAGGTGTGAGTGTGAGTGTGTGGGTGTGTGAGTGTGGTGTGGGTGTGTGAGTGTGAGTGTGTGGTGTGAGTGTGTGAGTGTGTGGGTGTGGTGTGAGTGTGGGTGTGGTGTGTGTGTGTGAGTGTGTGTGTGTGAGTGTGGTGTGTGAGGTGTGAGTGTGTGGTGTGGTGAGTGTGTGGTGTGTGAGTGTGGAGTGTGGAGTGTGTGAGTGTGTGAGTGTGTGAGTGTGTGTGAGTGTGTGAGTGTGTGAGTGTGTGAGTGTGTGAGTGTGTGGTGTGAGGTGTGAGTGTGAGTGTGTGTGAGTGTGTGAGTGTGTGAGTGTGTGGTGTGTGTGTGAGTGTGGAGTGTGTGGTGTGTGGGTGTGAGTGTGTGAGGTGTGTGTGGGGTGTGGAGTGTGTGTGTGAGTGTGTGAGTGTGTGGTGTGTGAGTGTGTGATGTGTGAGTGTGTGGTGTGGTGTGTGGTGTGGAGTGTGTGAGTGTGTGTGGTGAGTGTGGAGTGTGTGGTGTGTGAGGTGTGTGTGTGTGAGTGTGTGGTGTGGTGTGTGAGTGTGTGAGTGTGTGGAGGTGTGGGTGTGTGTGAGTGTGTGTGTGTGAGTGTGTGAGTGTGTGAGTGTGAGGTGTGGTGTGTGGTGTGTGAGTGTGTGGGTGTGAGTGTGTGAGTGTGTGGTGTGTGTGGTGTGTGAGTGTGTGGTGTGTGTGGTGTGGAGTGTGTGGTGTGTGGTGTGGTGTGTGGTGTGTGAGTGTGGTGTGAGTGTGTGAGTGTGTGAGGTGGTGTGTGAGTGTGTGAGTGTGTGGTGTGTGAGTGTGTGAGTGTGTGAGTGTGGTGTGTGAGTGTGTGAGGTGTGGGGTGTGTGAGTGTGTGTGGAGTGTGTGGTGTGTGGTGTGTGAGTGTGTGAGTGTGTGTGTGTGAGTGTGTGGAGTGTGTGAGTGGTGTGTGGTGTGTGGTGTGTGAGTGTGGTGTGTGGAGTGTGTGAATGTGTGAGTGTGTGTGTGAGTGTGTGAGTGTGTGAGTGTGTAAGTTTGTAAGTGTGTGAGAGTGTGAGTGTGTGAGTGTGTGAGTGTGTGAGTGTGTGAGTGTGTGAGTGTGTGAGTGTGTGGTGTGTGAGTGTGTGGGTGTGAGTGTGAGTGTGGTGTGTGAGTGTGAGTGTGTGGAGTGTGGGTGTGTGAGTGTGTGTGGTGTGTGAGTGTGTGAGGTGTGGTGTGTGTGTGAGTGTGTGAGTGTGTGTGTGAGTGTGGTGGTGGTGTGTGGTGTGAGGTGTGTGAGTGTGTGAGTGTGTGTGTGTGTGGTGGTGTGTGGTGTGTGGAGTGTGTGGTGTGTGTGAGTGTGGTAGTGTGTGAGTGTGTGAGTGTGTGAGTGTGTGAGTGTGTGGTGTGTGAGTGTGTGTGTGTGTGAGTGTGTGTGTGTGTGTGTGTGTGAGTGTGTGAGTGTGTGAGTGTGTGAGTGTGTGAGTGTGTGAGTGTGTGAGTGTGTGAGTGTGTGAGGTGTGGTGTGTGAGTGTGTGAGTGTGTGGTGTGTGGGTGTGTGAGTGTGTGGGTGTGGTGTGTGGTGTGTGGAGTGTGTGAGTGTGTGAGTGTGTGAGTGTGGTGTGTGGTGTGTGTGTGAGTGTGTGAGTGTGTGGTGTGGTGTGAGTGTGGTGTGGGTGTGTGTGTGGGTGTGGTGTGTGGTGGTGTAGGTGTGAGTGTGTGGGTGTGTGGTGGTGTGTGTGAGTGTGTGGTGGGGTGTGGTGTGGTGTGTGAGTGTGTGGGTGTGTGGGTGTGGGGTGGTGTGGGTGAGTGTGTGAGTGTGTGGGGTGTGTGTGTGTGTGAGTGTGGTGTGTGGTGTGTGGTGGTGAGTGTGTGTGTGGGTGTGTGGGTGTGTGAGTGTGTGGAGTGTGTGGTGTGGTGTGTGGTGTGGGTGTGGTGTGTGGTGTGTGTGTGGTGTGTGTGTGTGGGTGTGTGGTGTGGTGTGGGGTGTGTGTGTGGTGTGTGGTGTGTGTGGTGTGGTGTGGTGTGTGGTGTGTGTGTGTGGTGTGAGTGTGGGTGTGAGTGTGGAGTGTGTGGTGTGTGAGGTGTGAGGTGTGAGTGTGTGGTGGTGTGTGGAGTGTGTGTGAGTGTGTGGTGTGTGAGTGTGTGTGGTGTGTGAGTGGGGTGTGGTGTGTGGTGTGTGAGTGTGTGTGTGTGTGAGTGTGTGAGTGTGTGATGTGTGTGAGTGTGGTGGGTGGTGTGAGTGTGTGTGTGGTGTGTGAGTGTGTGGTGTGTGAGTGTGTGAGTGTGAGTGTGGTGGTGTGTGAGTGTGTGGTGTGTGAGTGTGTGAGTGTGTGTGTGTGTGGTGTGTAGTGTGGGTGTGTGGGTGTGTGTGGGTGTGTGAGTGTGTGGTGTGTGAGTGTGTGAGTGTGTGGTGTGTGGGTGTGGTGTGTGGTGTGAGTGTGTGAGTGTGTGGTGTGGGTGTGTGAGTGTGGGTGTGGGTGTGTGAGTGTGTGAGTGTGTGAGTGTGGGTGTGGTGTGTGAGTGTGGTGAGTGTGTGGTGTGTGGTGGTGTGGGGTGTGAGGTGTGTGAGTGTGTGGTGTGGAGTGTGTGAGGTGTGTGAGTGTGTGTGGTGGTGGTGTGTGGTGTGTGTGAGTGTGTGGGTGTGTGAGTGTGTGGTGTGTGAGTGTGTGGGTGTGTGAGTGTGTGAGGTGTGAGGTGGTGTGAGTGTGGTGGGTGTGTGAGTGTGTGGTGTGTGGTGTGAGTGTGTGAGGTGTGTGTGGGTGTGGGTGTGGGGTGTGTGAGTGTGTGAGTGTGAGTGTGTGGTGTGTGTGTGGGTGAGTGTGTGGTGTGTGAGTGTGTGTGTGGTGTGTGGGTGTGTGAGTGTGTGAGGTGTGAGGTGTGTGAGTGTGTGGTGTGTGAGTGTGTGAGTGTGAGTGTGTGAGTGTGTGGAGTGTGGTGGAGTGTGAGTGTGTGGTGTGGGTGTGTGAGTGTGTGAGTGTGTGGTGTGTGGAGTGTGTGAGTGTGTGAGTGTGTGGTGTGTGTGTGAGTGTGTGAGTGTGTGAGTGTGTGAGTGTGTGATGTGTGAGTGTGTGAGGTGTGTGAGTGTGTGAGTGTGTGAGTGTGTGGAGTGTGTGAGGTGTGTGTGAGTGTGGTGTGAGTGTGTGGGTGTGTGAGTGTGTGAGTGTGTGGTGGAGTGTGTGAGGTGTGAGTGTGTGAGTGTGTGTGTGAGTGTGTGAGTGTGTGAGTGTGTGAGTGTGTGAGTGTGGAGGTGAGTGTGTGAGTGTGTGAGTGTGTGGAGTGTGTGAGTGTGTGAGTGTGAGTGAGTGTGTGAGTGTGTGAGTGTGTGAGTGTGAGTGTGTGAGTGTGTGAGCGTGTGAGTGTGTGAGTGTGTGAGTGTGTGAGTGAGTGTGTGTGTGTGTGAGTGTGTGAGGTGTGAGTGTGTGGTGTGTGGTGTGTGAGTGTGTGGTGTGTGAGTGTGTGAGTGTGGTGTGGGTGTGAGTGGTGTGTGTGAGTGTGAGTGTGGAGTGTGTGAGTGTGAGTGTGTGAGTGTGTGTGAGTGTGTGAGTGTGGTGTGTGAGTGTGTGAGTGTGTGAGTGTGTGAGTGTGTGGAGTGTGTGAGTGTGTGAGTGTGGTGTGTGAGTGTGTGTGTGAGTGTGTGAGTGTGTGAGTGTGAGTGTAGTGTGAGTGTGTGTGTGTGAGTGTGTGGGTGTGTGAGTGTGTGGTGTAGTGGTAGTGTGGTGTGTGAGTGTGGTGTGTGAGTGTGTGAGTGTGTGAGTGTGTGGGTGTGAGTGTGTGAGTGTGTGAGTGTGTGGGTGTGGGTGTGTGTGGTGTGTGTGTGTGTGGTGTGGTGTGTGAGTTGGTGTGGTGTGTGGTGTGTGGTGTGTGTGTGTGGTGTGTGTGTGTGGTGTGTGAGTGTGTGGTGTGGGTGTGTGGTGTGTGTGTGTGTGTGAGTGTGTGTGTGTGTGTGTGTGTGTGTGTGTGTGGTGTGGTGTGTGAGTGTGTGGTGTGTGGGTGTGTGTGTGGGTGTGTGAGTGTGTGAGTGTGTGTGTGTGGTGTGTGAGTGTGTGTGTGAGTGTGTGGTGTGTGGTGTGGTGTGTGGGTGTGGGGTGTGGTGTGGTGTGTGAGTGTGTGTGTGTGAGTGTGGGTGTGTGTGTGTGTGAGTGGTGGTGTGGTGTGTGGTGTGTGAGTGTGTGTGTGTGTGTGTGAGTGTGTGTGTGTGAGTGTGTGTGTGGGTGTGAGTGTGGTGGTGGTGTGTGGTGGTGTGTGTGTGTGGGTGTGGTGTGTGAGTGTGAGTGTGTGGTGTGTGTGGTGTGTGTGTGGTGTGTGTGTGAGTGTGTGTGGTGTGTGTGTGTGTGGTGTGTGTGTGGTGTGTGGGTGTGAGTGTGTAGTGTGTGAGTGTGTGGTGTGGTGTGTGAGTGTGTGGTGTGTGAGTGTGTGTGGGTGTGTGGTGTGTGTGTGTGTGAGTGTGTGGTGTGGTGTGTGAGTGTGTGGTGTGTGGTGTGGTGTGTGAGTGTGTGAGGTGTGAGTGTGAGTGTGTGAGTGTGTGGTGTGTGGTGTGTGAGTGTGTGAGTGTGTGAGTGTGGAGTGTGTGAGGTGGTGTGGGTGTGAGTGTGAGTGTGTGAGTGTGAGGTGGGTGTGTGAGTGTGTGAGTGTGTGTGGTGTGTGAGTGTGGAGTGTGAGTGTGTGAGTGTGGTGTGGAGTGTGTGGGTGTGTGGTGGTGGTGTGTGAGTGTGTGAGTGTGAGTGTGTGAGTGTGTGTGTGTGAGTGTGTGTGTAGGTGTGAGTGTGTGGTGTGTGAGTGTGTGGTGTGTGGTGTGTGAGTGTGTGAGTGTGTGGTGTGTGAGTGTGAGTGTGTGGTGTGTGAGTGTGAGTGTGTGGGTGTGTGAGTGTGTGAGTGTGGAGTGTGTGTGTGTGAGTGTGTGAGTGTGTGAGTGTGAGTGTGTGGTGTGTGGTGTGTGTGTGTGAGTGTGTGAGTGTGTGTGAGTGTGTGAGTGTGTGTGTGTGTGTGAGTGTGTGAGTGTGTGGTGTGTGAGGTGTGTGGTGTGTGAGTGTGTGAGTGTGTGGGTGTAGTGTGAGTGTGTGTGGTGTGTGAGTGTGTGAGTGTGAGTGTGTGAGTGTGTGAGTGTGTGAGGTGTGAGTGTGTGGTGTGTGAGTGTGTGAGTGTGTGAGTGTGTGAGTGTGTGAGTGTGTGAGTGTGTGGTGTGTGGTGTGTGTGTGTGGTGTGTGAGTGTGTGGTGTGTGAGGTGTGTGGTGTGTGTGTGTGTGTAGGTGTGAGTGTGTGGTGTGTGAGTGTGTGGAGTGTGTGTGTGTGTGGTGTGGGTGTGTGAGGTGTGTGAGTGTGTGAGTGTGTGAGTGTGTGAGTGTGTGGGTGGTGTGAGTGTGTGAGTGTGTGAGGTGTGTGTGGGTGTGTGAGTGTGTGAGTGTGTGAGTGTGAGTGTGTGAGTGTGTGAGTGTGTGGTGTGTGAGTGTGTGTGGTGTGTGGGTGTGTGGGTGTGTGGTGTGAGTGTGTGTGTGTGGTGTGTGAGTGTGTGAGTGTGTGGTGTGTGGTGTGTGAGTGTGTGAGGTGTGGTGTGAGTGTGATGTGAGTGTGTGGTGTGTGAGTGTGTGGTGTGTGTGTAGTGTGTGGTGTGTGAGTGTGTGAGTGTGTGGTGTGTGAGTGTGTGAGTGTGTGGTGTGTGTGTGGTGTGGTGTGTGAGTGTGTGGGTGTGTGGTGTGTGAGTGTGTGAGTGTGTGTGGTGTGTGAGTGTGTGTGTAGTGTGTGGTGTGTGAGTGTGTGAGTGTGTGGGTGTGGGTGTGGGTGTGTGGTGTGTGGGTGTGTGGTGTGTGGAGTGTGTGAGTGTGAGTGTGTGTGTGTGGTGTGTGAGTGTGTGAGTGTGTGAGTGTGTGAGTGTGTGAGTGTGTGGTGTGTGGGTGTGTGTGAGTGTGTGAGTGTGTAGTGTGGAGTGTGTAGTGTGTGAGTGTGTGAGTGTGTGGTGTGTGAGTGTGTGGTGTGTGTGAGTGTGTGAGTGTGTGGTGTGTGAGTGTGAGTGTGTGGTGAGTGTGTGAGTGTGGTGTGTGTGAGTGTGTGAGTGTGAGTGTGTGGTGTGAGTGTGTGAGTGTGTGTGAGTGTGTGAGTGTGTGAGTGTGTGTGTGAGTGTGTGGTGTGTGGTGTGTGAGTGTGTGAGTGTGAGTGTGTGAGTGTGTGGTGTGGAGTGTGTGGTGTGGTGTGTGTGTGTGAGTGTGTGGTGTGGTGTGGAGGTGTGTGAGTGTGTGGGTGTGTGGTGTGTGTGTGTGTGTGTGGGTGGAGTGTGTGGAGTGTGTGAGTGTGTGAGTGTGGTGTGTGTGTGAGTGTGTGAGGTGTGTGAGTGTGTGAGTGTGTGTGTGTGAGTGTGGTGTGGGTGTGTGAGTGTGTGAGTGTGGTGTGTGAGTGGTGGTGGTGGTGTGAGTGTGTGAGTGTGTGAGTGTGTGGAGTGTGTGAGGTGTGGTGTGTGAGTGTGTGAGTGTGTGGTGTGTGAGGTGTGTGGTGTGTGGTGTGTGAGTGTGTGTGTGTGGTGTGGAGGTGTGAGTGTGTGGGAGTGTGTGAGTGTGGTGTGTGAGTGTGTGGTGTGTGAGTGTGTGAGTGGAGTGTGTGGTGTGTGAGGTGTGTGAGTGTGTGAGTGTGTGTGTGTGGTGTGTGAGTGTGTGAGTGTGTGGGTGTGTGGGTGTGTGGTGTGTGAGTGTGTGAGTGTGAGTGTGGTGTGTGGTGTGTGAGTGTGAGTGTGTGGTGTGTGGAGTGTGTGGTGTGAGGTGTGTGAGGTGTGTGAGTGTGTGGTGTGTGAGGTGTGTGAGTGTGTGTGAGTGTGTGAGGTGTGTGTGTGAGTGTGTGAGTGTGTGTGAGTGTGTGTGAGTGTGTGGTGTGAGTGTGTGAGGTGTGTGAGTGTGTGAGTGTGTGAGTGTGGTGGAGTGTGTGAGTGTGTGAGTGTGGTGTGTGAGTGTGTGAGTGTGAGTGTGTGTGTGGTGTGTGGGTGTGTGAGTGTGGTGTGAGTGTGTGGTGTGTGGTGTGTGAGTGTGTGAGTGTGTGAGTGTGTGAGTGTGTGTGTGGGTGTGTGAGTGTGTGAGTGTGTGTGTGTGTGTGTGAGTGTGTGAGTGTGTGGTGTGTGTGTGGTGTGTGTGTGGTGTGTGAGTGTGTGAGTGTGTGAGTGTGTGAGTGTGTGAGTGTGTGAGTGTGTGAGTGTGTGAGTGTGTGAGTGTGTGAGTGTGTGAGTTTTATACTAATTGAAGCGTCTGTGTCTAATAAGGATACTAATTTTAATTACGTAATTCAATAGTAAAATTTTCACGAAGCGTGTTTTTTCTATTTCTCGGGTTCAGAACCTTTGATTATTACATCAATTATGGCCACAACCATTGCCAAACTGATTGAATCTCTGCTACTTTTTGTTATTAAAATTACTCTATTAAATTTTATTTTGATAATTGAATTTTTTTTTTGGAAATATTTGGTGTAACAGAAAAATTTATCTCTCGTTTATTCTAAACTAATTGCTTTTTCAAAATTCTGACTATTACCTGCCTTTACAATTACTTGAATTTCGGCATTATTCACACCGTTGCAAAATGAGTTTACAGCTATTTTCTCGTTCACCTTTTTAACGTTAGAATTTAATTTCAGTTCCCACAGCCTGTGCCAAAGTAAGATTCCATAATAATTTTCAACATCTTTGTCAAATTTTTCATTTGATACATTAGATTATTTTACATTATATAATTCATTTGCTAAACAGCCGCACTTTTTTGGTAACAAAGTTTATTTTTATACCCTCAACTATATCCTGTACATTTTTGTATAATGTATCTAACCTAATTTTACATTTTTCAATAACCTAGTTTTCAATACATGCTATACCAAAATTTTATGACTATTTTCGTTTAACATGTTTGCAAGTAATTTAATTTACTTCTGCTTAGTAACAAATTACGCGCTTCATAAACAAACTGTTCTGTTACTAAAGTTATCTGTCCTATTCTTTATTAAATTCTACCCCGAATGGTATGTTACACTTATGAAAATCTAACTTGTTAGTACCAAGGAATACACTAAATTTCCCAAATTGATCTAATTTCTGTTCATTCTGCTGAATACTTTTTCCTATCTTAATTATCTTTGTTTAAATTGCTTAAAAACGTACAAATCTTGCTATATAATTCATTAAATACTTCTAACTTAGGCGGTTATGTTGGATAAGTATCCGTACGAATCAGTTTTCGCTCTTAAACAGGCGTGTGGGGCTTCCTTCAAGAAATTTTGCAAGATTTATTAGACGACTTGCCCCTTAATCTTCATCGAAATATGTTCTTCATGCACGACGGTGCGCCACCTCATTTTGCGCGCGCAGTAAGAGAATATCTGAACGAACAGTTTCCTGGTAGACGGATTGATAGGGGACAAGAAGCACCTATTCAATGGCCTCCGCGGTCTCTTGATTTAAATTCGTGCTACTTTCTATATTTGGGGAGCGTTAAAAACAAAAGTGAACGAGGTTCAAATTAATACTTCCTAACAGCTGTGGAACAGAATCCAAAATGCCGTATACGTACTACGAGAAAACGACGATGTCTTAAGAAGGGTGCATTTTAATTTTTTACGTCGAATTGACCTTTGTATTGATGAAGGTGGCCGTTATATTGAACATTTATTATAAAAAAACGTTTTGCCTTTGTTTACACTGTCAACTAAATTTTGTATTACAATTTTATTAAACTTGTACTAGGAATATCTGCTAGCATATTTAATATAATATTTTTGCCTTCGGCACTATGCGGAATGCGAAATTTTTACAAGAGTAACAAAATGAAGATAATGAATAAGTCTTCTCGCTGAAAAAACTGAGAACCGTATGACCACCCCTAAGAAAGTTCTGAAAAAAATATCAGGAGATGAGGGTGGTATTAACCCTTCTACAATTTCTTTTGGGTTTCTTTGATTACCGATAGGAGATTAATCCTTTAAATTGCACTTTGTCAAATTTGATTCAATTTGTTTCACTCATTTCTGAACAAACGGTACATTTTGGGTATAAAAATAAATTGAGTCCAACCGACTTGTTTTGACCTCTACTACACGTGGTAGCTCTGCGTCCCAGCAATTTTGAGACACCCTGTATAGTTTCGGAAGGTAGTTTTTACGAAGCGTAAATTCGTCCGGTAGCGCAGTTTTTGAAATTTCTTCTAAAAATCTTTTAAAAACTGGGTGATGTAATTTGTTGAGTGGAATATCCGCCAGAAGTTCATTACAGCAGTAGTGACAAAGACAGCGACAGTGAATTATATTCTAACTAATTAAGCTTCTGTAGTTATTTATTCTTGATGTTAATAAAATTACATTTTAAAAGTTTCATCAATTTGTGATTTATTTTACATATTGGTATTAGAATTTGCAATAACCACAAAATGTTTTCCGATCAAACAAGGGGTCTCATTAAGTTGCTCACTGCAGTGAAACGTAGTGGTTATTTCAACGTTTGTGTTCTGTCCTCCTATTAGAAGTATTTCAAGTTATAATATTATAATCACATTGAGAAGCATCATTCAAGTTTTTATAGTACACATTTACACCTACTATTACTTAATCTAAGAATTACTGAACAAATATGTTTTCACATTTTCTAGTCGGCACAATAAACTAATAGTGTGAACTGAATAAATAATTTTCGTATTTGTAATAACACCTTCTGACACATATGTTAATGTAATGATGTTGATTGATTGATTCATGTTGTTGGTTTTTAAAAATATAAATATTTAGACTTGGATCAACGATGAGTTTTGAGAATTTACCTATTCGATGATTGCTAAGATTAACAACCAAAAATCTTTTCAGAAGTTATTCCTATTTTCTGTCTATCTGTTGGGTGTAATTAAAAGTTTATAAAACGTTGAACTTCATTTTGCAAATCCTTGATAAAACAGCTGCTATGGAACAGGCTAGGTTATGTTTACTAACTAAAAAATATTTTAATGCAAATATGAAATAGGTAATCCAATACATACCTAAATTGTAATTGTTACAAATGATTATTCAATAAAAATGTATTCGGTTACGATATCAATCGTTTAAAAAATCTATAATTACTAAATTTATTCATTTGCCTTATATTTTCAGTATGGTATTTTTGCTACCGAAGTTTCCCGATTATAACATTGTTTAAGTTTTTCAAATTGTAGAAAATCGCGCCGCGCATCTCGAGTGCCACGACGTTTTGTAACTACTCTACCTATTAGTTATGCTTTATGCGTGCATAGTTTCTAAGAATTTAGCTCGAAGGAAAAACCTGTTATTACGTGGGACTAAACCAACCTTGCATGTTGTTATTGTTTAAACGGGCATTTTCTACTTGCTTGCTAGGTTTCTATAAAACGTAATTTGCAATTTGTGCTTTACACTCTTCTTTAGTAAGTATTTAAAACGTAAATTCATTGAAATTAGTAAACCAAGAGAAATATGCAATTATATGTACTTTCAACACATGTGATTCCTATGTAGTTATAATACTACACTATTACATTTAACACATATTTGGTGAATATAAGAAAAACATTCAAATGCACACAAATCCTAAGTCTAGTCATGAATCAGCTTTCAGCGACAGCTTAGTTATTGGTTATTTTCAAGTGCTGTTTTATGGGAAAAATGCACTATTGTTGTACACAGATTAGTAGACTCAAAACATTTTCATTAAGCAATACTGGTCGTCTATCATCTATTTGATCTGTATCGTATTCAGTAAATAATCCTTTAATATGCACCACACTGTCACAGAAAGAAAACAGAAAAGAGGCGTAATATCTAAGTAATTGGGCCGTTGCATCACTGAAACGTAAACTATCTGTTGCATACTACACATGGGCGACCTGATTCATTGTTTGCCCTTCAGAATAAATGTTTATCACAAGCTTTTATATACATTTCGTACTATTAACTATTGCACATGTACTATAATTAATGACAATAATGCCCCCATCTAGCTTAATCAACACATTTCTAATTTTGTTACTTAAAAGGTTACCTTAGACTGTTTTATTAATTCGCACGCTACACGGCTGAACTCTTTTTAAAGTAAATATTTGATATCTTACTTTTAAATCTACCTTAACACTTTTCAAGATTCTTGAAAGAAAACTAGCATTTCCTTTCAATTCACAATAAATCCTTTGTTCTTAAATGAAATATGTCATCCCTAAAATGGGTTTTGCAGTCAACTAATATGCACTGCAGCACTAAATGTTTACAAGGAAAACCAGCGCTCACCGTTTTAAGGTCCCTTAAAAACTTTAAGCGTGCGATTCCCCTTTGTTCGAGCTCTTTAGCCTAGCGAGCCTCCGGATCGACACTTTTCCACAATTCTCCTATACCTTCTTTTTTTTGTTTGTATGCTCATGCTTATGTGTTAGTTACTTACTTATTGTTATCTTATGTTACCTTATGTGGACTGTTCAGGAGTCCTTCTCCTCTTCAGCGCTGGTTATCCTTGTTGTTGTGTTGCGGTGTTTGGTGTTATTGTATGTTGTACAATCATGAGGTGTGGTTATTTTGGATATAAAGAAAGAAAAATTATTTAGGTTTTATGGTGTGCATGGTGGTTGTGATGTGCGTAGCGTGGTTGGTGTGCTTATATTCGTTGGCCGGTATCTTGCTGGGGTCGTCATCCAATAGACCTGCGGAAGCGGAGGGCATACGGGATGTTGTCAAGGGATTTTTCTCGGGAGGTCGTCGAGGAGTTGTGTGAGGAAGGCGGGTAGATGTTTGAATTTGTGCTGGGTTTTTTTTCATGGGAATGGGGGAAAGCGGTAGTTATAAGGAGTGGTAAGGATTTCTTTGGTTGGGATGGTATCGCCGAAAATTCTTTTGTGGGTAATTTTTTTCTGAAGGGTTTGGATTCTATGTGTGATTGGGGATATATTGGCGCGTTGGATGATAAGGGTGTTAGGGTACCTGAAGGGTAACCGGTATATACGTCGGAAAATTTGGCGCTCACAGTGTAAATGTGTTTGGGGTTTATATTTGTGTATATGGGAGCTCGGAAATCCATAACAGGGCGGATTCATGTTTTATATGTGTGTAACAGGGTTTTGGGGTGACAATCTTTGTTTCTACTCCGGAGGGCGCCCAGTAGGTTTGCGCGGTTCCTAATACGGTTGAGGGTTTTTTTAACATCCGGGAGCCAGTTGAGGGTTCGTGTGAAAAGGATTCCTAGGTAGGAGATTTCGTCTTGGAGAGGTACTCTTTCCTGATTTAGAATGAGGGACACATTTCTGGAGGCAAGCTTTGGGCACTTATCTTCGGTGTAATGAGGATGGCGGAAGAGGATTGCTTGGGTCTTGGTAGAATTGGCGGAGACTCTCCACCGGTTAGCCCAGATATGATGCGGAGGCCGTTTCGCTGTTCCGATTAACCGCCGAGAAGGCGGTGTCATCCGCAAACTGTGCTACGACTACTCCGGGTTGGGTGACTTCGGGTATATCGGATGCAAAGATAGTGTAGAGGATCAGGGCTAAGGCAGAACCTTGCGGTACGCCTGCTGTATGTTCGAAAGGATCTGAGGTTTTCCTACTTTGACCCGAACTGACCGATTGGTCAGGTACGAGAGTAGGAGTTTGGAGAAGGGGCCGGGAATGTTTAGGTTTCGGATCTTGTGCAGGAGACTGGCGTGCCAGACCCTGTCAAATGCTTGCTTAATGTCCAAAAACACAGTCAGATTGCATTGCTTGTGATTGAATGCTCTGCTGGTCTCGGTAAGCAGCTTCAACAAGGGATCGTGACACGTTCGGTTGGGACGGAAGCCGAATTGGCTGTTTGGAAGAAGGTCGTTGAATTCGAGGTGGCCCTGAGTCGCTTGACTAGAATCTGCTCAAAGCATTTTCAAAGGCAACTCAGGAGGGAAATGGGTCGATAGGAGGAGGGTGAGGTTAGGTCAGTGTGGGGTTTTGGTATCATGACGGTGGAGGCCGATTTCCAGTCCGTCGGAAAATAGGAGAGGGTTAAGCATTTATTATATATATCGGATAGTAGACGGAGGTCTGTGTCGGGTAGGTGCCGTAGGATCTTTCTATTTAGGCCATCATGACCTGGGGATGAGTGCTTTCCTTTTTTGAAGTACGCGTTGACCTGGTCGGGTGTGATGGGGGTATAAAAGGGACTCTCGTTATCGAGTAGGGGTTCAGGGATGTTAAGGTTGCGGAACTCTTCAAGATGACACTCGAGGAGTGGGTTGACCTGGTTGTCGAACTGGGGATCATCTAGAGATTGGAAAATGGTTTGCAGGTGGTGACCAAAGAAATCGACCTTTCCTTGGTCAGAGGAGATTAGGTTGCCCTGAAGGTCGGTAAGGTGTGATTTTGGGTTTACTTTTCTTCTCGTCAGTCTATCGAACTGTTGCCAGAAGAGTTTGCCATTTCTATAATCTAGTTGAGAGGTGGCTTTGGACCAGGAGTCTTCGGCATGTTTGTTGGATTCTCGCCTGATTAAGGCGTTGAGGCGATTGTATTCGGTCTTGACAGCCGGATCCTTGGATCGTAAGAACTGACGGTAAATTCATCTTTCTCTTTCATCCAATTGACAATGTGCTGTGGGAGCGGTGTGCGAAATGTCAATGTTTTTAATGGTATAGAGGTATCGACCCTTCCGCAATTACGGAAGTTAGGTCTGTAATGGCTCTCTCGAGATCTTGGGTCGTTTGAAGATTGGGTGTGGGAAGGTTATTGGAGATGTGATCAGAGAACACATTCCAGTTGGCTTTCGAAAAATCTTTAATGATTGTGTATTGACAAGGTGTGGGAGGAGCTGGACAAAATGAAGTTTTGACCAGTAGGGTATGTGATCAGATGTGATCGTGGTGCCTAAAGCACTCACGATCGAAATAGTGAGCTACTGGTTCGGAAACTATGATGTGGACTACTATTGAGGCACCTAAATGATCCAAGTATGTGCGCTGTTTGTTGTATTAGAATTTGCAATAACCACAAAAATGTTTTCCGATCAAACAAGGGGTCTCATTAAGTTGCTCACTGCAGTGAAACGTAGTGGTTATTTCAACGTTTGTGTTCTGTCCTCCTATTAGAAGTATTTCAAGTTATAATATTATAATCACATTGAGAAGCATCATTCAAGTTTTTATAGTACACATTTACACCTACTATTACTTAATCTAAGAATTACTGAACAAATATGTTTTCACATTTTCTAGTCGGCACAATAAACTAGTAGTGTGAACTGAATAAATACTTTTCGTATTTGTAATAACACCTTCTGACACATATGTTAATGTAATGATGTTAATTGATTGATTCATGTTGTTGGTTCTTAAAAATATAAATATTTAGACTTGGATCAACGATGAGTTTAGAGAATTTACCTATTCGATGATTGCTAAGATTAACAACCAAAAATCTTTTCAGAAGTTATTCCTATTTTCTGTCTGTCTGTTGGGTGTAATTAAAAGTTTATAAAACGTTGAACTTCATTTTTGCAAATCCTTGATAAAAACAGCTGCTATGGAACAGGCTAGGTTATGTTTACTAACTAAAAAAATATTTTAATGCAAATATGAAATAGGTAATCCAATACATACCTAAATTGTAATTATTCAATAAAAATGTATTCAGTTACGATATCAATCGTTTAAAAAATCTATAATTACTAAATTTATTCATTTGCCTCATATTTTCAGTATGGTATTTTTGCTACCGAAGTTTCCGATTATAACATCGTTTAAGTTTTTCAAATTGTAGAAAATCGCGCCACGCATCTCGAGTGCCACGACGTTTTGTAACTACTCTACCTATTAGTCATGCTTTATGCGTGCATAGTTCCTAAGGATTTAGCTCGAAGGAAAAAACCTGTTATTACCGTGGGACTAAACCAACCTTGCATGTTGTTATTGTTTAAACGGGCATTTTCTACTTGCTTGCTAGGTTTCTATAAAAACGTAATTTGCAATTTGTGCTTTACACTCTTCTTTAGTAAGTACTTAAAAACGTAAATTCATTGAAATTAGTAAACCAAGAGAAATATGCAATTATATGTACTTTCAACACATGTGATTCCTATGTAGTTATAATACTACACTATTACATTTAACACATATTTGGTGAATATAAGAAAAACATTCAAATGCACACAAATCCTAAGTCTAGTCATGAATCAGCTTTCAGCGACAGCTTAGTTATTGGTTATTTTCAAGTGCTGTTTTATGGGAAAAAATGCACTATTGTTGTACACACAGATTAGTAGACTCCAAAACATTTTTCATTAAGCAATACTGGTCGTCTATCATCTATTTGATCTGTATCGTATTCAGTAAATAATCCTTTAATATGCACCCACACTCGTCACAGAAAGAAAACAGAAAAGAGGCGTAATATCTAAGTAATTGGGCCGTTGCATCACTCGCAAACGTAAACTATCTGTTGCATACAACACATGGGCGACCTGATTTATTGTTTGCCCTCCAGAATAAATGTTTATCACAAGCTTTTATATACATTTCGTACTATTAACTATTGCACATGTACTATAATTAAGGACAATAATGCTCCCCCCCATCTAGCTTAATCAACACATTTCTAATTTTGTTACTTAAAAGGTTACCTTAGACTGTTTTATTAATTCGCACGCTACACGGCTGAACTCTTTTTAAAGTAAATATTTGATATCTTACTTTTAAATCTACCTTAACACTTTTCAAGATTCTTGAAAAGAAAACTAGCATTTCCTTTCAATTCACAATAAATCCTTTGTTCCTAAATGAAATATGTCATCCCTAAAATGGGTTTTGCAGTCAACTAATATGCACTGCAGCACTAAATGTTTACAAGGAAAACCAGCACTCACCGTTTTAAGGTCTCTTAAAAACTTTAAGCGTGCGATTCCCCTTTGTTCGACCTGTTTTGCCTAGCGACCCTCCGGATCGACACTTTTCCACAATTCTCCTATACCTTCTTTTTTTTGTTTGTATGCTCATGCTTATGTGTTAGTTACTTACTTATTGTTATCTTATGTTACCTTATGTGGACTGTTCAGGAGTCCTTCTCCTCTTCAGCGCTGGTTATCCTTGTTGTTGTGTTGCGGTGTTTGGTGTTATTGTATGTTGTACAATCATGAGGTGTGGTTATTTTTGATATAAAGAAAGAAAAAATTATTTAGGTTTTATGGTGTGCATGGTGGTTGTGATGTGCGTAGCGTGGTTGGTGTGCTTATATTCGTTGGCCGGTATCTTGCTGGGGTCGTCATCCAATAGACCTGCGGAAGCGGAGGGCATACGGGATGTTGTCAAGGGATTTTTCTCGGGGAGGTCGTCGAGGAGTTGTGTGAGGAAGGCGGGTAGATGTTTGAATTTGTGCTTGGTTTTTTTTCGTGGGAATGGGAGAAAGCGGTAGTTATAAGGAGTGGCAAGGATCTCTTTGGTTGGGATGGTATCGCCGAAAATTCTTTTGTGGGTAATTTTTTTCTGAAGGGTTTGGATTCTATGTGTGATTGGGGATATATTGGCGCGTTGGATGATAAGGGTGTTAGGGTACCTGAAGGGTAACCGGTATATACGTCGGAAAATTTGGCGCTCACAGAGTAAATGTGTTTGGGGTTTATATTTGTGTATATGGGAGCTCGAAATCCATAACAGGGCGGATTCATGTTTTATATGTGTGTAACAGGGTTTTGGGGTGACAACCTTTGTTTCTACTCCGGAGGGCGCCCAGTAGGTTTGCGCGGTTCCTAATACGGTTGAGGGTTTTTTTAACATCCGGGAGCCAGTTGATGGTTCGTGTGAAAAGGATTCCTAGGTAGGTGATTTCGTCTTGGAGAGGTAGTCTTTCCCGATTTAGAATGAGGGACACATTTCTGGAGGCAAGCTTTGGGCACTTATCTTCGGTGTAATGAGGATGGCGGAAGAGGATTGCTTGGGTCTTGGTAGAATTGACGGAGACTCTCCACCGGTTATCCCAGATATGATGCGGGAGGCCGTTTCGCTGTTCCGATTAACCGCCGAGAAGGCGGTGTCATCCGCAAACTGTGCTACGACTACTCCGGGTTGGGTGACTTCGGGTATATCGGATGCAAAGATAGTGTAGAGGATCAGGGCTAAGGCAGAACCTTGCGGTACGCCTGCTGTATGTTCGAAAGGATCTGAGGTTTTCCCTACTTTGACCCGAACTGACCGATTGGTCAGGTACGAGAGTAGGAGTTTGGAGAAGGGGCCGGGAATGTTTAGGTTTCGGATCTTGTGCAGGAGACTGGCGTGCCAGACCCTGTCAAATGCTTGCTTAATGTCCAAAAACACAGTCAGATTGCATTGCTTGTGATTGAATGCTCTGCTGGTCTCGGTAAGCAGCTTCAACAAGGGATCGTCACACGTTCGGTTGGGACGGAAGCCGAATTGGCTGTTAGGAAGAAGGTTGTTGAATTCGAGGTGGCCCTGAGTCGCTTGACTAGAATCTGCTCAAAGCATTTTCAAAAGCAACTCAGGAGGGAAATGGGTCGATAGGAGGAGGGTGAGGTTAGGTCAGCGTGGCGTTTTGGTATCATGACGGTGGAGGCCGATTTCCAGTCCGTCGTAAAATAGGAGAGGGTTAAGCATTTATTATATATATATATATCGGATAGTAGACGGAGGTCTGTGTCGGTAGGTGCCGTAGGATCTTTCTATTTAGGCCATCATGACCTGGGGATGAGTGCTTTCCTTTTTTGAAGTACGCGTTGACCTGGTCGGGCGTGATGGGGGTATAGAAGGGACTCTCGTTGTCGAGTAGGGGTTTAGGGATGTTAAGGTTGCGGAACTCTTCAAGATGACACTCGAGGAGTGGCTTGACCTGGTTGTCGAACTGGGGATCATCTAGGGATTGGAAAATGGTTTGCAGGTGGTGACCAAAGAAATCGACCTTTCCTTGGTCAGAGGAGATTTTGGGTTTACTTTTCTTCTCGTCAGTCTATCGAACTGTTGCCAGAAGAGTTTGCCATTTCTATAATCTAGTTGAGAGGTGGTTTTGGACCAGGAGTCTTCGGCGTGTTTGTTGGATTCTCGCCTGATTAAGGCGTTGAGGCGATTGTATTCGGTCTTGAGAGCCGGATCCCTGGATCGTAGGAATTGACGGTAAATTCATCTTTTCTCTTTCATCCAATTGACAATGTGCTGTGCGAGCGGTGTGCGGGAAATGTCAATGTTTTTTAATGGTATAGAGGTATCGACCCCTTCCGCAATTACGGAAGTTACGTCTGTAATGGCTCTCTCGAGATCTTGGGTCGTTTGAAGATTGGGTGTGGGAAGGTCATTGGAGATGTGATCAGACAACACATTCCAGGCGGCTTTCGAAAAATCTTTAATGATTGTGTATTGACGAGGTGTGGGAGGAGCTGGACAAAATGAAGTTTTGAACAGTAGGGGTATGTGATCAGATGTGATCGTGGTGCCTAGAAAGCACTCACGATCGAAATAGTGAGCTACTGGTTCGGAAACTATGATGTGGTCTACTATTGAGGCACCTAAATGATCAAAGTATGTGCGCTGTTTGTTGACGATTCGCAAGAGCGGCAACTGCAACAGGGCGGAAGTTAGTCTGTTACCGTTGTCGTTAGTTGCGTTGTCACCAAATTGGGTATGGCGGGCATTGAAATCACCTAGGATAACGGCATTTGGAAGGCTTGAGGCGTAAATCAATAGCTCATCGGAGAGGGTGTTGTGGCCAGGCGGGTTGTAATAGGAAATAAATAATCTCCTATACCCGAACAAGCTCTCGTTTAAATACCTTCCGTCCACCATATTGTCAAAATGTCACAACAATTTCACTCCAAAACTGCAATCAACCTATTACAAACCAAAAGCCAATGCGTCTCTTTGCCGCGTGGATTTCCTGAAAACGTAACTAACGCAAAAGATCCAAGAGCAACGTAGCCATCATGAATTCCTTTACAAACACACTCACAATTCTTCGAAAAACCATTACTCGTAATCAAATTCACTGTGTATATTATCCATAACTTGACTCAATTTTTCATGAAAATTTCTCAAGTGGACGATTTCTCTTTCCGCACAAGTCCCAACACCATTTACCCTTGAACACGCATTCAATCTTTCTACAACGTTCAAATACTTTTTTATATGATACATAATGCTTCATTAAAATTCCAGTGGCGTATCATTTACACCAATTTACTTTCTGTATACACAAAAAATTTCTTTTCTCGTGCAAACTCATTTCATTTACATTCAAAATACGTTCCACAAATTATCACAAGGTTCCATATACACAGCCGCGTCAAAAATATCATACACCTCCCCGACAAAGAGATTTTCTTCCATAAAAGCTCAAAAATAGCGATCTCGGAAGACCTGCAATAAGTCAAATATCGAATTCACCGAGGTCGGCTCAATAACGTCAATAACGTCACATCCGGGAATTGAAAAGTACATAAATTTCTCAAATCAAAGTAGTCAAGTATCGTAATCTTTAAACAAGTATTGTAATCAGAATTCCTAAAACTAGCATAATCTGAACTGAACGTAAGTCTACCTAAAAAGAACAACTAACCTAACTCTAACCTAAACCCAAAATAACTAAATGCGTCCTATACGTAACTCTAACGGTCCATAACCAAAGCAAAATCTCACAAAAACAAACTAAACTCAAAACTAAAATCAGTCAACGTCTTCAACATCTCTTTGATTAGTCGCCTCTTACGACAAGCAGTTGGCCTCTGCTGTATGGAAATTATAAGACCGTCCCTACACAGCAAAACGTGTCCCTAGGACACGAACAAAACAGACAAACGCTGGAAACACAATCAAAAGAATGACATCCCCACGTCCAATAGTTTTTTCCACCAACCTACCAACAGCCATCTGACGGAAATAACAAAAACATAATAAAAATTCAAATCTATAATTCAATAGCCTAACCTAATGTTATGCTAAAATATTAAATATCATAATCGTCTGCGGGTCTAAATTTTAAATCTTTGGCATTCCATATGCCGCTACAATCGAATGAGGCGTCCGGTAACTCAGGTTTGATACTATAATTTTTTTTATATGAAAAGGTCCAATAAACTTAGGTGCTAACTTTGCCGCGGAATAACACTACATGTCCTATAAAACATAATTCCTTCTCAACACGGTGTCTCCTACCTGAAAAGTAACTAAGTAACGAGTCATAACGTTTCTTGCTCTTGATGTAAGCAGCATTCAGTATTTTCTTAATATCATCATATACTTCTCGAAAAACATTGCCTCTAGCAATCAATGGTTCTCTATCTGCAAACGCGACAACGTTCAGAGTATCTCACTCTGTAGGTTCTCTATGTTTACCATCGAGATTCATTTCTCTTCCAAAATTCCAAAAGTACGGTGTCATTCCAGTAACTTCATGGGTGGCTGTCCTAATTGCACAAGCTAGCTTCGCTAAATACTTACCCCTGTTTCTCTGATTGCCTTCAATATATGATGGTAACACAGTCTTCATTACGCGATTAACCCTTTCTGTTGGGTTCGCCTGAGGGTAATAATTGACATTTAAAATGACCGAAATTAAGATCCGTTGTCACATGATACATATAAAGGTACTGCAAACATTTTTCTCTTCAATATTTTTCACAACACTTAAAATAATCTACGAAAACATTACTATAACCACTTTTAAACCTAGAAAGTGGTCCCACTATATCTGTAAAAATCATCTGCCACGGTTTGTCAATAAGTGGATGCTAAGTCGTAAGTCCAGCCGGTAATCATTGTTCGCGTTTATGCGCTATACATACTTCACACAACGTTTCACATCACTCTTTAACTTAGGGCCAATAATATAATTTAGGTACACACGCATCCGTCTTAAATATCCCTGCATGTCCTGCAGTAGGCATATCATGCTATCTTCTCAATAATTCCCAACGCTTTGCTTTCAGAACTACTTCACGCCAACTCACCACGTCTTCACGTAAATTTTTAGTACATGTTTATATAACTTCGCATATTGAACTCTTCATTTCGGGTACGCGATCGGTCGATTCTCAGTACATCTCTTGATCCTCTCAATCCATTCATCTTCCACTACATTCTCTTCCTCAGTATTGTCTTCGCCGGTTGTGTCACTGTCGGTATTATCTTCACTAAACGTCTCATCAATGACTGAAACTGAAACCAATACGGTGTCGGGTACTATATGGTCTATAACATTTCTATTTATATTCCTATTGTTGGAGCCTAACTGCCCAACAAGCCAATCTTCCTCTCTGATCGTTCAATTTATGAAAATTTCCCAAGTGGGCGATTTCTCTTTCCGCACAATTTAACAAATTCTATCATTTACCCTTGAAGACTCATTCAATTTTTATTCTTCGCAATGTTACCGCATTTATATTAAAATTCCAGTGACTTATTCTCGTGCAAACTCACTTCATTTACATTCAAAATACGTTCCACACTTTGTAACAAGACTGCGTATACACGATGAGTCAATATAATCTTAAGGGAGAGTTCGCAAACTTTTGGCTTTTGGGATTTACCTTAAACGCCTATTATTATAATACAACACAGGTAGAACATCATCATTGGTAAAATATTGGCACAATATTGCAAAAATCTTGGACAAACGTAAAATATGAATATCGTCGCATTTCTCAATATGAACATTCTGAAATAATGGGACAATATGTTGTTTGCATATTGGTAAAATATCAATTATCAAGATTGTACCAATCACAATTGCAATGAATTGAACCAATACTGTAGAACCTCAATCAAACGAGGTGAATGATAGAATTTCAAGTATTGCACCAATCACAAACAGTTACAATTCAACCAATTTGGTAGAACTGTATAAAAAATTAAAAGAGTGTTATGCACTAAATTGATTAAATTATGCAAATAATAGGAAAGTAATCCATCATAATTGCTCTAACAATTTACTTTTATGCATACTTCTTCCATGGATGGTTAATGTAAACACTCCGTGTCAGTAACTACAAAACAGATTTTCCATTGGTGCACAGTGAGGTTGTACAGTAAAATTATCGATAAATCTACATTTAGTCAGTAGTATATAATGCAACTTTACAAATGCAATCCTGAAGCTTTATGGGATACATATTGAAATGACAATACAATTGATAATACTCATCCCAGGATTGACCTATTCGTATAAATTTTCTGTTATCGTATTTATTTTGGTGGCATATAGTGCTGCCAATATTGTAAAGAAAAAATCTATACTTAACCAGTATTATACTGTTCAACGTTGCAAATAAAACACTGGCGATATATTAGTAGTAATATAGGGCCGATAATAACCCACAGTATACGAATTTCGCTATTCAAGGTCAAATCAGTTAACCACCGTGCACGTACGCGCTCTCCGCTTCAAGGTCAAGGTCAATTTTTAGAAAGAAATAATTTTCAAAGTCAAAGGTTATGAGGAGCCGGTTCTAATCCACCGGGCATTCGTTTCCCTATTCAAGGCCAAGTTGGTTAATCCACCGTGCACCTACACTCTACCCGCTTGAAGGTCATACAATATAATAGAAATGACGAAAATAGTACGAAGAGAAATTAAAGCAAAAATATTAAGTGTAGAGGAGAGAAAAAAGGCTAGATGATCTACTAACGAAAATAAAAGCATTAAAACTAGATGTAGAGTTGCATGAAATGAATAGAAAAATGAATCAGTTTCGAGTTAGCAATGCAAAATTATAAAGCATGCGTATTTACTTTAGATAGATAATGTACTTGTGTGTTTAGAGGAAAATGTGAAGTACAAATAAAGTTTTAATGCAAATAAATAATTAGAAAATTGAAGTTGTTTGCATGAGAATAATGAAGCAGTGATGTGTTATGTGTGAAAGTTAGTGGTAACGTAAATGAAGAAGAAAAATATCCTGCTAAAGTTAAATGTAAAAAGGCTTTTAAATAAAAAATTAAAATAACGTGTTTTATATATGTACACATAATAATGAATAAAAGCATTTAATTTTTAAATGCATTTGTGTAATATGTATTGGATGGTGATGATATGCACGGAAAAAAATTTTTTTGATGAAGTATAAGAAATGGGTAAAAGATGTACTTCCAAACAGATAAAGAGGGACACAACACGAGCGAATACGGACGTGCTTTATCGCGGGATTTCAGGTGGTGTTCGGGAAGCATGGAGAAAATCAAGTCCTCAAAGTGACGCTCTTGAATTAAATAAATTGGGACCCATTTCCCAATCAAAATAAAAATTTTTGAAAACATGATTGCGTTTTACAGGTGACACTTTATCTATTGCATGTATTATTATACCCAACAAATGTTGAAACTGGTCCACTAAACAGACGTTTGAATTTTAAAAACTACTTACGAGTACTCGCGAAAACGTACAAAATTTTGTAAGAGCAATCATGTTTTCAAAATCGATTGAAAATAGGAAAAATTTTCGAATTTAAACGCGAGTACTTTAATTAAACTGCACAATTCGAAGCATAATGAGAGATAATTTTCTCCTTCACACAGGTGCCAGACGTTTATTTATCGAACTCGTTTTCTGAAAGTCCGCATTGTTAAGTACCAAACTCTAATTTTTCTGTTACAAAATTATAAACTTGACCAAAAGTTTCAATTTATGTAATGTATGTAAGTTATTTAGTGTAAAAAGAAAACTTCAAACGCCAATTCAACATTCCTCATACAATTATCCCTAACAAACGATATGCATAAAATTTATATGAACTTTCTTGTAGGAAAAAAATATTTCACAAATGTTATTATTAAATGGGTGAAAATCCATTCGTTTATATTAATGTACTAAATGCAACATGCCTAAAATCGTTTTATTCGGCAGTTTCTCGTGCAGATATAAAACGTTATTGTTTATATGAACTTATGCGAATTATGTTTATTACATTTCCTTGATGTACAAGTTACCATTATAACTTGAATTGGACTTTAAAAAAATTATATTTTGAATGAAAATTGTATTTAACACTTTTTGCTTTTAGTTGTATTTCGGCATATTTCCCATGTTATTTTACTATAAATAATAATAAAGCATAAAATAACGTAACTTAACTTAACCTTCACGCCATTCCCTTGCGGGGTAGGCATAACAATCTCTGCCTCTTATTCATTTTTCATTCACAATCTTTCTCCATGCTTTCCTGTCTCTGTATGCCTCTCTAGTTTCCGCAAAATTCATACATTGTCTCTGATAATTTTATTTTTAGAACTCCTTCCATTTTTTTCCTTTATCATACATTCTACAACATTCAGCCAAGTTTCACGCGACCTACCAGGCACGGCCTTACCTCTAACCTCAACCACATATATTTGCTTCGTTAATCTTGCGTTGTTTATTCTCTCAGTGTGACCAAACAAACGTAATGTACTAATTTTATATCTATCCATCATCGTTTTTTCCTCGCCACACTCCGTCATTATGCATTCATTCTTTATCTTGTCCCTTCTCGTTTTACCACATGGGCTTTTCAGGAATCTCACGCCCACGCCATTTATTTTTATTTGGTGCTTTTTGACATACCCATGTCTCACTTCGATACAGTACTGACGGGACAAACACGTCATTATAGAGTGGTCGTTTCACAGCAAGGCTCACGCTTTCGTTTCTCATTATCGTCCATATACTTCCAATCACTTTCCTTCCAGCATTGACCCTTCGTCCAATTCCGCCCTCAATTGTACCACCTGCAGTAAACACTCTATAAAGCTATACCAGCTCGTCCACTTTCTCCACAATTTTATCTTGTAGAGTAAATACTCAACTCTCCTTTACACCTTCCCGATTGAACACCACAATCTTAGTTTTGTTCACGTTTACTTTTAAGTCCATTCTCTCACAGACATCAAACTTCCTCAAAGCAGCTTTGTAGCTCATACGCACTGTCACTTAATAAGACTGTGTTATCTGCATACACCTGAAGTCGTACATTTACGTCACCAACCATTACACTATTTGTATCGGTGCATGCTTGTCTAACTCATTTATCCATGTATACATTGAACAACTACGGTGACATCACACAGCCTTGTCTTACTCCTTGCTCAATATTAAAGTATTCACTCATACCTACTCTCACCCTAACACATTCCCGACTACCGTTGTATACTACCCTTATTCCGTTTATTGGACCTTTACTTATGCCACATTCATTTAATATTTCCCACAGATTCTCCCTATTCACTCTGTCGTACGTTTTCTCCAGATCTATAGACGCACAGTACAGCTTCCTTTTTACACTTAAACACTGCTCGATCACCTGCTGGAGAGCAACCATCTGATCGACACATACTCTCCTGGCATGAAGCCACCCTGCACATCTCAAATCTTACTTTGTGTAGTTTCTCGTACTCTATCAATCAGTATTCTTCCAAATACTGTACCAGGCACGCTGAGCAAACTTCTATTTTGTGCAATCACTCCTGTTCCTCTTACACTTATACAGTGGTACAATGATCGCGCTCTTCCAATCCCTTGGCACTTTTCCACACATAAGCCATACATTGAATAATTCACACAATCTTCGTATACGCTTTGCACCCCCATACTTTGGCATTTCACCAGTGATTTCATCTACGTCTGTTCGTTCCCTTGTCGTTTTCAACCTTCCTATCGTTTTCTCTATCTTATTTATCCCAATATCCTTGTCAGTTTCATTCACTATTCGTTCTACATTCTCCTTATGTAACCTTCAGTCTTACCTTCTTCACTACTGTACATCTTTCCTAAGTATTCTGGCCAGCGTTTCCTCACTTCACACTCATCCCCAACTATTTTGTTGCTCATATTCATCACTCCTGCAGCATTCTGGTTTGGGTTACGTTTTATATTTTTGACCCATTTCCAGAAGAGATTTTTGTTTCTCCATTCACCGATGCATTGCATGCAATAAGAAAAATTCTTCGAAACTCCACTTTTGCGCTAAACTACATTACTCGGGGAGATACCAATTCGTACTGTTTAACTCATATATTCGCTCTTTACTTACGATCTCCCCAACTTTCTTTGCGCTATGGACCCCAGTCTCAACTCCTGACCATAGCATAAAAATAAATATTTATTTAAATCTAAAAACTACTTTAAACAATTACAAAAGTCCTTGATTATAAATAAACTAAATATTGAAATTGCTAACATATTTGAAATCTAATTTGTAAATCTTTGTAGTATTTCCATAATTTATTTTTCAAGTTATCATTTCACTTTTTAGTGTTAGGGACTAATAATATATTTGTATCAGTTTCTGGGAATTGCTTTTACATGACTGTATTAAACGGTTTTCTTGATGTACAAGTTATCAATAATAATAATAGGTTTAGGATTCGGTTTCACATTTTTCCCTGCACATACAGGTAGTTTCAAAAAAGGTGACTGTTGCTAGGATAAGTAGAACGCTGAAAAATAATTGGGGTTTGCTTATTAGAAAATTTTCGAAATAGCATCCGTATTCAAGATACAGGGTTCAAAAAATTTTTACGATTATGTCGATACTATTGGCAACATTGTAATTTTGAAACGAATTTGTTCGTATATCTGGCTCTCATAGAGAATATTTAATGTTTTTAGTCAAATTTACTTTAATTTTCTTATTATGATTCTATGTTTAATTAATAACTTTAGCCTGCTATTGTTCTTGGTTTTAAATAAGAATACTTACTTTATCACAGCATCAGTTATTACTCCATCACCCTCAAATCCAAATAGTCCGAAAACGGTATACAGTATCGAGTTTTACCAATAGTAACATGTTGGTGTAAAATTGAATGATGTTTAAGTTTACTTTAAAACTTTACCTAGAAAATCTAACCTCAAAATGGTTATGTTTAAAACTACTCGTTACGAACCGTGTAACGAGCGCCCTCTACGAGAGCCAGATATAAAAACAAATTCATGGGATGTTTTATTTAACACTTTTCACTTTCAGCTGTATTTCGGCTTGCCTTCGTATTTTCTATACTAACTATAATTATCTTATATAATTAATTATATGTATATTTCCATTAATAATACTACTTGAATTAAATAGATCTTAGTTTTAATGTTGTGCTTAAACTAATGAATATATTTAAAATTTTAATGTAGAAATTTATGGTGCACGTGTATTTTCATCAAAATATGATTTAAATAATTTGAAGCTAATTACATTTTAATCTTTTTTTTTCACTTTTAACCTTAAATAAAGCAACGGTTTAATATTTTCAATGTCTGCGCTGTTTACATAAAAATCTTGAGATGAATTGTATGTATATTTCCAATAGCGCAAGTTGAACTGCTACTTAAATTTTTTGTGCACTTTTTTTGGATAATGAGGATATTTTATCATAAATAATAATAAAACATAAAAATAATTTAACATTTATTTATTATAAAATATGTAAAATAAATTCTACAAAAAAACTAATCTAAAGAACAAAAATATCCTAAACTACACTATACCGGCTTTAAATATTTAAGTCTCTAGCTTCTATGACGTACGCAGCACGTTTTCAGTTTTTTTATATTTAGTCTAATTCCTTCTAACTTCTGCTTCACCTCAGCTAACTCAACAGTTAATTGCTCAACACGAGCCACTCTCGACACCTCCCTGTTTGCATAATCTACCAGAATATTGTTTAGCCACCTCCCGCTCTTCGCCCTAAATTCACACAATGTTAAAGGACCTTGCGTAAGCTGTGTTGGTGGTGGTGGAGCTGTTTCAAGGTCCCGTTGTATTAGGGATAGATTTTTCCTCCATATTGAATTTGCAGAAGTGATGGTGTTAGTTGTGGTTCTGGTGTGGCAGCAACTGTTGTTGCTGGTATAATCCTAGAAAAAGAATAAATTACATTAATTATGTGTTAATCAATACATAAATCAGTACATGAGAACTCAATTAACATACTTTTCAAAATATCGAGAAAAATCATCATCCTCCACATCACTATCTCTGATAGAGATAACTGGAAATGTCGGGAGCGGTTACGCGAGGTTATGGTTCAAACATGGTTTCACCAAGACATCAAGTAATGTAATAGATTTTTTCTCCATTGTTAGTTTGGATTTTTTATTGTAGTTGAAGCCATCATGACTATCACTGCTAGGTAATGAATGAGTATTCACATAAAACTTTTACCCTATATACATGTAAATCTGTTAACGTTAACAGAATTGGCAAGAAGTGGAAGTGGTCACTACGATGAACTGATATCTACAAGTATTCCGCAATCACAAGTAACAGGTGTTAATCGTCCTACTAGACGTGGGAAAGTATTTCATGTGATATCAGCAAGGTTAATAGATATTCTCGGTAAACACCCATTAAAGATAATAAAGAAAGTGCAATGCATGCAAATGTAATCTAAATGTAATATGCATGTGAAAGTATTCCACAAGCATCAGCAACAGGTCTAAATGTCACCCTAACAAACAACGATAAAGCAACAAGTAAAATATGATGCCAAATGGTACACATGCATAAACCAAAAATGTAGCTTTTGAGGTTATTCAAAAAACTAACTGTAATCGTAGATATCTGTGTCGTGCAAAACCTACTTAGTAACCTTTAAAATTGTTTTGTGGCTTTAATCTACAATTTTGTACAAGTTGCAACATGATAAAATCGATTTCGGATATTTTCGTATCGACTGTATACTTTTGTTAATTTATTATTCAAAAAACTACCTTTAGATTAAAAACTTATATTTATCGATTTACTATTTACTCATTTGTTTCATTATCATAATTCATGTGAATGTTTGGCATATACTGTATTACCTGTATAAATTACTTAAACGTCGTGTATAGTTTACATTCCTTTTAATAAAATACTTATATTTTTTGGGTTTTTTTTAATGTGTATTTTAAATTATAAAATCTAAACGTTTCGCTAACACTTACAGTTATCTTCGTCAGTAGTAATATCTGTTAAAAATTGTTAAAGATGTTGTAAACAATTTTGTCAAAGTTGAAAAATTAAAACAAACATCAGCCAAAAAAGGTAAGTATTTTATTATGTGTTATAATGGTAAAAGTTTACATTTTCATACATTGCTTTTAATTTCTCAAAAGTTTATACTAGCGCCATCTAGGTAATGTTCAGGGTTCTGGTTAGTTTAAAAATAATTTATCTACAGATACCTGTTACTTTGCCGAATTACCGCTAAATGGTGTTATTAATTTATATTTTATTAGAAGTTGTGTATTTCACATTTTAACAATAGTTTTGGTAACAATGAATATGATAACAAAGTGTGATTGAATAACGTGTTGAGTTCGTCATTTTGGTTGAAATTGAGCTTTTTTAAGAAAAATCTCTTTTCCTGTTTTAAATCGAAGTCATCTTCGGATATACGAGAGATATTTTCATAGTTTATGTATTTCTACATTTGTTGAAGTGCTAAATGACGCCATTGGGCGGATATGCTTAAGAATTTTGGTTTCTCCCAAACGGTGAGCCACATGTTTCCCTTCACTCCAATTATAATTTTAAACTTACTTTAGAAGGTGGACTCTTCGCACTAAATGTCACTAGCTAAAAACTAGAAAGGAAAAAGAATTTTGTTAGAGTATTACTTTGTACTTATTCGTGTTGTATTTTTAGCTTCTTTTTTCCGGCCTTTCTTGCTTGCTTCTAGTTACACGTTACAACTAGATGTTCGAGGTAGCATCGCTATAACCTGTACCCGTCTATACACACCGTAGCGAGGGTGAATCTTGAGGATATCCAGAGGTAGAGGTTATTTACTTACCGGACAAGGTCGGGCTATTCTAATTATACTATGATTCCCTTATAACAATGCAAAAGCGGGTACGATATACCTTCATAATCAACAACACTGCCTTTTTTACCTCCTAACCTATATGTACATATGTAGGTGTAGAAGGTTAAGCAATCGACTTTTCTTTTCTATTGCGAAATTGACCTATTAGCCCATTTTACTTTACTTTTACTACTTTTGGCTAAGTTGTGTGTGTGTGTGTGTGCGCGTACGTGTGTGTGCGTGTGTGTCTGTGTGTGTGTGTGAGTGTGTGTGTGTGTGTGTCGTGTATGTGTGAATGTGTGTGAGTGTGTGCGATCGTGCGTGCGTGGGTGCGTATGAGCGTGCCTGCGTGCGTGTGTGCGTGTGCGTGCGTGTCTATGTGTGGATGAATTCTAGTATCCACGATAACTCCAGAACGAAAATACTTAAAATTTTGTATTTAAGCTCATTTTCGTTTGATTTAGAGCTGATTAGATTTTAGGAGAAATCTAGCGTCGGAAGGGGGGGGGGGGTTATTAGGGGCAGTTTTTTGTTTTTATCAAATATTTCTAAAACAGCTGCATATTTCAAAGATATAAAAATTCCACCAGATATTTTTGTATTAAAAACGATCGTAACGTTAATTGTTTTTTGTTTGGGTCGGTTAAAATAGCTCAATTTTGCTTGCGTTTCTATGATTTCTACAACCACACCCAAAAATGTCTATTAATGTTGTCGCCCGTTTTATTATTGTCACTAGTTACGAGTCTGGTTTGTTATCTGCATAGAAGCTGTTAATCTATTTATTATCATATACCGCTTATCCTTGTATTCTTGTCATTTTACTGCAGTATTCATTTAACAATTACTAGCGGGAAAACATAATTATTTTGAATTGCATTTCTAGATTTAAGTATGTGTTTTGAAATATTTTACATAACTATATTACAATCGATGTTTTATAAGGGGTTTGTGTAAATAAAATTTTTCGTTTGTGAAACAACGGCAAGTCGGTTAATCAAAAAAGGGTTTAAGTCAAGGTATAACCAGGTAGGGCGAATTACTCCTTTCAGGTTAACCCTGGAAACTACTTTCAAGCAAACCACGGAAGGGAGTTTTAAACGTCTTTAACCTTCCAAATTTTTGTTTGCTCAGATATAAAATTAACTTGCCTGCGTGCTTGATTCGGTGTGAAATATTAATTATTAATTGTGCTAAATTTTTGGTGGGTTTAGAAACAATTGTTTAAAGGCATATATAATTAACTTCTCTTGACCTGTGGTGAACTATTAATTGTTAATTATTTATATTGGTCTGTGATAACCGTTTATTATTATTACGTTACTTTACTTCTGAATTTCTTCCTCTTTGGTAAAGATGGCTGGCACACTTCGTTTTGATGTAAATCGTCTTATGAAGACTGAATTGATTTACGTATTGTTATCTAAGGGTTTACACTGTACCGTTAATGTCGAGTCCTCACGTAAATCGGTACGTAGGGCGAGACTA
>JARFJB010002328.1:152500-180000 GCA_036346205.1 Vesta saturnalis
CAAAAGATTAAGTGCATTTAAATTAACCATATTACAAAGTATTTTAATGAACTATTTACCTTTATTGCAATTTCTTTATCACATTGATATCCGAATCCATCTAGCTTTCATAAAGATTTCTCTAACGTAGAACTGTTATAAGTTAAGCTAGATATTAGTTAATATTTTGTGCACATATTTTAACCAAATTTAGAATGATTATTACTGAACGTAATTTTACATAAAACATCCACTGGTGTGTTAGCATTTAGCGGCCATCTTGGATAATATTTTATTAGTTACTGTTTACGCTTTGTCTGTTCTCCCTATCTTTCTATCTACGATTTTGTTCTCGCTTTCCCATCCCTCTATTTACTCTTTATCAACACTTCAAAGCACCTACGCTAACCGAGTGTTCTGCGGTCTCAGGAACGTTTGACTGAGTTACTAGTCGAGATAACTAATTTCTCCAATTTTGTGACGTGGTAGGTTAGGCAAGTAGCAACTGTATACCCTTTCCGTATGACGTGTTGTGGAATATAATGTTGAAACAGGAGGAAGCAATACTCATCATTTTTAACTTTCGTTACCGCATGCTTTACTGTAATGAAGGAAAGAACTTTAACGTAAGTTGAGACCACTCTAAATGGAACATGGCTATTAATGTTCACCTTTCGTGAAAAACTATTGACTATAATTCCTGTAAGTGACGTACCATTAAAGCATGAATCTAGAGAGTACCAACCTAACTGTCGTGTACGTTTTTTAGTGGTATTGATAATTCCACTACTCCTTTTCTCTAAAGCATTGAAGTCTTACAAGGTAACATTTTAGCAACGATAAATTGCTTTCGAGCTTAAGAAAATTTTCATTTGCTTCTAAATTTTATTTGTGTTAATTATACGGATGTGTTTTACACATTCATTTTTTGTCTTTAACAGTGGAATAACAAGTCTTGTTATATTAACGGAATCACTACTACTTGGCATAAAATTACTCATAGCCACTTTCAAAACTGTACCCAACAATATAAAAATATGAAGCACACACTTGTATAACTGATGATAAATATTCCAAAATGACATCATGAAACTACTAACCTTGAACAAAAACTACTTGTCTCCATGAACTGTTTAGATTTCTAAGAATTATAATATCCCCTGCAGGTGAATAAACTTTGACCTTGCAAATTGATTTCCAAGAATTGTAATATATCAATAAATTTTGGCCTTGAAGAGCTTGACCCAATTTAGCCAATACAAAAACAAATTTAACCTTGACTTACCCTTCAGCAACAACCTGTTATTCTTTATGATACCACGAACCGTTTATATTTCTATGGATTGTAATATGATGCCCCTGCAAATTAATTAACCTTGAAAATTGATTACTTAGAATACCCCTGCAGACTGTTGCCATGATCTTTTTATATTTCTACGAATTTGACCTTCTTGACTTAATTTAGCCAATAACCATTTAACCTTGACTGACTTTTTAGGCAACAACCTGTTCTACCAACAGTTTAGAGTTCCAAGAATTTCCCCTGCAGGTAACGTTGAAAATTAATTTCTAAGAATTGTAATAACTTCTAAGAATTAACAAATGACCTTGAAAGTTTATTTCTAAGAATTGTAATCACTTTGATTTTAGGAATTAACACCTTGAATCAGCCAAATTCTAAGAAGTACTTGAACAGCCTGACCTTGAAAATTTCGCGTTACATGCCCTTGACATTGAAATTTTCAAGGTCTAATCCTCCACACTTCTAATGACCTTGAAAAGTATCCAGGTCAAAGTGGATTTGAACCCCCACGTAGCTGGTTTGAATCATCAAATAGTTCTGTCTTTTTCGAGTAACAGTGGGATTGGGTACAGAGGAAGTTATTTCGACTAGGCCGTGGTCTGATTGACCAAGTGTGGAAAGACTCTTGTTTTATAGACAAGTAGGTTAGTTGTAAGGAATATGTCCAGGAGATGTGGAGTATGGTTAGGGTTGTCAGGGATTCTGGTTGGTTCGGAAATCACTTGTGTGAGATCTCAAGGATACAGCAAATGATTCTGCACTATGACATGTGGGATTAGGGGTAGATGAAAATTGAAGCAAATTGGAGTTGTGAACAATAAAATCTCCTAGAATTGAGATATAGCAAGATGGAAACTCTGACCAGAGCTAGTCTATTTTTAGACGAAAGTAATCAAGCAGATGGAAGTTATTATCATTGGGAGACCCATACAAAAAATAGTAGAACTTCACAAATTAAGGCCCCCAATGTTTGAACCAAATCGCGTCAAATTTGTTGTTTTCCAAAGTGGACATCCTCTTACAATCTACGTTGTTCTTGGTATGCGCACATACTCGATAGTTAGAGTGGAGGTTGCATCTGGAAAATTGCAGGTAAGACGAACCGGTGCTTCCAGGGGAGACTTGTATTTCTGATAGTAGTATAATGTCCGATTACACTTGTTCAAGGTCTAGGAGAACAGCCTTAAGATTCGACCTAATGCTACGTATGTTGCAGTAATGTATTCGAATGTTGATACTTTCGATGACCGATGTCGCTTGAGACTTGCCCTCCCGGGCATCCGAATAGGGCAGAATTTTACTCCTGGCAGATCCTACTATTCTTAGTCCTAATTTTGGCGTTGACGAATTTATGCCCACACTCTTTCTCGACGTGAGAGTGCGGCCGTCTCGCCTCACTTATCTGGAGTATAGCGTCTGTTTCAGAACTCGTTTTAAATTTTTAAGGGTTTAGCTATTAAAACGCCACGTTTGGTTAGTGTGTGTTGGCGAGTAAATAAGGAATAAAGAAGATAGTGACCGGCAGCCCTTACCGAACTCAGCAAATTAGGGTACCAATATAAAGTAGCGCATGGTAAAGGTGGTGGTATTGAATCGGGCGGCATGGAGTATACATACTTTCCACATATAAGTTGTTTTGCAGAGGAAACTGTGTCATTTTATGCAACTGTCATTACTGGTAATACACAAGTGGACCAGGTATTTAATTAAGTCATTTTCTCTACACACTTAGCATACGTACATTTTGCCTTATAAGTAAATATACATTAATACAATGACGGACTAATAATAAAATAATACAATTCAGATAAACAAAGTTACTTTGGAAACAATATATCGAATGGAATTTTAGAAAAAACTATATTTGCCTCTTTTTTGTATGTTTCTGCATATAGCATACCGAAGTCTCCCTTTTCATTATTTATTATCTGCTTCCAATTGTCGCTAAATATTTTAGTAAGCATTTCGCCAGTGTGCGAATCTTCAGAATTGAAAGTTACTGATGCTGTATCCATGTTTACGTCGGTAACGGTAGCGTTAGTTATATCTAAAAATTTTGAGTCACCCTTTGTTTCACAACCCCACTCAAGGTTATAGTATGTGTGTAAGATTCTAAAAAAAATTTTACGACTTTTTACTTATAATCAAAGAAAGTAGTGCATACCGCAGTAGAGTGAACATGATCCTTTGCTGCTTACGTCAATACCATTTATTAATGCATTGTTATACTCATACTCGTTTTCTATAGATACACTAGGATTGAACGCTTGCAAAACAAGGTACAATTCCGTGTTAGTAATTTTCGCTCTAATAGAAGTTTGAATTAATGTTATGAGGTTCAGTCCACTAACTTACTTCACATCTCTGATTTCACTTTGAATGTGTCCAAATAGATTGATGTTCCTATAAATTTGGTCAAAATTCAAAGCTGAATTTGCTTTTGCTGTGTATTCCGGGAAAGTCATAGGATTAAGCCCTGGAATATCTATTCCACTTATACCTAAAATAGAATTAGTCTATTTTTCTAACTTTTGGATTTCTACCTTTCTGCAATATATCTAAACCATTTTGAACTGCAGACTTTAGGCACTCATTTATGTCCGGATCTGACCGTGAGCAAACCTGAAATTTACCTACTTACATTAATGATGAATTACTTTAGTAAAATTACTTACTTGTATACTTAGCATTACCCAAAAAGTATAAACACTGAAATAGTATGAGAGTTAAGTAATGCAACATATTGCCATCGATTGCCACAAAATACTTGTAAAATTGCTTTTATATAAACAAATTTAAATTTATTATGCACGAATTCTTATTCAAAGCAAATGGGTAAAGCAAAAGTAAAGTGATGGTCATTATTCTCACGATTTCAATTCCATTCAATTCAATGCCATAACGATGTTTTCTTCATATTATAGACCTTTGTGGAATAATCTCTACATGTTTAATATATTGTGTAATCCTAGAGCTGACTTTATGGCGATTTAACGTAAATTACTTTAATACAAAATTACCTCCTAAGAGAGCTGGAGCTCTTGGAAGATGGCACCGTAACAGGTTTAAGTCAAATATCTTCAAAATGGCTTCCTTAAATGCTAGCGTTCTGTACATTTATTTAGTGCAATATGCCTAATCGTATGGCGAGAATATGAATTCTTAGTTGTACTCATAAGCAGCTCGTTTGGGCGAGGCATTGGACATTGTTATTCATAAGTTTTGTTTCTCAAAATTTCGCAATTTTAACATAAAATTTAAAAAATTTCGATTTTTCGTTTTTCTTGTCTGAAGTCGCTACGACGCACTGTTTTCAAAATAAATTGATTTGAACTTTTCATGTGTTAATCATACTTTTATAAAACTAACTAACGTATTCATTTGCAATTATGAAAGACGGCTATGGAAAATAAACAATATAACAATTGCGGGAACGTCAAACTGCTTTCATGTCATAAATTAATCTTGCTTTAGAAAGTAAGAAATAAAATCGGGTAAAAATAATCGTTTTTAATACAAAGAATGTTACTGACACAATTAATAAAAAAATAAAAATTCAAAATGACAACTGAAATTATGAAACACAAAACTTAATCTACAATCGATGCTCCACTTGACGACCATCCGTTTCTATGCACAAATTTATTCCTTTATGTAAAGATTGCCGAATTTTTGCACCCTATTGTTCCTAAATTTGTCACAGACATCCTGAATTCTTCTGCAAAGCTGATCGCGTGTTATTTTGTTTATTTTCCATAGTCATATTTCATAATTGTAAATGAATTCGTTAGTTAATTTTATAAAAGTATGATTAACACATGGAAAGTTCAAATCGATTTATTTCGAAAACGGTGCGTCGTAGCGACTTTATAGCAGACTATCATTCTTTTATGAAAAAGTCAAAATTTTTTAAATTTTATGTTGCAATTGCGAAATTAAAAAAAAAAACTTATGAATAGCAATGTCCAATGCCCCGCCCAAACGAGCTGCTTATGAGTACAACTAAAAAATCAAATTCACGTCGTACGATTGGACATATTCCACTCAATAAATGTACAGAACGCTATCATTTAAAGGGAAACCATTGTGTAAATATTTGAATTAAACCGATGTTAGGCCGCCATCTTCCAAGAGCTCCAGCTCTATTATGAAGTATTTTTGTATTAAAGTAATTTACGTTAAATCGACATAAAATCAGCAGTTTTCTTATATATATATATATATATATATATATATATATATATATATATATATATATACAGTCCCCGGATAGGTGAAACGACTCTTGTAAAAGCTAAAAAATTTTTGATATAAAATTTCATTGTTTGGGGTTCAGCCCTGCTTAGTTAAAGACTAATTTCTGGCATAATTTTAGTTTTCTAAAATTATGTATGCCTTGGATCTTTTCCAAAATTTGATTTTTGGTTCTAGTAAACTGCCTTTGTTAGTGAAGATATAACAAAATTTGATTAACAAAACTTATTTGGAATCATGAAAGAGTCCTAATTCTAGAATTTTCAAGCACCTAGGCCAACGTTGATGTTTTGGCAATTTTTAACCTGTTCTGCATTTCTTTGAAATCAGCTCAAATACTTGGTTTATGCAATCTTTGTCAAATAAAACAATATGTGCAAGAAAATTAAACTATCAAATAAAAATAATATTAATAATTATCAACACATCAAAGTCGGTGTAGGTCGTTACAATTTTGGAAATAGGACTTTTTTATGATTCTGAATAACTTTCATTAATCGTATTTCTTTCTGTACTACTAATAAATATTTTTCTGCAGAGTACAGTTTTTTTGAATCAAAATCTCTCATATCTTCTGTTATGTCGATTCCTATACTAAAAAAATGTATTTGTAACAAAGATTGCTATGGAAAAACAAATTGTCTCCATAACAAAACTTATCTGTCAATCTTATCAATCAAACACTTCTGTATTAAATTGAAACATATTTTTAAAGACAATGTTAACATTAGATGAAAAAGTTTACTTGATTCAGTGTTACGGAATCGGTGAAAGATCGATAAATATGGTTATTGCTTTATTTAATGAAAATATCCAAATACTGCAATTAACAAAGTTACTGCTTGGCGTTTAATCAAGAGATTTCTCACAACAGGAAGCGTTCACTATAAGAAGAGAGAGAAAAAAGCTTACGATGAAACTGATGCAGGTACTTTAGTTGCTTTAAATTCCGTAGATGCATATCCTAAAATGTCTCTAAGAAATCGAAGCGTAAATACAAACATAAGTAAAACACATTTACAGAGAATTTATAAAACTAACAAAATTTATCCATATAAAGCCAAATTTTGCCACACTTTGGAAGAAGGTGATGAAGCAAGGCGATTGCATTTCTGTTTGTCTTTAGGGGAGCTAATTTTGCAAAACAGAAATTTCCATAAACTAATAATTTTTCTGACGAATGTACTTGCACAACAAATGGTGTTCCATCTTCGCAAAACTGTGGATATTGGAGCAGAGTCAATCCCCATTACGCAGTTAACTCAAGAAGGCAGTATTTTGGAAAACTAAATGTTTGGTGTGCCGTCTCATACGAGTTAGGAATTATTGGACCCTTTTTTATTGAAGGAAGATTAAATCAGCAAACTTACTTACAAATTCTGCAAAGTTTTGTTGACGAACTTCCATTAAATATTCGACGTTTGCATTACTTTCAACAAGATGGCTGCCCTGCCCATTCCACACAAATGATTACTGATTGGCCTAATAATCAGTTTGTTGAAAGATGGTTCAGAATGAGCGTGACATCTTGGTCGGCTAGATCTCCAGACCTATCGATAATGGATTTTTGTATGGGGATGGGTAAAACAAATAGTTTACAAAGAACACATTCGAATGACACTGAAATATTAAAACGCAGAATAACAGTTGCAGTTCGATCAATTCCTAGAGAACAAATACAGGCAGCTTTTGGAGAATTCGGAATCGTATTGAAAACTGCGCAAATTTAGGAGGCTTAGTAGAGCCTTATTTTAATCTGAATTACATGTATTATAATTTATATTAGCAATCAATAACTACTATTTCATTATAATTTATCAGTGTTAAGCCAGTAACTTGTAATAGCTAATAATTTAAGTGTTATCTTTTAATATTCATAGTAATAAACTGTGTTAAAGAAATTCTTTTATTTATTTTGTTTATTTAGAATTTTTTGCTTTTCAAGAGTCATATCACCTATCCGGGGAATATAATCAATGTTTAAATCTTGATAATTTTATTGTAATGCCAAAAATAACCGAGTAAATGAGCCAGTGCTTGAAAAAATTTAGTAGATCTTTCATATTAGAAAAATTAAATTTTAAAAATTTTGTTAATATCATTACTAAAAAGAGTTTATTATTATACCAAAATTCATATTTTAAAAGATTCAAAGCAACATATTTAAACTCAGATAAAATTATTGCCAAAATTGCTAACTCAATTGGCAGGTGCTTGAAATTCTAGAACAGGACTCAATTTTGATTCAAAATTTTTTATCTTCTAACAAAGGCGTTTACTGAACCAAAATAAATTTGAAAAGATCCAAGCATACATGATTTTATAAACTAAAATTATCAATTAGTTTTAATACAGTGACAAACAATGAAATTTTATATAAAATTTTATCTTTTAAGTCGTTTCACCTATGGAATATATATATATATATATATATATATATATATATATATATATATATATATATATATATATATAAGAATTTAGATCAGTTTCTGCGATGCAGCTGAATGTATTTTTAGAATATGAGTAGCATTTAATTCTCTAATCTGTCTGACGAAAGGTAGGTACAGATGATTATAGTGTTACGTATTAACCTGTTACTCATATTTTTTACCTTTCTAATATTAATCTTTGATCTAGTACTAATTACATTTGTTTTGATGTTATTTAGTACTTACTTTCTTCCATATTTCTTTTTGTTAGTATAGTGCGTATTGAAACTATAGAAGTTATTCTAGAAAGGTCTATAAAATCAAGAAAACATCGTTACGGTATTGAATTGAATGGAATGGAATCATGAGAAGATCCATTTTCATTTGGGTTATTCATTCAATTTGAATAAGAATTTGCGCATAATAGACTTAAATTAGGTTACGTAAGCGTAATTTGACTAGAATTTTGTTGGAATTAATTGCAATATGTTGCAGTGCTTCACTCTCATACTATTTCAATGTTTATACTTTTTGTATAATGCTAAATATAATTAAGTAAGTATGAAAATGTAAACCTTCACCATTATCACTCATAATAACATACTTAACTTTTTTTGGGTTTTTTAATGGTGTATTTTAGATTATACATTCTAAACGTTTCGATAACACTTACAGTTACCTTCGTCTGTAGTATATCTATTAAAATTGTTAAAAATGTTAAAAATAATTTTTTCAAAGTTGAAAAATTAAAACATGAACATCAGCCTGCTATTAATATAACAGTTTGTGAGACGTATAAAGCCAACTATAGAATTAAATTTTAGTAAAGAATAAGTAGGTCATTAAAAATTAAATATTGTTAAACTGTCTTAAAGAGGACAAACCAGAACACCCACTAACGGTCAAGGCTAACAATGAAAAATGTCAGCAAAAAACACATTTAACAAAATTTAATCAAGTTATGATGTAAGTGTAAAGTTGTGAAGAACTTCAATTTGAGAATGGTAGAAGCATTCTCAAATATAAACAGTTAAGTCTAACAAAGAGATATCTTTGTCAATAATTGCAAGTGTTATTAACAATGAAAAGCATAATGCAGAACGTTTTTTGTAATTTTTTAATTTTAATCTTAATTTCAACTACTTATGTTAGATTATAGTGCTGTGGTAATTTAACATATAATTGGTAAAGCATTTGCTTCAGGGTCTAGAAAAAACACATCAAAAAACCTGGACATACCAAAAGTCAAAATTAAAATCAAAATCAAAACGTATCATTGTCTTTTTTTTAAATTATAAGATGCCAAAACCTATTTAAAAGGAAATTTACTTCTTGTCTATTAAAATTATTGGTTTAATTTAAAATTTAAAAAAAAAATTTTTAAAGGGAAATTTAAATTTTAAATTATTAAATTTTTTTTTTTAAAAAAAATTTTTTAAAAATTTATGTTTTTAATTTTGAGTTAATTTTTTTCTTAAATTAACTTAATTAAATTTAATTATATTTTTAATTTTTTCTTAATTTTCAATTTTTTTAAATATGATAATGCTTTAATTATTTTTAATTCTTTTTTAAAAAATAAAAATTTAAATTTCATTAAAATGGTTTTTTTAATGTAAAAAATAAATTAAAATTTGTAATAATTCTTATCTTTAAGTTTTTTAAATCTTATATTTTCTTAAATGGGTATTATTGGTTGGTTTAAAATTTAATAAATTTTTTCAGGGTGGTTTATTTTTGAAGGTATTATTAATAAACAAATTAAATTTTTAAAAATATTTACTTGTTTTTTTATTAATGTATTAACATATTAAATAAAAATTAATAAATCATTGACAAACTTTATAAATAATCAATTAAATAAAAAAAATTATTTTTTAAATTTAAAATAAACTTTATTATTTAATTTTAAATTAAAATTTTAAAACATTAATTTAAATTAAAATGCTATTTTAACAATTAAGGAATTAAAAAAAAAATTTGGGTACCTTTTAAATTACTAAATTAGGAATATTATTATTTATTTTAATATTTTTTTTCAATATTTATCAATTTTTTAATTAAACCACAAGAAACAATTTTGTTGTGTATGTTTAATTGAGTTTAGTGGTCCAAATATAAAGGTATTTTTATAAAGTACCTGACAAACTTCGATTTTATAAAACCAAATTATCGTCATTTAATGCTTTTTCTTTTTAATTAACCTAAAATTTTATTCTTTCATTTTGTTAACACTCATGCTTTACATTTGCCAATATTAACATTCTCAAAATACCTAATATGTACTTGTATTTAATTCTTTACTTATTTATTGAACTTTGTGTAAAGAAGAAATTTTACTGCAAGTTATCTTTTTTTTAAAAAAAAATTTTTTAAACCATAATTAATTGCTGCTATATTACTTTTCAAGTCTGTCAATAACATCAAAACCGTTAAAATTGAAAATACTATATTACTTTGCAAATTACTTAATATTTGAAAATAAAAAATTGTACTATATTTGCAAATTAGGACAAAAATACGTAAGAATCTTGATGCATTTAGAACATAAATTAAAATAATTATTTATAACAGTTTTAAGAAATTTTGCTATTTTTTTAAAAAATGAAGAACTTATTTGGTTTAAAGAAATTAAAAATATAAAAGTAAATTTACCATTACACAAATATTAAAAATTATCTTTGTTTTTATGGTGTATTTGTGTATTAATGTCAATCAAACATTTCGATAACGCTTATATGTTCGTCAGTAAAACTAATTTCAAAATTGTTTCAATGTTTACCATTTTGGTGTAAAGTTTAATGAAACAGTTGCACCCAATCTTCACAAAAGTTATATTTGGCATAATATTGATGATAATTTAATTTTTTTCAATTAAATTAAATGAAACAATTTTAATATTTTTTTTTTTAATGATTATTTAATTTTATAAAAAATAGGCATCATTGTAAAACAAACAATAATATGTCTTTCTTTATTGAAGTCAATAACAAAAACTAATTTAAAAAATAACGTTTCTTCTATAAAATATTGGTAACCAGTTTCATTTTTAATTATTTAAGTTTTCCATTTTTAAAATTTCAATGAAACTAATGCTATCCAATCTTTCAATTAATTTATGTTTTCTTTATTAAGAATTTTAAAAAGGGAATTTAAATATTCCAAAAAATTAACATATTTTTGAAAATTTGATAAAAATTTTATTAAAATTTTTCAGGAATTTTTTTGCCGCTAATACGCCCGGATAAAAATTACATAGAACACTTAATAAAAGAATATGTTGGTGTTTTTACTCAAATACCTTTGTTTTAACAGCAGACCTGTTAATAAAATAATTTTATTAAAATATAATCTGCTCCAGGAGAAATAAACATGTAAAACAATTTAAATTTTTGTTCTATTATCGGATCAACCCTAAAAAATAAAAAAAAAAAAAAAAAAAAAAAAAAACATAATATAAAACATAAATTCAAAAATAAAATGTTACAATTTTCCATTTATGTAAAACGAATATAATAAATATGATAAGCAAATTAATATAATATAAGGCACTAAAAAAACAGAATTTGTTGAAATTTGACCAATCGGTAATCTAATATAAGAACATTTTATTTTGTTTTGGGATACTTTCAATAAATTTGAAAAATTTTAAGATAAGTTGATTTTTAAATAATATAATAATTAAAATAATAATTTGAATTTTGAAAAAAATTGATTTTTTAGTAATTTTAATAATTTTAAATTGGTTTTCTGACATTTAAATGTTATTATCGGCTGGATTCACGAGATAGAAAACTAAAATTTTTAAAGCATTATGGGAAAAATTAAATCTTTTCTTACGAAACTGCAATTATTTTAAAATTGTTTATTATAATCTCAATGGATATTTTAAAATTATTAAACCTAAAAAATGCAACACTTTTTGAAAATATTAGATAATTGTAAAAGAAACCAGGTTTGGTTTTTAAAAAACAAAAAGAAAGATTATAACAAATTAATAAAACTATTTACATTAAATAATATTTATTAACAAAAAAAAAATTCATTAATATTTTTTTGAAACAAAAATTAAGGTGTTAAAGAACAAATTTCTAATAAATTTAACAACACTAAAATTAATAAAGGAAAAAAATTTAGCATTACTTTTAAAACCCTTATATTTTAAATTTTAAAAAATTTTTTTTTATACAGTCAAAAAAAAAAAAAAAAAAAAAGGGGGGGGTTTTGTTTAGATACAGGGTGTTAAAAATTTTTTTTTTCAAATTTTCAAAATCATAAACGAATGCTTAGAAATATGTCTTTTAACATAACAAGCGATAAAACACAAAGAAGTGGCGGAGGGGGGGTGCTCAACCCCTTTCATAAACAGAACTTCTACGCCAATGACTTTTTTAAAAAACTGTTATTTTCATTATCTACATACAGTTTAACAAAAATAATGTACCTTCTTCTGTTTCGAAATTCCTGTGCGTTTCCGAGTTATTTTGATTTTAGTGTTTGATGTGGTACTAAGTTAAGTAATGTGCTTTATGTGAATAATTGAATATAAAGTTTTTAATAAAAAGATATAATAAAACATTTAGAGCCATTTTAGTACCTAACAAAAATTTCAAATACATTTTCATTTATAAATAGGTATGTTATCGGTTTTTTAGTATCCATTGTTATTATCCTCGTATAAAAGAAATGCATAATTATTATTGTTATGCGGTCAATACTTTCTGTATAATTATGTATGTATCAATTTCGCCATAAACATGTATGTAATTTTTAAGTGAGATTCTAATAAGTTATAGACCGCTGCTCACTTGCTCTCATTAAAGAGCCGCCACTGTATCAAGCCATACTCAAATACAAGACTTTTGTAAATTGAAATCTGTTTAGTACACTAATTTTAACAATCCTTATTTATTATTGTAACAATACTTAATTAATAATTGTGAAATTAATAAGAATTCTTAGCAATAACGATTTATAAATAAATAACAATAACACTAGTATAATAAAATTAGACACTTTGTTCAAAATGTAAACCGTTCTTTTCAATACACATTTCACAGCGACGTACAATAGAACGTCTTAAGTTAATTAAATGATGCACCCTTATTTCATTGCAAGCATCTCTGATGCGATTGTGAAGTTCTTCAAGTGTATTAACCGGAGTGGTATACACTTTTTCCTTCATGAATCCCCATACAAAAAGTCAAGTGGCGTTAAATCGGGGATCTACGAGGCCACGCCACTGGACTTCCACGACCTATCCACCTCCCGGTAGTTATTGTATAGCCAATTTCTTACATTTCTGCCATAATGGGCCGGACATCCATCAAGCTGAAACTAAGAATGTCCTCTTAAATTCAAAGGAATGTCTTCCCACATATTAACATGTTCTTCTTCTAAAAATTGTAGGAAATTTTCTGAATTTACACGTTGTGGCAAGAAATAAGGTCCAAACACGTGGTTGCCGTAAATTTAATCCAAACATTTGTACTAAATTCATGTTGAAAACTTTTGGTCGAATGGCATGTGGGTTTTCATGTGCCCATATATGCAGATTGTGAAAGTTTACGATACCACGACGAGTAAAACAGGATTCATCAGTCCACAGTATGTTGGATAATAAATCTCTATTATTTTGAATGGAATTAAGAACCACCCACAATAATTAATGTTCGTTCGGCGTCACCTGGACATAAACCATGAACAGGTTGAAAATGATATGGGCGTCTGTGATCCCGTTTTAAAACCCGGAAACTTTACTTTAGGAAATACCAAGAGCAACAGCAGTACGTCGAGTACTTGTCGGGGTTCCTATTAAATTCACGCAATATACCCTCTCCAATTCTATCTCGTCCACGGTTGTTCTGTCGGCCCCATGTACATTTTTCAAACCCTGGTTAACAAATCGACGATGGATACTCACAAAAACGGAATGATGAGGTTGTCGTCTATTTGGAAATCTTCTCCGATACTCCTAGCTGCCTACCTTGAATTCCCATTTGCGAACCCATAAATAAAATGAATGTCGGCTTGTTCGCTATTTGTAAATGTAAACGGCATGTTACACTAATTAGAAGCTGGCAAATCAAATGAAATAACTTTTGAATTTAAAACAATAATTAATAACAGTGAAATTATTCAAGATGAAGCAAGTGTTTGTAAAAGTCAAACTGTCGTTTCAAAATATAAAATTTAATACTTACTTGTTTTCCAGGAAGTATCATATTTTGTTGCAATGAAATAAGGGTGCATCATTTAGTTAACTAAAGGCGTTCTATTTACGTTGCTGTGAAATGTGTATTGAAAAGAACGGTTTACATTTTGAACAAAGTGTCTAATTTTATTATACTAGTGTTATTCTTATTTATTTATAAATCGTTATTGCTAAGAATTCTTATTAATTTCACAATTATTAATTAAGTATTGTTACAATAATAAATAAGGATTGTTAAAATTAGTGGACTAAACAGATTTCAATTTACAAAAGTCTTGTATTTGAGTATGGCTTGATACAGTGGCGGCTCTTTAATGAGAGCAAGTGAGCAGCGGTCTATAACTTATTAGAATCTCACTTAAAAACTACATACATGTTTATGGCGAAATTGATACATACATAATTATACAGAAAGTATTGACCGCATAACAATAATAATTATGCATTTCTTTTTATACGAGGATAATAACAATGGATACTAAAAAAAACCGATAACCTACCTATTTATAAATGAAAATGTATTTGAAATTTTAAAGAAACGATCGTTAGGTACTAAAATGGCTCTAAATGTTTTATTCTATCTTTTTTATTAAAAACTTTATATTCAATTATTCACACTAAAAATCAAAATAACTCGGAAACGCACAGGAATTTCGAAACAGAAGAAGGTACATTATTTTTGTTAAACTGTATGTAGATAATGAAAATAACAGTTTTTTTAAAAAATAGTCATTGGCGTAGAAGTTCTGTTTATGAAAGGGGTTGAGCACCCCCTCCACTCCGCCACTGTGCAAGTTTGTGAACATTCTTATCGCTTGTTTTATGCCCCTTAATTAATAGACATTATCCCCCCAACATGAAAAAATCTAAGCATTCGTTTATGAGTTATAATGAAAATTTGAGAAAAAAATTATATTCAACACCCTGTATCTCGGAAACGAAGCCTTCTACGACATATGTTTATAGGAACTTTTCTTTTAGAAACATGTGTTCTATCTCCTGTTAAAGTTTGTCTACAAAACTGACTCACCCTGTATATATATATATATATATATATATATATATATATATATATAATATTCTTTGTGCTAAAACCTATATAAATGTTACAAGTAAAATAAAATATCGATATAGTCTGTAAAAATAAAGATTTTCTATTTCGGCTTAGCGCTTTATTACTCTGAGACATTGGGAATATACAGCCGTTTCTTTCTAACGTTTGGGTTTCAATAGAAACGTACGCGACTTTAGTGAAAGCGTAAATTACCTGCTCAGTGACTTAAGACCGCTCGAGAGGTAAACAATCGAATTTTAATTCTATTCCAGAAGTTATAAAACGTTTTGAACGATTTTTTAATTTTAACTATGTTGCAAAGTTTTTTTTGTGTGTGGATGCAGAGGTTTATTACTTAATATAATTCATTTATTTTGAAATGCAACAACGAAATCATAAATTGGTAATTAAAAGGAATTGATATGCATGAACCAGTTTTATTGTTTACTAATATCTCGATCAAAGTATTCATACACATTCACAATAAGTTGTTGGCACATTTTATTAAAACAGCTTCCAATCGTTATTAGGTTTCAATAAGAACACGTTGCCTTATCACAGCAAAAGCAAAGACTAATTCAAATATTATATAGGAATGCACTTATACCTAATGGGATAATTAGTAGAAAGCGGTAATCTATTATAATAGGTGGCTATTTGCGTATTTAGACCCCAAAATAATACATTGCCTCAAAATCTTTTTAAAAACGAACTTCGAATACCGCCGTAACGAAAGTATAAAAAATCTGGCCTTATCAAAAGATAAAATTTGATAATTTCGAAATGTAATATCTGGAAAAGTATTTGAGATACCGGAATATTGAATTCAGTACCGAACTGAGTTCGTTGAAAACGTTTGGTAACTTCTGAATAGGATTACATTTCCATTGTCGCGAGAAAGAAACGGCTGTATATTTCAATGTCTCAGAGTAATAAAGCGCTAAGCCGAAATAGAAAATCTTTATTTTCAGACTATACCAACAAAGCGTTTGTTAAAATTTATCAATTAAATTATTAAGTTAATGATCAATTAAAGGAGTTATCATAGCTGCGGGCAAAAGGAAAAATTAATGAACTGACGTTAGATATCAAACAGGTCGTTTTAGATAACCTTTTTCTAGCGATCGCAAAAAAAAAGATTTTACACAAATCGATTCTTTTCTTATATTTCATTATATGCCATAGCGTAATAACCCCCCTTAACAATTGTAAAATTTAATTTTAGCGGCTGTGTAAAGCACAAAGAAAAAGTTATTAGAGTCACTTATCTGCGTTAAATGGTGATAAATCCTCCTGACATAGACGCACCAGGTGTATCGCAAAATATTAGAGTTGAAAATTATGTCTTAGCGGCCACTGTCCTTGACGTTGCAGATGTATAAACAATGATATGGCGCAGAAATTTTAATGTATTTATTTAATGAATCTACTGTAGTCACTCACCCAGAAACCAAAAACAAGGTTGCAGACACAGGCCCTAATAGAAAGGCCAATAAGAGGAGAAACCAAATAAAAGAACCGTTCTTGGATATGGCGATTTACCAAGCAATCCCTTTAAAAGGAAAAAAGTGACGGACGTTTATGCAATTATGTAGTCATCCATATCACCATTATTTATTTAATTATTGTTTAATGCGGTAGTTTCCGTTATTAAAAATATTACAATAATAAACTGGTATAATTGACGAATAACCAAAGAACGGTTCGACTTCGAGGTGCGGCGTGTATTAAATTCGAAAGAAGTGCCCGCGATAAGAAACAGGTATCGTATGTTAAATATAATGCATGGTTTGGATGCGGTTAAATTTAAATTAAGGCTGCGTTTACATGTGAAGAAATAAAAATGTAACAAAGTATCAATGGCGGGTAACGGCACATGCATGGCAGTTTACTCTCGGCCGGAAGCGGTAATTATTTTCCATGACTTTTAATCATTTAAATAGTTTTGAATAGTGAATATGGAAACAAAACAAATGAATTTGATATATTAATTGTATTCTAAGTAATAATATTTCAGTTTCTAAGTTTTTCGTTTTGATACACTACTGCTCTGCCTTGCGTAGTGAGCGAATGACTTGCTTGTATCTTATTGAGTTATTGTGTCAGCAAACCGCCACCGATCCACTATGAAATTATAATATTGTAATAAACATGTGTTTAAATATTTTGAACGTGTTTAAATATTGTGAAAATATTTAAATAATTTCAAAAGTATTAAATACCAACCTTAAATATTAAATGCTTAAAAGTACTTATGACTTCAATTACTGAGCTGCTTCGTTAGATAGGTACATAAAAATATTATTTACTAAGAGAATACCAGAATTATGGGCAAATGAGCCACTTAATGAAAATAAATTTCAAACGTCTTGCGTACGCTATTTTAATAAATGGCTTATGTTGTGAATGAAAACAGAATCAAACATACAGTATTACTTTGGAACGTTATTATGCTTTTTATTTTACAACCACAGAGTTGAATTGAATGAATCGTTCTAGTGGAAAATCAATTGAAACAATGATAATGTATTTTAGTTATTAATTGAGGTACGTACAGATGGCGAGTTTAAATATAAATGCGTTATCCACGTGTAGGAACTCCTGAAACGGAAAGCTGCCGTACTTACACCACTTTACGATCTCTAAGAATGTAGCAACTAGCAACCGCACGTTGTTCGATTCCACCTACTGCACGTACACAATAGTCTCTAACTAGCCTTTTTCTTTATTTGTACTATTTAATAGCGTTTACACTTTGTGCTAAGATACTTTGGAAAACTTTAATTCAACTTTCCTATTTTAAACATTAACTTATTCTAGCAAGTTTTAAAAATGAGATGATCGACGTTAATAAACTTTTTGAATTTTACGTTTGTCTGCATTTGAAGTGAAAAATGTTTGCAACTACATATAAATGCTACAGCTGCAGTTTTGAAATATTTTTAAACCTTCTTGTTCTTAGGAAAACTCAAATAAATTGCATTACCTAACTACTACTACGTACTACAGATTTAACTTAATACGTTCATATTCTGTGTTGGTTATCATTCTACTAATGAAAATATATAGACTTATAAGATATATCGATACCTCGGTGGAGGATGCAATGCAAAGGAAATGATAAAAAACAAATATCCATTTGAGAGTAAATACACAATCATATAATTCATAATACCAAACATTATAATAGGATTAAAGGTATGAGAAGTGCGAGGATCAGCGCTATATTCAGCAAGGATAGCGGCATCGGAATCCGATTATGCGAATCGGACGCCATTCCACGTTCCGTTTCAATAGAAGCGGTAATGAGATCATGCGGCGCATGGCCGGCACGCGGCAGTCGCGTATACCCGCTTATGCGCACTTGCCGCTGCCGGCCGGCTGCTGAGATACAATCGGTGTCTGCGCAGTTCGTTTTCAGACTCAGAGTTGCCAGTATCACTGTAAATTGTCTGCTCTCGCAATCATTACAGTGTCGCGCTGTCGTCAAGTGTCTGTAATAACGTGTTGCTTATTGAATATTTACTTGCACTCGTAATTTTACAAGTTATACTCTGATTGAGCTCGATTCGAAAAGTGTACTTTTGAATGACTTACTATAGAAAAACGTGACTATATGAGTGGTGCCCAAAACCGTAAGATCCAACAACAAAAGTTGGATGCGGCCAAAAATTACAAACTTCAGTGCTGAAAACGTAACTGAAACTGAATCTGGGGCTGAACCTGAACGTAAATAATCAACCAGGTACGAGTACAACCGTAAGTACATTTCACTGACCAGAGTTACATGATGAATGTAAGACAATACTATTAAAAACATTCTTTGCAATGACAACAACGAGAATAAGGATAATGGGACGTTTGTACTGACATCTTGCTTCCAATCTTTGAAACTGACATAGGTAAATTTCAGAGGCCCATTCAAACCAGATCTGAAATAGCGAATTTTGGCATCCCAATCATGCCAACCAAAGGACCATTCCAAAGATTTAATTAGTAAAGATCCTTTAGTACTGAATATTATTCATTTAAAAATAAAGTTGGACAAAATGTTGACAGATTTTGGTTATGTTATTTGCCAACTTTAAATGGCGTGTATTACCCTGTTGACTTTTTAGCGAATGCGCTGAAAGTCATAGTTGGCTAAGATTTGTGATTCAGCTTAAGTAAGAAAATTAATAAACATGAAAGTAGCAGTGCTCATCTTTAAGCTTGTTACGTTTACGCTTCTTGGAAAAAATAAAACCGTTGTTGATAAAATTTCTGGTGAGCGGGAAAAATGGAAAGAAATTTTCGTTAGAAATGAAGATGTAGTGCGTACATTAGCCTTGTGCTCTTTATGCTGCACAGGAAGACATAAGTAAAATTGCATCCAGGTCAACCTCAGAGTGGAAATTTCCTTAACATAATAGATCTATTATCTAGATATGACTCCCTACTAAAAGCACATATAACCAGTGAAAAATCGAGGTCAAAATATTTACACTACGAATTCCAAAACCAAATTATCAGTTTATTAGTTTATTAGCTGATTCTGTAGTACAATCCTTACTTTCAAAGATTCATTCATGTTCTTTTTATACCATGATTGTAGACACTACACAAGACATTTCTAAAGTAGACCAAATGAGTATTGTTATCAGATACGTAACAATATACGAGAAACCTACTTGTGAGAATGAAATAAAAATAAACGAGTCGTTTCTCATTTTGGGAACTAATGGACCAAAACAGTGAATGATACGAGACGAAAATTTTGAGCACTCTGGAAAACTTGAATCGACATAAAAAATGCAGGAGGCAAGTACGATGGAGCTTCCAAATGAGTGGCCAGTACATTGGCTTGCAACAAAGAATCAAAGTCAAGGCTCAAAATGCAGAATATGTTCATTGTGCATCCCATATTTTGAATTCAGTAATAAATGACTCGGTGTCACACGTACCAGAAATTGCTCAGTTTTTCGACATAGTACAGAAAGTTTATGTCTTCTTCAGTGAATGCTTACCACGCTGGCAAGGTTTGAATAAAACTGTTAGGGACGATGTTACCGTAAAAAACTTGACGTAAAAAAAGTTGTGCCCTACGAGGTGGTAGTCTCATAACGATTGTTTGTTGGCTTAAAAAAATAATTTTAAATCTGTCATGAAATGCCTTACTGAAATTATATTGCATGATACGAAAAAAAAGTTAGAGTTGAAGCTCTATCGATCGGGAATCATCTATACAACTTTCAATTCATACTCTCTCTTGCTCTCGAGGGTAAGGTGCTTGAAACCATTCATATAGCGTCAAGAAGCTTACAAAATGACACAGTGGATCTTAATGAAGCTTGTAGTTATTTGAACCGAGCAAGTGATGCAACGAAAATTTTAACTAATTTCCACAATTTTGAACAATCCAAGTTCTTGATATATCGCATGAAATTCCACAAAAGCGTCAACGTATTGTGAAGAAATTTCACGATGAGATGGCTTTGACCATAGACTTGAAGATCCAGTGAAAGTGTTTGAGGTGAAAGTATTCAATTCGTCTTTAGATGTAAATAAAATAGAAATGAGATTTGAAGGCCTTCACACTATTGCCCAGAGATTTTCTTTTTGTTTCCGCAAGATCTAAATAATCTCTAATGAAGAAATCAGGAAAAGGCAAGAGAACTTGTACATAAGTATCCTTCTGATCTATCTGACAACTTAGAGGAGCAGGTAGTTTCTTTTAAATCATTACTTTCCAAATAAATCGCAAAAAAAAACTATTAAACAAATTGCAAGCTTGCTAATCAAGAAAACATGTGCCTTTCATCGTGTCTTCCAGACCTCACCACTGCTCTGCACTTATATTTAACTCTACCCGTTACCGTGGCACAGCTGAGCGGAGCTTGAGTTGAAGCTAATAAAATCATACTATGTCACAAATGCGCCTAGGTGACCTGTCAGTTTTAAGCATTGAAATGAAGAAACTGCAAAATAGACTTATATGAAGTAATAGATAAATTTCTTTGCTAAAGAAGAGAAGATTGGGAGGACCGATTGACCTTTCTATGTAAATTTTAACGTACACTTTGTAGAACATTATAAAAAACTGACTATTACTATACTGATATTTTATAAGTACATAGGTATATTGTTTTAAAACCTTGAATGTAGAACCATTATGTAATAAAAGTGCCCCAAAGCGAATCTCGCGGGGCTTCCGTTTGCTTACCGCCGCCACTGGGTATGTTAGTTTGGTAGCAATTTGATATAGTTTAACCTTCCGTCGGGCGCAATACAAATCCTAACACGATCGGGCGCAATTCATCTGACAGATTAATGTATACAATTAATGCAATTTTTAGTGTAGGTAAACTTAACTTTTCACTTATATTTGCGTTTATTTATGCTTTCAGATAACGTTCTAATATTTTTAGCAGTTTTCATTTACAAATTTGAACAAACCATCAAATTGTTCCAAAAAAAAACTTTTCTCAAAAACATAACTCAAAATTCACTTTAACTTTATAAAACAAGTCCACATAATCATAAAAATCAAAAAATTAAAATAATGAAAAGTTATTCATGAGCTAGGTTGAGACACTATAAAAGCTGAATCATAACATTTTTCATACATCATCTTGGCATGCTCCAAACAGAATACTGCAACATTACATTTCAGACATTTATATTATTTAATTTGACGACATTTGGAACACCGCTTTCTCTATCCGTCGTGGCATACAGGTGCAGGCATATCCTGATGTTATGAGGTAGGCTGGAACTCACGTAGTTCGTTTTGCAATTGAATAGGCATTCCCCTTGTTTGGAGTTGTTACACACAGCTCGTTGCATAGATCTTTTAAACAACCTCGCCTTATGCTGGTATTTGAATGGGATTGTTATTGAAGACATATTATCACTTCTGAATTAATACCTGCTATACCTAGTGGTGCAAAGAAAGCCACCATTGACCATCTTCGTACATTTCTAGCGCACAATTTGTCAACCACATCAACTCCAGATTTGGTGGTGTTATAATCCAAAATCATTTGTGGTTTTAATGTGCCTGCATCAACTTGGTCGTCATCGTGCATGCTTGAAATTAGAAGCACATTTCTCCCTTTTTTCGGCACAAATGACATAAGTGAGCAGTTCTTTGTAAAACCGAAATGACTGCTATTTGCAGCCCTAGATTTTATCTTCACAAATTTAGGAGGGAGCTAGCGTTTGTTTTTTCGCAAGGTTCCCAGCAATGACAACTTTTTTGCTTAGAGAGCCTGCATTAATTCGTAATTTTTCAAGTTCATTACCAAATGAAAAAATTGTACACCAAAACCATCTTCTCCCCATAACTCTTCTAACTACTGCCTATTGCTCCTTAGAACGCCTACAAGATAGAGCAATCAAATCGGTACGTTTTGCATCCCTTTCTGTTGAATAGTTTTTTATCTTCTCAATGTATATATTTTATACTTTACGATCAAATCAATTACGTCATTCGAAAAAGATTATTCCAGCATTCCTTTGGGGACCTTGAATTCGCAACAAAAGATTATGTGCTCTCCTTCTGATTCTAGCTGAAGGCTTTACTTTGATCATTTAGTTCCATCCTTACCTACATAAAATTCTTGACCAGCCGTTTCGTCTTCATCAGAGCTCTCACCGTCTTGGTCAGTATTAGAATCTCTTCTTTCTACATTTTCTTCAGTATCAGTGTCGGACCTGTCATCTCCATTGTTCTCATTAGCCAATATTTCGTCTTGACTCCACAAAATAAGATGAATTTCACCAAGTCTGCAGGTTCCGCAGGCCAAACTTTTGAGGAGGAGGTTCTTTGATGTTGAAGCCATTAGGGTAGTAGACTGCTTTGATAAAGAAGTCATTCCTTTCAGAAAAATAAAAATAAAATAATCCTATTACACGAACGGGCGCAATAATCTGACAGATTATTATTTGTATCTCACAGTAAATAAAGGTCAATATCACTAAATTAGGGACTAGAACTTGTTTCACATGCTATTTTAGGTTTAAAAAAAGAAATATAAACAAAAAAAGTGAAAATTCGAAAATCAAAAATACTTACACGATCGGGCGCAATTCATCTGAGAGATTAATGCACCCCTCACGACACTCAGCGAAGTACTGGAGAAAAACCGAAAACGATCTTTTGTAAGCGGGAGGGAGACAGGAAGCTACCAGGAGACTCACTCCATTCCCCTCCGATCTCTCTGATTGGTGCAAAAAAAAAACTCGTGACCATCTCACAGATTAGTTGCGCCCGACGGAAGGTTAAATTGAGAATTTTTTATTTTTTTTCTAAAATTGTATAGATGTCTCATATATAACTGTCACATATATTTTGATTTTGTTTCTAAGGTAATATGTTGTTAATTTGTTAAATATAAATTGTACCATGAAATACTGATCTGTATCACTCCAAAAATACGTTTAAGTCTCATAAATATAAACTGCGGTCTTGTGTAATTTTTTACAGTTAGGTACTAAGGCTGCTTTGGTATAGTCTCATAGTAAATAAAATTCTATTTATTCCTCATGCAATAATCAATTTTATAGGTAATTTTACATAAAAATGACAAATTCTTAACTATACGTTACACGAAACATTTATGGTCAGCTTTTCGGGTCAAATACCTTAAAGTGTGCGAGGGACGGCGCAAACGTCGGGCATAATCGCATTGATAAATACTTAAATATAATTATTGAAGCTATTGGCAATTATTGTGTGTTAAATTACCTTCTAAATCTTAATTTTTCAATTATTATAAGTTTTTTTTTTACATATTTACCTTTGAACTTATTCTTTCATAACAAAAAATTTATAATAATTTAATATTAGTCAAGTTGCTTTGGTATGTGTGAATCCTTGCGATATTGCAGGCTCATATTCCATTAATATAAGTAATTTGACTGTAATCTCATTATATTTACATCGATTGGGGCTTGAACCTTGGTGGCGCAGTTGGTAAGCGCGGTACTCTAGCAAAGTACAGGTCGTAGGTTCGAATCCTACTCGAGGTAAACTTTTTATTTATGTATTTAATAAAATTAATAATAATTCAAAGAAATTAGAAAAGACATTCATAACTTACGGAATAACACATTTCCCACCGCTTACAGCAATAATATAATTATGTGAACTAAATATAGTAATATTAGTACGTATAAGTAATAGTAAAATATTTTTTGTATTTTTAAGATTTGCCTCACATTGCATTGGAAGACGGAGAACTCGATGAAAATGAGACTTATGAAGGTATCCCAAATTGTTTGCCTGAAGAAGAATGTACACTTGATAATAGCGAAGAACAAAATATGTCTAATGTAGCTCCGAAGAGAAAATATGTTAAGTCGATTAGTACCAAGAAGGTAAAGCAACAGGAAGAAATTGATGCCGCTCTTAAATTTTTTGCACCTTTCATTAAAAAAGGAACTATCCCTGGAAAAGAAAAATGCATGGAATGTATGGAGAGGTATCCAGTTTTGGCAACAAAAAGTAGACAGATTTAAAATTTTATGTTCAAAATTACTTAACCGAACTTAAAAAAACAAAAAAATAACTATTCAAATTTCAAGTACTCATGAGTATATATTTATTCAAACTTGGTAAGCTGATGGACATTAATAAGAGGTTAATAATGAACATTTTAGAGCTATAAGCTATAATATTTGTGAACTTTTCCTTGAATCTGGAACTTTTTCTGATGCCCAACAGGTCACTGACTTTGAACTATCACATATACAGTTTAATCCTTGTTGAAAGGATTGTTTATATTTTTAGAATGACTTGTTGCGTTACCAATTTGTGTACTTTAAATTTCACAATTGCTTTTAAATTTAAGCAGTTCTGTGACTGTGACCGTGACTGTTTTCTTTTCAAGATAGTTTTTCCAAAACTTACCATTGTGAATATATTTCAATGAGTTAGCATGAAATTGAAGACGTTATCAATCAAAGCAAAATGAATATCAAATAATATTTTTTTCTGCGACCGTCTTAAAAGTAGTCACTTCTAATACCAAAAACTGTCATTAAAGTTGATGTTTTTATTACTAATAAAAAAGTGTTTGTTGCTCAGACAACACTTTTAGTTCCTAGCCATAGAAACACTTTTACTTCCTATGAATTTTTTAATTTTAATGTTTATTTAAACAACTACAAAATTATTAAACAACGTCAAAAAATTACGAACACAATAATTGCAAATTAATTATTTATATTGAAATGAAAGTGCAATTTGAGGCACTTTGAAAATTAAATAAGCCGCAATGTCCTTTTTAGAATAATTATTAAGTTGATTTTGACCATCTACAACTACAGGTTTACTTGTTTCTTCAACTAACGTAATATTGTTAGTCGCACTAGTGCTAGGTTGATCTAGTCCCCAGTATTTTTTTGCAGTATCACTTTTATTTTTAAGGAATCCTCGACGTAACCTTCTGCCACAGTGTCAGATTTCCAACCACCATGTCTTTTCAGACAGAGATCACCGCCAGCATCTACCAGAAGCGTGGCAGAAGTTCGTCGTAAGCAGTGGCCTGTAGATTCTTTCGGATTATGTAAATTTAAAAATTTAGTGACCTCTTGTGGAACACTGCTAATCTTATGAAGTCCTACTACTACCCGATGAGATTTTCCATTTTAATATTTAAAAAAAAACGTGGATCTGCAAAGTTTGTAGGGCGAAGACTTACAGATTTTCTATAAATATTTAAATAACTATCTCCCATCACAGTAAACGATCTAGCCTTATTAGTGTGTAAGGAATTTTAATCAATAAGGCGCCTGATTTAAGATCTTCAATATCACTAATCTTCAAATGTACTAACTCGCCGCAGCGACAGGCTCCAGCAACACCAAAATTAATACAACCTACAAACATTTTAATGTATTATCGTAAAATACTGATTTATAAAACTAAAACAAACCTTCATCATCAAATATTGCTCATCACTAGCACAATTCAAGATTCACTTGTTCTTTACTAAAAATTCTCGATTTCTTGGGAATATAGCCATTATTCTGTTTTTTAAAAGGCACTCAGTTTTGAAAATTTCTCGATATTTATACATTTTTTAAACATAGTGTTGTCTTCACCATAGAATATTGCGACCAGAGGGTAGAAGTCTTCATTTTACTGAACAATTCGGAGAAGTATGTTAATAGTACGCTTTCCGTGTATGATTTACATTTACATTTCAAACATTTTCAATCAGAAAATTTTCAATAGGAGTTTTTACCTGTCACTTTGACGCAATAAATAAAATGTAAAACAAAAATTCAACAGGAGTTTTTTTAGTAATTTGATTTACTATTTTGAATACGGTTCTTTCGGTCGCAGAAAAAATAGTATGTATTATTCGGATTAAAAGTGGCACTTTTAATCATAATAATACAATCTACTATTGTAGATACAATGTTTACTAATTCATTTCAGCTGACCATATTCGTGAACATTTTGTACTTCAGTTTTATTGCCATTGGGTTGGTCATGCTGTTAATCTAAATTTCTTTCACAAAATCTTTCATCTAATTGGCTCTTTAAATATGAAATTGCGTATAGGTTAGGTTTTTCAACGTCAAATTCAATAACTGTCTAATATGATATTTTAAGGGCCAATTAGATGAAAGATTTTGTAAAAAGTCAATAAAATTAAAGTCCAAGCTGTTAACAAACATGGTATATTATTACATATATTTTCTTGTTTAATTTTCAAGAAATTCGTTCTACTTCTTAATCAATCTTTTCTTTTCGAAAGTCAACGCTTTATCGCCATTTTGGCTACGTCGAGAGTTGTTAACTAATTAAATAGTACCTATAACATACTTAGCTATATGAGTTGTATACAAAAGCATTTTTCGTATCTATGACATGCATGTCCCGGTGTATTTCTGGTGACCCGTATACACGTTCTCATTTCTGCATAATTGTGACATGAGGTGTTTCTTTGCCTGTATCTGTGTCTGTGTCTGCGTCTGCGTCCGTGGCCGTGTCCGTGTCCGTGTCCGTGTCCGTGTCCGTGTCCGTGTCCTGTGTCCGCGTCGGCGTCTGTCCGCGTCGCGTCCGCGGACTCTGTCTGAAAAGACATGGTGGTTGGAAATCTCGCACTGTGGCAGAAGGTTACGTCGAGGATTCCTTAAAAATAAAAGTGATACTGCAAAAAATACTGGGACTAGATCAACCTAGCACTAGTGCAACTAACAATATTACCTTAGTTGAAGAAACAAGTAAGCCTGTAGTTGTAGATGGTCAAAATCAACTTAATAATTATT